>CP049711.1:2905007-2983435 GCA_004148225.2 Heterodera glycines | reverse complement strand
AAATGGCATGCATTTGGCCACAATTTTTGTGCCATTCCTGTGGAAGGTTTGCCAAGTTTGTTCGGCAAAATCTTGGGCAGTGCCCGATTCAGAGCCGTACAAAATAATCATTAGCGATTGGCTTTATAAATTATTTTTCAAGTAGTTTTTTTTGTTAAGTTTGGTGTCCCACTTTTGGCGAAATTATTTTGAACGGCAGAAATTGTCTTTCCACACACTATTTTCACAATTTGTTTTCTCTGTTCCATTGTTTGTATTGGAGAGAATGGAGAGAGACACTCAAAATATGCGTCTCTGCATTTCAAAAAGGCAGAGGAAATATGGACAAAAACCTGAAAATGGAAAAATATGGAAATAAAAATGCATTCTAGAAGCATCAAACCAAGCTAAAAATACTATTTACGTGGTTTATTCCGAAATAAGTGTGCAAAAAAAAATATGGAAATCCCTACAAATCCGGTCCCTACTAATTAGTGTCTTTCTTTATATTTTTGAAGAAAAACACAAATAAGCAAATTTTAAATTTTTTTATTACCTTGTCTATGAAAAATCCAGAAAGTTTTTTCAGTTTTACTAAGGCTAATTTAAATCCTCAAAAACTGTCCTTAATAATTTACCCTCAACAAAATGTCAGACAACCGAAAAGAAGCCGAGGAAAAGATGGCAAAAGCAATGTAAAATTAAAATGCCAATTTTCAATTTTGTTTTCCCTTTTCTTCAGTTTTATCTCCGCCGACGGATGGCTTTGTATGTTCGATTTGCTGGTGCTGTAACATTTCGACAGTGGCTGATTTCGACAATGGCTGATTTCGACAGTGACTGATTTCGACAGTGAACTATTTTCATTTATTTTACTGTTTTCCGACATTCCCGACAGTGGCTGATTTCGACAGAGAATTAAATTATTATTTTATTATTATTATGTATTCACATGAACCAGCCGGAATCCACGGTTTGCCCGAAGCAAACTGCCTCAGGGTCAAACTGACCCAAAAAGTCATTTTTATTTAAAAAATCACTGCTTAATGAAAATTGATATATGTGTGTAGTAAAAATAACGCATCTTTCTCTTATTTTCAATGTGGTAAAATTCAGTGGTACTTTGGCCGTTGGATAGTGATAAGGCCGGTCGTTCAGTTCATCTCGGGTGGTCAATTTTCTTGGGAGGTCATTTTGATAAGAGAATTTGGAGAGGAATTGTTTTGGCATTCCCGAATGCTGATGGTCATTCTCGAGTTGTAATTGCTGGTGTTCATCATTTGCTGTTTTTCCCTCTATTCCTTTTCCAAATTCATTGGTTCATGGCTCTTCTCCGATTCGCAGAGACTAAAACAAATCGCGGGAAAATTCTTCTATCTCGTGGTGGATATGACTACACTTTTGAGGTTAAAAAGCTAATTTAATTTGGTGAAAATGTTAAACGGCAAGTTCTAAAGGCGGTTTCAAAAACTGAAGACGGAATGGAGTATTGGCGTTGCCCTAACCGTCCACCTTATTGCCCAGGGCGTGCTTGTGTACAATGCCGCTGGGAAGTCGATGACGATGGGTCGCAATATAAAATTGGACGAATTACCGGGCAGCATAATCATCCACCCGTTTTGGGTGGTCATATGGTAGAAATTTAAAATGTAAAGTGCGTTAAGTAGCTAATTAGGTGAGAGAAGCATCTGAACGTCTCCGACAAGAGGCGAAAAGCGAATTTCCGACAACAAGCCGTAACATCATCAGATAAGTTCGGTCGAACCTTAGTGATGAGGTTCGGGCAATCAGTGCACCATCTGCAGCCGACATGAGGCGAACATATAATTATCAGAAACGGAAGCATCAGGAAGAGGCAAAATGATAATTTAAAAAATAAATTAAAACAAAATAATATTTAAAAATAATTGGTTAGGTCGGCGATGTTGGATTGGATGTCTACCCGCATCGCAAATCACATCATACCGGACAGATTGCGTGATCGTACAATTTATGATCAAACAGTTAATGGGGAACAAATGATCATTTTTTGTTCTCGTTTTGACCTCGATCTTTTGGCGGATTATCAGAATGAAGTGCCAATCGATGGCACTTTTGAGGTGAATGCTTAAAAGGCTCTTTTCGCGGGTATTGCGAGAGCCATATAAAATATGCCGCTACCTATGCACTACAAAGTTAAGTAAAATTGTAATTACAATTATATCTTAAAGACATGCCCACGGGGATTTACTCAAGTCTACACAATGGCAGTTGTCATCGATCATTGTGCAGTTTTATGGTTTACTGCCCAGCAAAACTCTTGCCACATACACAAGATTCTTCGAAACAATTCGTCAGTCTGTTGGCAATAATTGGTTCCCGTATCGTATTATGAGCGATTTTGAGTCGGGAGCGATCGCTGCGGCCGGGAACGTCTTTCCAAATTCCATAAGAACCGGATGCTTGTTTCACTTTGGACAAGCAATTTGGCGGAGAATTCAGCGATTGCCAAATTTGCTCACGCGATATCGGGACGATGAACTTGTCAGAACATCTTTGCGGTCTCTACAAGCGCTAGCTTTTGTTCCCACGGACTTTGTTTACAACTATTTTTGCATTGTCATGTCAATTCTTGAGCCGACTCCTGAGCTTCAAGAGCTGATCATCTATTTCATTAACACGTGGATTGGACCTCGCCGAATCATACAAAACGAAGAAGTTTTGGTTCGCGATGCAGGCGGAGCAGCTGATAATTGGATTCGAGGGCGAAATAATAAAATAATAATTTAATTCTCTGTCGAAATCTGTCACTGTCGAAATCAGCCACTGTCGGGAATGTCGGAAAACAGTAAAATAAATGAAAATAGTTCACTGTCGAAATCAGTCACTGTCGAAATCAGCCATTGTCGAAATCCACTGTCCAAATCGGTCACTGTCGAAATCAGCCACTGTCGAAATTTCCTGGCACGGATTTGCTTCCGCCTTCGCAACTTGGCCTTGGAATTGCGTTGATCAGCTACCGATTTGACTTTTATGTGGACGAACACTTCAAAACGCGAAAACGGATGCTGAAATACATGGAAATTTGGCGCAAAATTGGAAGAGAATGGACAAAGCAAATGAAAATTGTCAATTTACGTGGAAAAACATTGCCAATTCCGCAAATTCAAATGCCACGTAAAGTCACCGGATTCGAACGCATCCACATCTCGTAGTCTCTTTCAATTTTGACGATCTGTCCACCGAATTCCCGCCCGATGACAGTGCCATGGCATCGGATGGGCAAGCGGTGGCCAAATGGCTGTTCACTCCCCGTCCGGACAATGTGCCAAAAGTGTTCAATTGCATTCTCACCAGAACGTGGAACTGGGCATCGAAAATTGCAGCATTCAAAGCGGTAATTACCATTAATGAACCAATTAGTTGCATTTTCACATTTCCCACATTTCAGGCTTTTGCCTCGGCTTCATCTCCTGCCAATTTCATCGCTGTCATGTTCGCCCATATCTTATCGCCAATCTGGACAACAATTCAGGCCTAAAAATATCCAGAAAAAGTATGATGTATGTAATTTCTCACCCATCGCCCAATGCAATCTTAGAAGGTTGTAAAAATGAGTTAAAAAATAGCATAAAGAATGAAATAGAAAAGTGTACTCGTTACAGATCAGAAATAAAAGATTTAGAGAATAAAGTTATTGGATTATGATTCTGTTGGCTTTTCTTCTTCTGATGATTCTGTTGGCTTTTCTTCCATAGAATGATATAAACCTATAATTATCGAACATAAAGAACCTAACTATAATCTAACAAAAGAGTAATATTTTTTTAACTTCAAAGGTCAGATTTATTTATTTTTTTGTTCAAAAATTTTTTCCATTTCCCGGCGGAATTCGGGTAAAAAAAATGACGAAATTTTATGGTAACGCGAAAAAGGTCCCTTTTGCGGTTCAGCTTTCTCGGTGACAGCCCCGTTTACTGTTCCCTGAAAATGTTTTTTATCGGTCTCTAGTTTTCCGAATGAATTTTCATCAGCTTGTCAGAGTGATCAGTAGGGTGAGAACTTTTAGTGGCAAAAAATCCCAAAATACAGCCACACTCAAAAGTATTGGAGCAAAAAAAAAGTTTTTTTTTAAAATCCGATTTTATCAGAAATGAATGGTGGTGGAGACTGGGCGATAAACGGAGATTGGGGGATTAATGGAGATTGGGGAATAATTAGAGAAAATACGGTAGGTGCTAATAACTTGAAATGATATGATTAGTAAGATCGTGCAAAAATAGGAAAAAAATAATATAAAAGTAGTTGTTCCTCCACCACTTTTCATCATTATTATCCATTCGCCTTTTAATTGTTGTCTCTTTCTTCGAATTTTTCTCTCTGACAATGCGTTCAAAAATGGCTTTGTACGTTTTCCGTATTTTTTTTTTCTCAATTTTACCACTTTCCTTCCCATTTTTTCAGTTTTTTCGGCGTGCCAATGTTTGTCGGCTGTTGCGCCATTCATTGGATGTGTTGGTCCTGCTTCAAAAAACAACCACGAGGCCATAACAAAAAGAAAAAAACACGAGGCCCTCACCAAAAGACGATGTGAAAAAAAAACAAATTAAAACTATTTAAATTAAATTAATTTAATTGTTCAGCATCATCTCTGGCGACGGTTGGCTGGCGGTGTTCAATTTGCTGCCGCTTCGTCAGCTTGGCCTCCAAATTGCGCTGATCAGCAACCGTTTTGACCGATTGGTGAACGAGCATTTCAAGATGCGACGCCGCGCATTGGACTTCATCCGAATTCGGCACAAAAAGGGCGAGAATCGCAAAAAGGGGACGCAAATTGTCAATGCGCATGTTCAGCCGTTGCCAATGCCGACCAAACCGATGCCCGCCAAAGTGATCGCCTTCAATGGAATTCTCATCAAGTAGTGTTGGCGCTGGACCACACCGATTTCAGGGCACGGCGACAATTTTGAACAGTTAGGACTGAAATGTCCGAATTTGACAACTGTCCGATGGAATCCATTCTCATGCCAATTCTGTCCGAAATTGTTTCTGTGCCCTTGAAATGGCATCATTTGACTCTCCATCATTTTTCTGCCCTTTTCAGTTACTTGGACCGCAATGGCATGGCATTTCTCCACCATTTTCGACGTCTGTTCGCTGCCTGTGGCACTTTGTCCATCAAAACACATTGTGTGCGCCTCTTGGAGTTCATTCTGCGCAACATTCCGTCCACTGCTGGTGTCCATGCCAATTCGTCGTCCTCTGGCCAAGCGTTGCTGATCAATTGGCTGTGCTCGCCGTCTGACGTTTGCATTCCGCCAAAAATGCTCTCAATGCATGTCAACAATGAATGGGAATTCAGGACAACTGACCAAATCAAATCGGTGTGGCATTTTTGATGATCATTTTTCAACAACAATTTGTTACCATAATTTTTGATTTGACTTTTCCGGCAACTAATCATTTTTGCTGCAATTTGTCCCTTTCCTTTTTAGGCATTTCTCCGTGCTTCTTCCCCGGCCACCTTTATCTGCATTTTCCGAAATCCGGAATTTGAAATTATCAATGGCTGTGTTTTGTGGGGTGAATTTTTTTTGCTCAATTTTCCCGCGACAAAAAACAAAACAAAAAAATGATCCCCCCCTCCCCATTTTCAGTTACACGTTATGAGCAGTGGACAAATGAATCGACCGGGGAACGATTGAGCGTGGAACGGCGCGGCGATGACTATACGCTGATTGTCCGTTGTCCAATTGCGCGGGATGTGAAGCAATGGAGCAAATGGGAGGAGGAGGCAATTGGATGGGATTACAATGGGCCGTGTCGCCGGTGCAAATTTGGTGAAGCGCAAGTCAGCAGCATCTTTGTGCGCATGCGTGACGGACGGTGCAAATTTAGCGACAAGCGCAACCGTATCATTGTGTCCATTCGCAATGCGCAGCACTCTGTCGGCGATGGGTAAGTTGCAGAAATTTCTCATCAGATTTTCAATGAATTTTCCGGAAAATAAATTTTTTTTTTCGGCTTTTAGTCTTCTTGACAACGACGCAGCATCAGCAGTTCCTGGTCCGAGTGTTCAGCAACAATAGCAGACGGAGTCGGTTTACGATGACGAAAACGAAAGTGATAATGATGAGGATAGTGAAGATAATAATGATGATGATTAGTGATCGTGAACATTGTGATCTTTGACCCTTTTGTTTCCGGTCAACAATTTAATTGCGCATTTCGTTTGCTGTTTTTGTGACCATTTTGTTCAAGAAAAAAAACGAATTTGGAGAGATATTCATCCCCACAAACTCCTCCGAAACCCAATCTCGTAAGAATACGAGTAATGTGATCATTGCAAAGAAATAGGAATCTGTAATTTTTTAATGAACTACCGTTTTGATGATGAAACAAAATGGCCTGTATTTACAGTCATGGTCTTCGTTTAAGTGTTGTTTACTCATTGGACAGTAAACATTGACAAGTGGGTACTGTAGCATTATTGTAGAGCAGAAAGTGGGCAATCCAATTCAAATGTTGGAAAATTTAAGCTAAATTATGGGTGAAACACTGAAAAATCTTTGAAAATAATTTTTGTTTAATAGTAAATGTGGTAAGAAGAATCACTGATATGTGGCGAAAGAAAAGAGAAAGGAGAAGGAGGACTTCTCTCTTAAACGATTAACGCGATTTTAATTGAAAATTTTCAAAAATTTTGGGTTAATAGGGGGGGGGAGGGGAGTTTTTTGAAAATTTTTGGTCCTTAGATTCAAAAGGGCCATTAAAAAAGTTATTTATTAAAAACGGCCCACGCAATTAAAACGGGCAGCTCGCTGGACGAACGAAAGACTGGAAGACTTGGCATGGAAAACGCCCAGTCAAAATAACAAATGAAATTAGTGACACACATTTTTACATATTGCCCCAAACTTTTGCAGACTTTAAGCCTTTAATTGATACCATAGGAATGTACATAAGTTTTAATCAAATAAGAAAAAGTTAATGCCAAAAAAACTGAAAGATGGTCATTGATGATTAGGGTAAGGATTTTTAGTTTTTTAATTATTTATTCGGCGGCTTTGTTTTGATAAGAAATGCACAAAAACACCACATTCTTTTTTCAAAAAATCTTCAGCAAATAAAAAAATGTTTGCCTAATTTTTGGCTGAAAATTATGTCACATTCGTCACTATTTCGGATTTTTTGACATTATTTTACCACTATTTTGGCATTTTTCTGTCACTATTTAGTTAATTATTTTGGGATTTTTTTGGCACTAAAAATCCTCACCCTATAAATGATTAAAGGACAGAGACACAATTGAATTTTGTGAACAGATTAAATTGTTAAGATCTCCCCAGCCCGTTTGTCAGCTTAATTACACGCAAAGCGTTTGGCATTGGAACAATTTAATTGGACAAAAAGTTAGAATCGAAATTTTAAATGTACTCAATTAGCATAATTAAAACCAGGGTAGCCAGATCTGAGGCTTTAGCCTCATTTTGTGGTTTTTTGATAGGCCAATGAGGCTAAATTTTCAAAATGAGGCTTTGAGGCTTTTTGTGGTTTTTGAGAAATTGTGAGGCTTTTTGCGGTTTTTTGAGAAAAACCGAAAATAAAGAATTTTTTAAATGAAAATATGCTAAAAATATGGTAAAAATTCTTAATTTTTCCCCCAGCGGCGCCTATCGGCACCGCCGGAACGTAAAATCCTTAATTCACAAGCAAAATTTGCTTAAAACCTTGTTTCCCAAAAGTTTTTTTGGAAAAAGCGCCGCAAAAAAATCAACTTCATTTTATGTTCAGAATACCAAAAAATGTTTATTTCTAAAAAAATGCTCAAATTGATCATGGACAATCAAAAATATAACATTTGAACATTTTAAACGTGTTTAGAATAAATTTTGTAAAAATGAGGCTTTTTGACCCAAAATGAGGTTTTTTTGCATGCCAAATGAGGCTTTTGAAAATTTTAATCTGGCTACCCTGATTAAAACACAATAAAATGTGTGTCATAAGATAATTCCCATTTAATTTAACAAACAAATTCATTTTCCAATTCAATAATTCCAATTGATCGATCACTTCTCCCCAACTAAATCACTTCTGCTGATCACTTAGGCCTGGAGCTTCGTCGAAAAGCCTAAAAATCGAAAAAAGATTGAGTGTTCAATAAGCATTTTCTAACCCATCCCCGATGTCGTCATCATTATAAATTCGGATGTCAATTGCGTTCCACTGATCAAGGAATTCCCAGTCAAGCGCTTCCTCTTCCCATTTTGTCCATTTGCTTTCGTCTCGCGCAATTGGATAACGGATCAGCAGAAAATGACGGGTATGGTTAATCCTTTTGAACGTCAATTGTTCCCCAGTCTTTTCGTTGATCTGATTAAAGAGCACAATGGAGTCAACGGAGCATAGCCTCGCAAACCAAATCAAAACAATGAAATTGACGGGAGAAGAAGCATTGGCAAAAGCCTAAAAATTGGGAAAATTTAAATAAATTAATTAGTGTTTGGTAGGTAAAACCACCGCTTTTATGGCTACACTTTTCGACGCAAAAATCCCATAATCCTTGCACACATGCATGCACTTGAACACCTTTGGCACATTGTCCGGACGTGGAGTGAACAGCCATTTGGCCACCGCTTGGCCATCCGATGCCATGGCACTGTCATCGGGCGGGAATTCGGTGGACAGATCGTCAAAAAACAAAGAGACAATGCGAAGCGATGCACAATCGGTGAGCAGTGACGGAGCACTTTTCCGCAAACCGTGGAATGATTCCGCCGCCAATTCCATGCCACAAATATTTTTTCTGATCATTGGCCAAATGTTGCGCAAAATCAACTCCAAATGCGATAATCATCACAATACGTTTGGGTGGCCAAATTAATTGGACAGGCGGTGAAAAGTGAGCGAAAACGGTGGAGAAAAGCGATGGCATTTTGGTCGATGAAACTAAAAATGAAGGGGGAAAATGTTGCCCAAATTTTCACATTTCGACAATCCTACGAGATGTGGATGCTTTTGAATCCGATGACTTTGCGTGGCAATTGCATTTGCGGATTTGGCAATCGTCCTTTTCGGGAATACTGGAGATAAAGGTAGCAAGTATTATTGTGTTCATGGATCACTGATCACGATATGACACTTTTTGGCCAATTTCTAAATCCCGAACCTTAATTCGTACAAAAGGCGAAAATTCAAATTTTTCGGTTTCACAATTAGGTATATTCGAACCCTATCGGAATTGCCGTTTTTAAAATTTCGGGTTTGGGACTTGGAATTGCACAAAAAAGAAAATACTGTAGTACCGCATTTCCACGGAAATTGACAATTTCCATTTTCTTCGTCTTCGTGCCATTCTTTGCAATTTTGCACCGAATTTGAATAAATTTCAGTGCCCATTTGCGCGTTTTGAAGTGTTCGTCTACAAATTGATCAAATCGGTGGCTGATCAGCGCAATGCCAAGGCCCAGTTGATAAGGCGGGAGCAAATTGAACACATCGAGCCAACAATCGGCAGAGACGAGACCTGAAGAATTAAGGAAAACAACATTTAAAATTGAAATTGAAAATTGGCATTTTTAATTTTAATTTTACATTGATTTTGCCATCTTTTCCTCGGCTTCTTTTCGTTCGTCTGACATTTTATTGAAGTCAATTATTAAGGACAGTTTTCCAACGATTTAAATTAGCTTACAAATTAGCAAAAGTGAAAAAAAAAGAAATTATGTGAACTCAACAGATTCCTATTAAAAAAGTACCGTATTCCCCATAATATGGCCCCTTCCCTTAATTACTGCCCCCTAAAATAAAGCGCCACTCTTGGGGGGGGGGGGTTGAAAAGTAGAGCCCCCGGGGCTCTATTATAGGAAATGCGGTAAGTCAGCTTGATGATTTTGTGGACTGAATCCATTGGACCAAAAAGTGAATTTTCTGTGTCGATATGTTTTTGCTTTTGTGGGCGATCGAAAAAAGGTAAAAAAAAAGGGAGGAAAAGCCACCAGCAGAAGAGAAAGCGGACGAACGACCACACATTTTGCAGCGGAGATTGTGGGCACCGATAAATGACAAATGATTTATTTTTTACAAATTGGCCAACTCATCACAAATCACTCGACAAATTTCCACCACTTTTTTATCTGACACTTTCGCGTGAAATGATTTGCATAAATTAATTACATATAATTATTATTAGGGTTGCTCCCCGAGCCTCGGTGGGAGCAAAATGTCGGGGAACGGGGAGGAAATTCACCGAAAGAATTTCGGGGATGGCTGGAGAACTTTAAAAAATGTCGGGGAGCAACACCTTCGTCGGGGTGGAAATTTTCATAAAAAGTCTAAAAAAACACAAAAAGGAAAAGTCCAGAAGAAAAAAGTCTTAAAAACTCATTTAAAGATACTTCCATCTTATTTCAAATGCAATTTACGACTTTCGTAATTCACGAAACATGTCGGGGAGCAACCCTAATTATCATATTCAAATTGAATTGAAAAATATTGTACGTATTTGTGATTGTGAAAGCTAATAAAATTGACAAGGTTGTGCTAGGATAAAGCATAAAAAGTTTTTGTCCACTAATGAAGTTCAAAATGCTCCGTTCTCGAAGCGAAATTTTACTTTTGGTCTCGACATTTAATGATGATAGGCGCCGCCGCCGGAATAATTTAAAAATATATTTCTATTTTTTTAAATTACCTTAATTTTTGCAAATTGTCCCCAAATGTCCAAAAGTCAAATAAACTATTAAAGGGCCTCAGATTCTATTTAGGTCCGGGAATTTTGAAGGTTTTAAATGGGAAAACCACTTTTGAACCTAAGTATTAGAAAACTCTGAGAAATCGAGACCTGTACTAGGCCCGAGACAGACAAAAAATTCCGAGGATGGACAGATGGCTCCGAGTCGAAAATTATTTAACAGAATAAATCAATTTGTTATGTTTTTTAAAATTTTTACCAATATTAACTTTCCTATTCATGAGCAACTTTTAAATACCAAATTATCGGTATAGAGAATTATTCTTTTCAATTATTTTAAATAATTTTCAAAATTGAAATTTTTTTTTATAAAAATGGAAAATAAACAAATTTCTAAAAGCATAAAAGTTCTTATCGAATTTTACTTTGATTACTACAATAGTTAATGCTACAGAACTTTAATTTAAAATATTTGTATCACTGACGCATTTTCCGGTCACGTCAAAAAAGATCAAACTTTTTGGCACTCCATCAGGACAAATGACCGGTTTTTAATGCCTAATTGCTCCATTGTGTCGGAATCCGAAACAACGCCGCGGGCACATTCCAGCATAATTGTACCACAATCACGGTCATTAGCATGTTCAAATGCCTCTTTGATTTTCTCTTTCAATATTATCCCAGTGTCCGTTTTGCTCACCCAAACTCTGCAGAGGTCATTGTCATGGTTAATAGTAATAAAAAATTCATCGAACGACACGTAAATGGTGTGCCCTCTTTTAATGCCATAATCTTCCATTGTTTTTTGCCAGTGATTAAGCACAATGGCATATGCGTTGTTTTGTCTCAGTGTTTGTCGTTCGGACGAAATGCCAATCTTATTTTCGATATTCGATTTCAATTTTGCCACATTGTCCGTTTTTTGCACATTCACAGTGATAATGGCACCCTTCTCATTGAACTGTCGCCCATCCACCGTTAAGTAAATTCGAAACTCATCAACTGCAATGGCGAACGGCATCATTATCACCATCAGCAGCATGAAAAGCATTGTCATAAGCATAGGTGAAATGCCAACGGAGAACAGTGAAAAGCCAAAATGATTCTTCATTGGGAGTTTGAAGGAATTGAAGGGGGTAATTAGGAATTAATGAATGGTGTGGTGGGAATTGTTGCTTCACACTGTCAAGAGAGACTTTTATGGGGCCGAATTATAGTGAATTATTGAATTGGCAATTGAGTGATCACTTTAATTTTGCATATTTATAGTGAATATTGAATTGGCAATTGATTAATCACTTCAATTTGGCAAATATGGTAAATTATTGAATTAGCAATTGGGAGTGATGATTTTGATTCGGCAGAATTCTATTTATTTCTTTATTAAAATCATTAAATATAATTTGGATTTATAATTAAAAGTAATAAAATGACAAAATTAAGGTAACATTAGATTTCATCAGTAAGTTATTTCGTCAATAAATTTAAATTCATGGGTTTGTTTATTCTAAACGCCATAATAAAATCTTTATCCATCAGGCTTTAAATCAGGGCTGCCAGATGTAATGATTTATCATCATTTTGGTGGTTTCACAGGGTCAATGATGATTGTTGTTCTTTTTGAAATGATGATTTTCAAAGCGCAAAATGACTTAAAAATGGCCAATTTTCAGTGAAAATCTGTTAAAAATGGATAAAATTTCTATTTTTCCTCTGGCGGCGGGAAAAAAATTGGTTTTTTTTTAATTTGCTCAAAATCACGGAATGGAAATAAGATGTGATTGGCTAGCAAATTGATCATCACTTGGACCGAATGGGCATTAGAATTTACGAATGAGATTTGTGACGGGTAAATGAATGTTTTTTATTTAAAAAAATGAAATTATTGCTTTCTGTTTTTGGCTACTCAACGCAATGCTCAGCCCAAATGATCCACAAAAGTGAATGAATGAATGCTAAGAAGGGATGATCAATTTGAATGATGGAATTATTGACGTGCTCCTAAAAATGGGTACTTTTCTGTTTTGAGACCCCCCCTGAAATTTTCAAATAAAAAGTCATTTCTAGGGTAATTTGTGGTGCTGATCACGAATATGACCTTTGTTTTGAAAGTTCAGCGTCACAAATTACCCTAGAAATGACTTTTTATTTTACTCAAAACAGAAAAGTACCTAAAAATGTTCTTTTTTGATGGAATGAACAAAAAACGTAGCAAAAAAAGTCGAAGAAAAAATGCCACCCATTAAATCAAAATTATTATTAAACAAAAAATTTTGAAAGTTTATTTAAGCACTCAGTAATTTTCAAATAATTAGTTTTAGACTAAAATTTTCGAATTTTTCGAGTACAGCAAACGACAGCAGCGCCCAA
The DNA here is from genome assembly GCA_004148225.2 of Heterodera glycines. Lineage (NCBI taxonomy): Eukaryota > Metazoa > Nematoda > Chromadorea > Rhabditida > Heteroderidae > Heterodera > Heterodera glycines. The sequence goes on along the minus strand of CP049711.1, from coordinate 2,970,414 downwards.
CTTCTCAACGGGCACGTGATATTTAGCAAAAAATACCGTAATATTTTGAGTGAAATAAAACAAAACAAATTATGCGAATTGTAAATGTGAATTGAACAAGAAGACAACAAATTGATTTCATCCCGATTGAAATCGACCACGGAAAGTCCATCCATTAGACGCCATTTTTGCGCATTCTTTACGGGTTAATTGCCGGCGTCAAAAGTGCCGAATGGACGTCGAGCAGCGCGGCAAGGTGAAGCGCAGCGCCCAGATCTTTGAACCATCCACGGTCAAATGCCTCGCGGACAGAAACCTCACGGCCATTGTTCCAAAGAACGCCTTTTGACGCGTTCAAAACCGACTTAAAGGAGAAAAAAAAAATTTTTTTTTGGCATTTCATGGCAATTTTCTGCCTCAAATTCAGGGCTCAATTTCATTTACTAACCCGTTTTAATTGATTTATTGAAAAAATGAATTTAACTAATAAAAAGAAAATCACAGTCAGTTCTCGACTTTCAAAGATTTAAAAAAAGTATAAGAAAATTGAGTTTTTGTCAGCTTTATGAAAATAGGTCCTTTAAGCTATTTTGAATTCGAGCCTTCAAGTTTTTAGCTTATCCCTAGTCATCACTGATCATATCTCAACTCCGCCTTATTTCGGGATGCGTGTCCAATGCCACTATTTTTAAAAGGAATTGATTGTACAAATAAACGCACATTAGCAACCGCAGTGATCAAAGGCAAAGGTTTTTCTTGGATGATTAAGCCGGGAGTCGTAAGAATAATCGAATGTGACGGAACTACAAGCCCTCGATTTGCCGCCTCTTCCATGGACATCCTTTGCCGCCCTCGAACGAACTGCACAACATTGCCATCATTTTCCGTCTAGGTTTGGAATACGGATGCTTTAATTTTCAAAAACATTTTCCTCAATCAAGCTAATTCAGCAGAACAATGATAAAAAATTCTGAAATATGCGTCTCAGAGCGGCGCACGTAAAAAGACACCGAGGAAAAAAACCGAAGCTAAAAGTTTCACAAATCTCGAAAAAAAATTGTACAAAAATTTTGTAGCTACCTATATAATTCTTTAATTTAAATTTTTTTAATGACAATTTTTGAACGGTAATTGTCTCTGTCCGAATTTACCCACCTTGCAAATTTTGAGAATCTTAGCTTTAATGGCCTCGTTGAAGCTTAACAACTGAGCTCCCACTTCACAACATCTGAAACCCTTCATGTCAAATACAGTGTTGCGAACGCGATGCAGCAGAAGGTCCTTCTCGTAAGCTTTACGGAAACTGAGGTGCTGCACACCCTCGCCCATACCTTAAATAGTAGGGGGGGGGGGTCGACCAGACTCAATACGGGGGGGGGGGGGACCAGACTCAATACAAACGAAGTCCAGGGTGATCGACGGGGGCTCGGAGACGAAAATTTACCAAGTCCTCTTCAGGCCCGTATCACCCCTTCCCCAAAAGTTTTTTGGAAAACACGCCGCAAAAAAAGTGTGGCTGAATAGCAAAAAAAAAGAAGGTCACCAGAAAAAAATTGGTCAAAAATGGGGTGCAATTTATTAAAAAACGAAGTCCTATTTGATAAATAAATAACGAAATATTACTCAATTTCGTAAATTTTTTGTACAAAATTGGCTAATTTAAGAGGATTTTGTTACATTATTTAAATTTTCTTCGCCATTACGAAGTCGCCTCTTTCTTTTCCCTTTTTCTCCGACCTTTCCCCACAATATTTCACACTTTTGTCCCAACAAATACGAAGTCTCCAATGCCTCTCTTATCGAAAAAACGCCTCCGTCCAATGAAATGTGCCGCAGATCTGGGTCAAGAAGCCCGGAAGCAATTGCCTGAAGGCAGGGGCGTATCTAGAAAAAATTTTCGGGGGGGGGGGACCCGACCTGAAGACCTTTAATTTGTTACAAAAATTGCTTAGAAAATTTCGTTGGGGGGGGGGGAAATTTGAAAAAATTTTCCATTTGCTGGAAAATTTTAAAAAATTTTCATTTCGGGGGGTGGGGAATTCCCTCCCCCTAGATACGCCCTTGCCTGTAGCAGTGTGTGACTGTTGGCGCCATCTCGAAACTGTCCGTTCTCATCCAAAAAGTGGATCCGCACCGCTTCCGTCAGAGTCAACGGTTTATGAATGAATCCGCGATGATGTGCTTGTGGAAGGGTCAGCTGTGTGCCATTCTTTGTGTCAACGAATGTGTTGGTCGCCAGATTCAAAATTCCTCGGCGCACTGCTTCGGCAATGGTCAACCGCGTGTTGTTTTCCGAGTCGAAACACTCGCGCACACCGCACGTCAAAATTGCCGGTGGCCAGTCACCATTGAAACGCATTGCTTCGCCAAATCCATGCGGTTCTTCGGGACGGGCAAGGAAACATTGAAAAAAATTTTTTAAAATTTTTTAAAGAAAACTTTTAGGGATTTTAGGTTCAGGAAATCCGATTCTGGCATCTATTTTGGCCCAAATTCAAACCCGGAACCAAAATAGATGCCAGAATCGGGTTTTCCGACCCTAAAAACCAAAAAACAAGTTTATTCTCAAAAATTTTTTTGAAAAGATAATTAACAAGTACCAAGTATTGTTAAGGTCGCACTAAATCTAAAATTTGGCCAAAACGAAATCATTTTTAAAATTATTTAAATTCGCATTTTGGGCCGAAAATCCTATTTAGGTATTTAGAAACTTTTTCGCCCACTTACACTTCAGTGCGTGTTCTAAGTCCATCGGCGCCACTTTTATAGCCCCAATTCTGACGTAGAGGTGGACAGTGTTCGGCGAATGGAATGCTAAGGAATCCCAATAATCCATCTGCTCATTGTTATTGAGAAATTGACGGTTGATTGGGTCATAAAGTCCAAGTGCAATTGCCTCGTTAAGGGTGATGTTCAACTTTGTTTGCGGGTGTTTTAGCCCGTAATGGGCATTCAATATTTTGGCGCTGATTGGATTCATTCTCAACTTAAAAAATTGAGTGCAATTAATTAAAAAGAACACATTTTGTTGTGATGGTTATAAATTTTCAATTATACCTTAACATTAGAAAAATTTCTGTAGGGGGACTCCTTTGAGTCTGCAATTTTCTTATGGAGTATGAAAATTTTGCATAAAAAACCCAGTGATACCAACTGCTTTTTTGGAAAAAAACCTCAAAAAGTCTCCTTCCATTGTTTTATGGAAACTGAATTTTATTTAAATTTAAAATGGTGGGCATTTGAGAGGCCGTTTTGGCCAGTAAATCCCAAACCCAGAAAAATTAGATCCTTGAAACTTTTCAGCATTATAAAAATTGAGCTACATTCGATGAATGATTAATTCCTAGTATACATATATCGTTGAAAAAGTTTGGATAGTTTTCATTTGCTTTTTTTTTCTTCAAATTCAAATTTAAATAAAACACCTAGCCAAATGCTAAAAAGCTAAAAATGGTCAAATATGGACTAAAAACTGACAAAATAAATATTTTAAACCATAAAATTCAAAAAAATATTTACATTCAATATTTGCTAAAATAGACTTAAAATACGCTAAAAACTAGAGATCGGACCGGTCGGTTTTTTTTCGGTTTTTTTCGGTATTTTTCGATTTTCGGTTCGGTTTTTAACCGAAAAAAACCGACCGAGAAATTTTTGAGTTTTTCGGTTTTTTCGGTTTCGGTTTTTTTCGGTTTTTTAACCGAAACCGTTCGACCGAAATAATTAAAAAACCGAAACAATCGACCGACTTTTTTGACAAATCAGTTGGCCATATTTTTAACAAAATTCATTAAAAATTCTTAAAATTTTCCTCCGGCGGCGCCTATCGGCACCGCCGACCCCCCAAAAAGCTATCTTTTCTTAAAAAATTAGCCCAAAATCTCAAAATTTGGTATTTTTAGACAAAATCTGCTCACAAATAGCATTAAAATTACAAAAAAAATTTCCTGGCGGCGCTTATCAGCACCGCCGGCCCTAAAGTTATGGCTAGAGCTCACAATTAAGGCACCAAAAAGCGCAAAATGGCACTGAAAAAAGGCACAAAAATCCCGAAAAGGCATGAAAAAAGGCATTTAAATTTTTTTATTAATGATTTTTAGGGAGCAAAACACGTAAAAACTAACCAAAAAACTAAATTTTGCTGATTTATTGATAATTCAATTTTATAATGTTTTTCAATAAGGAAATTTTTAAACCTAAAATTTTTTATCAAGAAAAAAAAATGAATTTTGGCGTTCAATTCATAAAGGTATATTCTCTGAATTTTTTTAGATCATTTCTTAGGGGTGTATTTTTCCGATTTTTTTGAATTTTTAATGGAATTTTTCGGGAAAAAATGCCAAAAAAGGCACCAAATCGCTAAACTAATCTTTGTGGTTTTTTTTAGAATCAAGGAGCAAAAACATGTTTTTTGGCTGCCTTTTTCAATTATTTTCCAATTTATACACCATTGATAGAGTTTCAATAGCTCTACAATTTTACTCAGAGGTAATCTTTCGCTTTTTCTATTGATAAAAATGGTTTATTGTTTTTTTGGGAAAAGATAAAAAAATTCAAAAAAACCGAAACCGAAACGGTATACCGAAAATTTTCTTCGGTTTTTTTCAATTTCGGTTTTTTTCGGTTTTTTAACCGAAACCGTTCGACCGAGAAATTTTTTGAGTTTTTCGGTTTTTTTCGGTTTCGGTTTTTTTTCGGTTTTTAACCGAAACCGTTCGACCGACCCTCTTGTCCGGTCTCTACTAAAAACTGCCAAAAAATGGATTAACATTTAAAAATGCCAATTTTTTTATTAAATTTAGCTTCACAATTGCAAAACAAATGCATCTAAAAATGTTTATAATAAATAATATCTCCGCGAAAATTTTCGGATGGACAAAATACATAAAAAAAATTCAGAAATTTCGGAAAAATTCTTTTTTAGAGGTGTATTTTTAAAAAATTTCCAAAAATACTCGATTTTAGGGATGTATTTTTCACTTTTTTTTGCAGTTTCTTGTGATAATTTGCCAAAAATGGCCAAAATATGGACTAAAAACAAAAATTCTTTGCATGTGCGCAGAAAAAAAATGTAATTTCTAACCCTATTTATTACTTTTTACATCATTCAGCTTTTAACAAGCTCTATTTGCATTCAAAAAATCACAAACATTCGTAAAAAAAACATTTAATTTTTGGGGCAACATTTATCTGTTTATGTGGATTTTCCTTGTAAATTTCATTTTTGAGTAATTACTTCTCAATTTTAAAATTGACTGCTGATAAATAGGGCTGCGACTTTTAGTGACCAAAAATCCCAAAATAGTTAACTAAAATAGTGAGTAAAAATGCCAAAATAGTGCCAAAAAGTGCGAAATAGTGACGAATAATGACATAATTTTTAGCCAAAATTGAGACTGGGATTTTTAAGGGCAAAAAAAAAAAAAATCAAAATAGGTACTTAAAAAAAATTTTTTTTAATAAAAATTCTTGCCAAGAAAATGAATTTTTGAGAAAATTTTTGATTTCTTAGGAGTGTATTCTTGAAAATTTTTGGGCCAATTTTTAGGGGTGTATTTTTTTGAAATTTTTTAAGTCGATTCTTAGGGGTGTAATTTTCGTTTTTATGGCATTTCTATTGAGAAATTTTCCAAAAAATGTCGAAATAGTGACAAAACCCCAAAATAGTGATTTCTAGTGACCGATAATGACATCAGAATCGAAAATTTTTAATGCAGAAATGCGTTTTTTGAGCTCCTTTCTTCAAATCAATTGAGCAAAAAATTTAGTTAAAAACTAAAATTCACAGTCCTACTGATAAATGTTTGGAATAAGCTAGCTAAGCAGGGCTTGATAAGTCTAAACGAAATTGGCAGAAATAATGTCTTGATTAGTAGGGATGGTAATTATATGGAAACCCATATTTTTTCCCGGACTGTGGAGGCCTAAAAGATACGAAAAACATATTTTAGCTTGTTTAAAATCTGATAGGTGGACTTTTATATGCATATTTTGCGATTTATGTCCTTATTTCCTATATTTGTCCATATTTTGGCATTATTTCCATATTTAGCCCAAAAAGCCTCTATTGAACGGCCCCCATCAGCTAAACTGACTTTTTTGACCCTTTAAGACCTGAAAATTAAAAAAAAAACCATTTTTTATAAAATTGTAAATGACTCCCATTCTTACCAGTGCTTGTTTTCTCCGGTTCCCGGTTGCCTTACCGGGACCGGGACCTGAGCTTTTCAAAATCCGGGACCTCGGAGGACCGGGAATTCCCGCCCCGGTCCCGTCCTACTCTACTTATTAACAAATATATTTAAAATGTAAATAAATTTTGTGGATGCATTAGCAATTCCCAAATACCATTTAAAGTCAGAGCGAATCCCGCTTACAACCACATAAAAATTTAAAAAAATGTAAATATTTATGTATTTAAAAAATATAATACTTTCCGACTCTAACAAAGTTAAAACGGTCAAACCAATCTCGTACTGCCCCGAACAAACTTGTACTTTTTTTGAATGCAGTTCGTACAATTGGCAGTTCGTACCAGGGCTTAGACTAAGCCTTAAGCATTAGGCTTAAGCTTAGCCTAGGCTTGGGCCAAGTTTAGGCTTATTTAATTAATATTTTTTTATTGTACGAACTGCCCAACTCTCCAAAAAATGATCATAATTAACCATTTCGTGGCAATTTTTTTTCGAGTCGTCGTAGCATTACGAGTTGGGCGTCGTCAGCTAAAACTTGGGCCCGCATTTTTGAAAAGCATACCTTTTCCATCCACTCTTTCCATTTGACAACACGAGAATGTAAAAGGATGTGAAGCAGTCGGCAGGACGAGAACACATTTGGAACAGCGCATTTGGGAGAGATGAAAGGCACAATTTCGAACAAAAGTTCGGGCGGCAGGCAATTAGGGGCCATTGTATGGGGAATTTGGGTCTTGGAATAAGAGTAATTAATTAGCTAATTGATTCAAAGTTATGAAAAGAAAGCCACTGCTGCAGGTAATTTGGAATATGCTGAGTTTATCCCAGCAGCAGCAGAAAGAGAAGAAAAAGTGGTCGTTCGCTTTTAATCCATGGAGGATGTCTCTGCTTCCATCCGCTTTCCCTTCAGTGTCGTCTATGCGATCTCTCGCCTATTCTTTCGTCTCTCACTTATACAGTCTCTCTCTCACTTTGCGCTTCTCTGGCAAGCGCAATGCAAAGCATCTTTTCCCCCTTTTTCCTGATAATGAACTAGAACCCGCACAAGGTCGGGATCCCGACGGTTCCCGATTTTGAACTAAAAACGATAATTTCCAAAATTTGGACTTATGACTTTTTGATCGAATTCGGGTCCGATGTTCGGAATTAAGTGGAGACCATGATCCCGATAATATAGGGGGATTTGAGACCCGGAGGCCAAAAATTCAAAGACCGGCCAAACAGGCATTGCAACACCATCAATCCTGTCCCTGCCTGATCCAATCACGATACCGAATTTTCCAAAATTCCGGGCTCTTAATTGAACCCATCGGTGAATGGGAATACTTAAAATTTGTTTTCTATTTCCTTAATTGAGTAATTATTACGCATCTAAATATGCTTAATAACTACACACGCGCCCGAGAAAAGAGCTCATGTGCCAAAAATGTGTGGCTAAGTTGTTTTTGTAAGATAGTAAAGGGAAAGGTGCGGAGGTTCGAATCCGCTCCACATCATTATTATCTTTACTCATTTTTTGTCCAAAAAACTAAAAACGGATATTTTCAAAAATTATTTTGAATATTTTTCCACCAACTTGGAAATCTTGGTATCATTCAAATGCTTATGATGAAAAGAGAAGCTTTTAAGAAATAATGCTAAGCAATTTAATGAGTTAGAAAAAGGGTCTTGGCCTTTGGAAATTTGTTTTTTTGAAAAGCGTTAAAAATAAAATTTCGAGCATTAAAAATATTGGGTAATATTTTTCTGTACGATATGCAAAATGATTGGTTCATGAAGTTATTTTCTACTGTTCGGCAGTTTTAATGCCCAATCGCTCTTTTGCCATTTATCCAAATCCGACTAACAAACTTTCACATTCACAGATTACGGCATTGTGCTTCTTGGCATTGAACGTAGTTTTCCATTCTCATAGATTATTCATCACTTACAAATTGTTCGTGGCAAAAAAAATTTTTTGTAATACAACTAGGGTTAAGCCTCAACTCGCCGGTTTCGAGGAATTCGAATGTCGTGTGTGGCACTCCAAATCGGATAAGATTGTTTTTCAATGAGTTTCTAAGACTTTTTTACTTTTGTTGGTATCATTCGAAAGCTCTTCACATGTTCTATTAGCCTTATAAAAAGCGAAAAGATTTTCAAGCCTGGAAAAATTTTTATTAAGAAAAAACTTCAAAATTTTCGACTTTTTCGCAATTTTCATGTATAACTATGCCTGTTTGGCCGGTCTTTGAATTTCGGCCTCCGGGACCCAAATCCCCCTATATTATCGGGATCATGGTCTCCGTCCCTTTTTTAGCCGGGATCACGGGGAACCGTCGGGATCCCGACCTTGTGCGGGTTCTAGTTCATTATCAGGAAAAAGGGGGAAAAGATGCTTTGCATTGCGCTTGCCAGAGAAGCGCAAAGTGAGAGAGAGACTGTATAAGTGAGAGACGAAAGAATAGGCGAGAGATCGCATAGACGACACTGAAGGGAAAGCGGATGGAAGCAGAGACATCCTCCATGGATTAAAAGCGAACGACCACTTTTTCTTCTCTTTCTGCTGCTGCTGGGATAAACTCAGCATATTCCAAATTGCCTGCAGCAGTGGCTTTCTTTTCATAACTTTGAATCAATTAGCTAATTAATTACTCTTATTCCAAGACCCAAATTCCCCATACAATGGCCCCTAATTGCCTGCCGCCCGAACTTTTGTTCGAAATTGTGCCTTTCATCTCTCCCCAAATGCGCTGTTCCAAATGTGTTCTCGTCCTGCCGACTGCTTCACATCCTTTTACATTCTCGTGTTGTCAAATGGAAAGAGTGGATGGAAAAGGTATGCTTTTCAAAAATGCGGGCCCAAGTTTTAGCGGACGACGCCCCAACTCGTAATGCTACGACGACTCGAAAAAAAATTGCCACGAAATGGTTAATTATGATCATTTTTTGGAGAGTTGGGCAGTTCGTACAATAAAAAAATATTAATTAAATAAGCCTAAACTTGGCCCAAGCCTAGGCTAAGCTTAAGCCTAATGCTTAAGGCTTAGTCTAAGCCCTGGTACGAACTGCCAATTGTACGAACTGCATTCAAAAAAAGTACAAGTTTGTTCGGGGCAGTACGAGATTGGTTTGACCGTTTTAACTTTGTTAGAGTCGGAAAGTATTATATTTTTTAAATACATAAATATTTACATTTTTTTAAATTTTTATGTGGTTGTAAGCGGGATTCGCTCTGACTTTAAATGGTATTTGGGAATTGCTAATGCATCCACAAAATTTATTTACATTTTAAATATATTTGTTAATAAGTAGAGTAGGACGGGACCGGGGCGGGAATTCCCGGTCCTCCGAGGTCCCGGATTTTGAAAAGCTCAGGTCCCGGTCCCGGTAAGGCAACCGGGAACCGGAGAAAACAAGCACTGGTAAGAATGGGAGTCATTTACAATTTTATAAAAAATGGTTTTTTTTTAATTTTCAGGTCTTAAAGGGTCAAAAAAGTCAGTTTAGCTGATGGGGGCCGTTCAATAGAGGCTTTTTGGGCTAAATATGGAAATAATGCCAAAATATGGACAAATATAGGAAATAAGGACATAAATCGCAAAATATGCATATAAAAGTCCACCTATCAGATTTTAAACAAGCTAAAATATGTTTTTCGTATCTTTTAGGCCTCCACAGTCCGGGAAAAAATATGGGTTTCCATATAATTACCATCCCTACTAATCAAGACATTATTTCTGCCAATTTCGTTTAGACTTATCAAGCCCTGCTTAGCTAGCTTATTCCAAACATTTATCAGTAGGACTGTGAATTTTAGTTTTTAACTAAATTTTTTGCTCAATTGATTTGAAGAAAGGAGCTCAAAAAACGCATTTCTGCATTAAAAATTTTCGATTCTGATGTCATTATCGGTCACTAGAAATCACTATTTTGGGGTTTTGTCACTATTTCGACATTTTTTGGAAAATTTCTCAATAGAAATGCCATAAAAACGAAAATTACACCCCTAAGAATCGACTTAAAAAATTTCAAAAAAATACACCCCTAAAAATTGGCCCAAAAATTTTCAAGAATACACTCCTAAGAAATCAAAAATTTTCTCAAAAATTCATTTTCTTGGCAAGAATTTTTATTAAAAAAAATTTTTTTTAAGTACCTATTTTGATTTTTTTTTTTTTTTGCCCTTAAAAATCCCAGTCTCAATTTTGGCTAAAAATTATGTCATTATTCGTCACTATTTCGCACTTTTTGGCACTATTTTGGCATTTTTACTCACTATTTTAGTTAACTATTTTGGGATTTTTGGTCACTAAAAGTCGCAGCCCTATTTATCAGCAGTCAATTTTAAAAATTGAGAAGTAATTACTCAAAAATGAAATTTACAAGGAAAATCCACATAAACAGATAAATGTTGCCCCAAAAATTAAATGTTTTTTTTACGAATGTTTGTGATTTTTTGAATGCAAATAGAGCTTGTTAAAAGCTGAATGATGTAAAAAGTAATAAATAGGGTTAGAAATTACATTTTTTTCTGCGCACATGCAAAGAATTTTTGTTTTTAGTCCATATTTTGGCCATTTTTGGCAAATTATCACAAGAAACTGCAAAAAAAAGTGAAAAATACATCCCTAAAATCGAGTATTTTTGGAAATTTTTTAAAAATACACCTCTAAAAAAGAATTTTTCCGAAATTTCTGAATTTTTTTTATGTATTTTGTCCATCCGAAAATTTTCGCGGAGATATTATTTATTATAAACATTTTTAGATGCATTTGTTTTGCAATTGTGAAGCTAAATTTAATAAAAAAATTGGCATTTTTAAATGTTAATCCATTTTTTGGCAGTTTTTAGTAGAGACCGGACAAGAGGGTCGGTCGAACGGTTTCGGTTAAAAACCGAAAAAAAACCGAAACCGAAAAAAACCGAAAAACTCAAAAAATTCTCGGTCGAACGGTTTCGGTTAAAAAACCGAAAAAAACCGAAATTGAAAAAACCGAAGAAAAATTTTCGGTATACCGTTTCGGTTTCGGTTTTTTTGAATTTTTTTATCTTTTCCCAAAAAAACAATAAACCATTTTTATCAATAGAAAAAGCGAAAGATTACCTCTGAGTAAAATTGTAGAGCTATTGAAACTCTATCAATGGTGTATAAATTGGGAAAATAATTGAAAAAGGCAGCCAAAAAACATGTTTTTGCTCCTTGATTCTAAAAAAAACCACAAAGATTAGTTTTAGCGATTTGGTGCCTTTTTTGGCATTTTTTCCCGAAAAATTCCATTAAAAATTCAAAAAAATCGGAAAAATACACCCCTAAGAAATGATCTAAAAAAATTCAGAGAATATACCTTTATGAATTGAACGCCAAAATTCATTTTTTTTTCTTGATAAAAAATTTTAGGTTTAAAAATTTCCTTATTGAAAAACATTATAAAATTGAATTATCAATAAATCAGCAAAATTTAGTTTTTTGGTTAGTTTTTACGTGTTTTGCTCCCTAAAAATCATTAATAAAAAAATTTAAATGCCTTTTTTCATGCCTTTTCGGGATTTTTGTGCCTTTTTTCAGTGCCATTTTGCGCTTTTTGGTGCCTTAATTGTGAGCTCTAGCCATAATCACGATTTGGCAGTGCTCGGCCCACACTTCCAATGTCTTTTCCACGTCCGATTCCGACGGAAATGCGCCACTTTTTACGTCGTCTTCTCTCGAACTGCAGTAAGTGGCTAACTCCCAACTGACTTCTGCCTCCAAAATTTGCAAAATCAGCTTCTTTCCGGCCGATCCTGATTTCACCGCTTCTGACTTGAGCAGGAAATTGGCGAGCAGGGCCTTCAGCGGATTGTCGATTTTGAGAAGCCCCATTCCAGAACGGTCCAAAACAGCATCCAGATCAGCCATTAAAAGGTCCGCGCAGTCTTTGTGCTGATCACCAGTGCAACACGTGCTCCAGGAAATCACTTTTGGCGTTTCGGCTTCATCTTCTCCCAGCACATAAATTGTGTCCTCCTCAATGTTTGCCTTTCCTTTCTGCTGTTCGGTTCCATTGCTTCGTCCGTACCGCCTAAAAAATCAATTGCCCTCAATTGAAAAACACTTCTCTCAGTCGTTTTTTCGTAATTTCTGATGGGTTGAATTGTAAGCAAAAACAATGAATGGAAGTCTTTCATCCACTCCCAGCAGAATAAGTCGAACGCCTAAGCATTCCCAAAATCGTTTGATTTGCACGTTCTGTAACACCATTAGCCTGAGGGTCGTAACCCGAAGTGGTCGATTTTTCAATTTTAAGAACTTTTGAAATTTCAGTCAGTGTTTCGTTTACAAATTCCTTGCCTTTGTCGCTATGAATCTTTTTTGGCGCCCCTAGCACTAAAATGAAATTTTTTAGAAAATTTTGTGCCACGTTTCAGCGTTTTTGTTCGAATGGGATTCGCAACAAATATTTTGAAAAATGGTCAATCGTAACCAAAATATAATGGTTCGACGAATTTGCTGGCCCAATTGACAAAATGTCAATACATACCAACTCTAACGGTTCTGAAGTCTCAATTGCATTTAAAGGAGGTTCATTTGACCGTGGTTTGCGAGCGTGTGCGCAAACTCGACATCGAAAGTGCTGCTCTTATGCAATCTCCGAACATATTTGGCCAAAAGTAAAGCTCGGATAGTTGTCGAAAAATTTTAATTCCGCTGAGGTGTCCAGCACAAGTACCGGAGTGTCTCTCTCTTATCATCTTTTCACGGAATTCTCTGGTACGAACAATTGTAGTTTCCCTCCTTGCCACTTCGGAAAAGCAATCCCTCGATTAAGGTATAATTGTGTAGAAGACATCAATTTTTGGCGGTCACGAATATCATTCGGCAAGACACGTTTATCCAAAAAATCATAAACAAACCCTAATTCACTTTTCTTTGATTTTTGGGCCCAGTCTTTTCTATGCTCATTTTCAATTTCTTTGGCGTGTTCCGCTAACTGTATTTCTCTAATTTGGCCTATAAATGCGATTTTGTCAGACTCACAGTTTTCAGCATTCTCCGATTTTAACAGCGTTTTTGACCGAGACAAAAGATCGGCAATTATATTCATTTTGCCTGGTTGGTATTCGACTTGTAGTATAAAACGGGAATTCATTGCTAGCAGCCACTTATCAACTCGGCTATTACCCGTCTCTTTTTTGCTCTTAAACATAGGGACAAGCGCACGGTGATCAGTTATCACTCTTGTTGGTATCATTGTGATAAACTGAGCATATTTTTTGGTACCGAATCGGATTGCTAATGCTTCGAGCTCGGTGGGGCAATAACGAGATTCATGCTGATTGCACTGTCTTGACGCAAAGTAAATTGGTCTTACAAGGGAACCTCGCGAACTGTAACTCGGAAAATGGGTATAAATTTGGTACCATTCGATAGAGCAGGGTCGACTTCTATTGTGAATTTTTAATTTTACGTGCCTATAGCGAAAAATAAAAAAGTTATGAGGCCTCAAAAACCCTAATTTTCCCCCTGTGTTTTCCCTTCAGTGCTGGTGGTCAAGTGGTGCAGAATGGCGCCATGGTGACTGGTGGTTCGACTCCGCGTGGGTTCAACAATTCTTATTGTTTTTATTAATCATTTTAAAGTACCAAAAAGTGGTCAAAAACAAGTTTAAAGCACGAAATAATTATAGTAATTACAATTATTTATAACCGTTTCAAAATACTCTTTTTATTATTATAAATTTAAATTGACGATTTCACACCTGCAAAAAATTGCTGTTAAATGCAAAGTAAGCTATTGGTTTAATGTTGCACCTGGGAAATATCTTCTCTCCTCACCCGTTCCATTCCTTGGCCATTTTGTCCTATTTTCACAATGGACGCCCTTCTATCCGATTTAAATCAGACCCTTAACCGCCATAAAAATAATGCTGAAGTTGCACACTTTGTGCAAAATCTTGAGTCCATTCTCGCCGAAAACCCCACTGATCCCCCCGTTGAATACTTGGATTTTGATTCCGAAAACAGCAGCGATTCTACATCCAATTCTGACAACGAGGAGTTGTTTGTTGAATCCCCGAGCCGTGATCCCCGACAACAAAAATACCCCATTGAAACGCAAAGAAAAATCGTACAGCTTTTGGACGAAGGGACTTCTTATAATCAAATTAAACATCTCTATAGAAAAATTAAAAGCAATAACGAGATTGCGAGGTTTTTAAAATTTTTGGATTTACTAAATTCTTTGTTTAAGAATTCGTAAATATGTTGCCAGTGGGGGAGTAAACCTGAAAAAATATCTGTGATTGATCGGCACGTTTTTGAGCGATTTTATGAGGCAAGGAGTCGTAATGAGGCCATGCATGACATAGACCTAGCCACTTTGGGCTTATTAAAAGCCCGGGAAATTGGACTCCAAGATTTTAAGGTTAAGAAATTGACATAATATTTGTTGACCACCCAATTTAAGGCCTGTGCCACTTGGATTTTGGAATTCAAAAGAAAGCACAAAATTGTGGGGCGGCGCGTAACCAAAATTGTCCCTCCTTCATTTAACTCTGATGAAGAAGCCATAAATAAGCGTGCCCATGATTTTTTGGACACCACTATTCGAATGCTTATTCGTGAAAATGTGGAGCGTCACATGGTCCTTTAATTTTGCACTATTTTTTTTACCGGTTTTCTTAAGTTGGTCAATGGTGATCACACTGGCGTTTGCCTTGAAATGCCAACTTTTCGGACCCTTGAACCCATGGGGAGCAAGGATGTTCGTGTGGCCCATCAAAAAATGCGCTCTATTACCCACTCATTCACCCTTTTTCCCGTCATTTCTTGTTCCGGTGAATTGTTCCCAACTTTTCTAGTTTGCTTCTACGAACCCAATAGGCCCCAAAAATTTGACGATGAGTTATCAGAATTTGACCGATTATTTTGTATTTCCACCCCCTCTGGCAAAATGACAGCCGAACTCCAGTTGCATTGGTTTAAATCCCATTTTGTGCCCAAAACTCCCCGCGGGATGTATTTTCTTCTTGACTCTTGGACTGGGTTTAAAAGGTCTTTAAATGATGCTGTTGTTTCTAATCATCTTAATTTTATTGTTCTTCCTGAAAAAACCACATCACGTTGTCAACCATTAGATAGATTGTGGAATCGTCAATTTAAATTATTCTTAAGGACTATGCATGAAAAAATCCGCCGCTGTTTCCCCAATTTTAACATTTCAAATCGTAAAAATATTGGTCGTGTATTAAATGAAATCCATTTCCAATTTTCTGCACCCATTTTTAAGTCTTTCACTCAATATAGCTGGAAAATGTCAGGTTTTTTAGGCATTATCGACATCCCATCTTTCGAAACTCCACCCGAATATTGTTTTAAAAAAATTGATGTTTATATTGCTTGCCAAAATTGTACTTCTCCTCCTTTTATCCGGTGCGCTTGGTGTTCTAATAATCTCTGTTTCGATCATTTTATTCTCGCCAAACACCGTTGTAATTATTATTTCGTGCTTTAAACTTGTTTTTGACCACTTTTTGGTACTTTAAAATGATTAATAAAAACAATAAGAATTGTTGAACCCACGCGGAGTCGAACCACCAGTCACATGGCGCCATTCTGCACCACTTGACCACCAGCACTGAAGGGAAAACACAAAAGGGGGAAATTAGGGTTTTTGAGGCCTCATAACTTTTTATTTTTCGCTATAGGCACGTAAAATTAAAAATTCACAATAGAAGTCGACCCTGCTCTATCGAATGGTACCAATTTATACCCATTTTCCGAGTTACAGTTCGCGAGGTTCCCTTGTTAGCTGACGACCAATTCGTCTGATTGGCCAAAGAATAGCCGACAAACCAATTTTGCTTGCATCGGTTAGCATAACAAATTGCCGTTTCGGGGTCCCCAACGCGCCGCTTTAAAATCAGGAAAATACAAAACTGCGTGTTCACTATACTTTTTTTTAGTGTACTAATCGCCCCCAACTCAATGTCTCCCCATCTCAAATTTTACGTCTTTTTTCAGAAGCCGAAAAAGCGGTGCAGCTAAGGCTCCAAATCCAAAAATAAACTTTCTGTAATATGTGAAGAAACCAAGAAGGGAATGCAATTCTTTCTTCGTATTTGGAATTGGAAGATCGGTGACTGGCTTAACCTTGTCCATGTCCATTTTTATACCCTCAGGGGTCAAAATATGGCCAAGGAAAGGAATTTCCTTTGCGGCAAATCGACATTTTGTAATTTTTAGCTTCAGCCCCGCTGCTTCTATCCGCTCAAAAACTTTTGAAAGATCCGTCAAGTGATCTTTCCATGTCTCAGAGGCAATCAAAATGTCATCAATGTAAATGAACACTGAATTGTTCACCATTCCATCAAAAAGACGCGTCATAAAACGCTGGAAAGTCGCTACTGCGTTACAAAGGCCAAACGGTAAGACAGTGAATTCGTGCAACCCAAACTCTGTCACAAAGGCTGTCTTTTCAATTGACTCATGTTCCATTCTTATCTGCCAGTATCCGGACATAAAATCAATGACAGAAAAGATTTTCTTTCCTCCAAGAGCAAGTAAGGTATTGTCGATATTTGGTAAGGTAGAACATAAAAGGTAACTCGCCCGGTGGGACTCGAACCCACGACCCCAGCAATCCGTGCCGTGCTCTAACCAACTGAGCTACGGGCGCCTCTTTTAGAGGTTCTCTCAGGTCCTTTATCCCACTTTCTCCCACACTCCGTTCCTTCTGGCATCACATTCCGCCTCCCTCGGAAGACCGGTCCCTCGGGCTCTCCTTGGCCCTTCACCGACGGACTTGGACACTCTCATTGGTCCAGTGGTCCCGGCAGTGTGGAGGGGATCCACCCAGGAGCGCCAAGTGATAAAAACTTCAATTCCACCGCTTCACACAAATTGATACTCGAAGACCAACGATTAAGCGAGGCAAAAACAAACAAATTTATTAAAATCGAAGCAAATAATAAAAGGAAAAGTCGGAGGCGATGATGAGAAACAAAATTATCAAAACCAAAAATCACAAAAAAACAACCAGTACCACGGACAGACAAAATTTAGAAAAGATCAAAAATAATTAAACAGAACGTCAAAATTATAATTATTTAAATTAATAATGAGGTCACTTATCACACCATTTTTAACAGATTTTCACTGAAAATTGGCCATTTTTAAGTCAATTTTGCGCTTTGAAAATCATCATTTCAAAAAGAACAACAATCATCATTGACCCTGTGAAACCACCAAAATGATGATAAATCATTACATCTGGCAGCCCTGATTTAAAGCCTGATGGATAAAGATTTTTCACTATAACACTGCCAAATTAAAGTGATCACTCTCAATTGCCAATTCAATAATTAACTATATTCGGCCCCATAAAAGGCTCTCTTGACAGTGTGAAGCAATAATTCCCGCATTTATTCACTCTTAATTACCCCCTCCAATTCCTTCAAATTTCCTTCAAACTGTTGGTATAATTCGAAAGCTTAATGTGTTTAGAAGCTTTTTCTAAGCTATTGCTTCGCGATTAGACAATTACCAAAACTGTCTGCGGCGCAAATGACGCGGCGCAAGTGTCGACTTTGCGGATCGGCGCAAATGTACGTTTTATTCAGGTTCAGTTCCTTGTCATAGCAGTCTTTTTAGAATAATTTTTAAGATTTTTGTTGAAAAATGCCATTTTATCATAATCAAAGCTCAAATTTTTTTAAATGAACCAAATGGCCGCCCTCACTTTATTTATTTTGTATGTTTCCCTCGTCTCCCTTATTATTGCATTTTTTGTTAAGGAATTTCAGAAATCCTGAACATATACGCCGCCATAAATGGCGAAATGGGCAAACATAGGCATTATAAAAGTCATCGTAGACACCTAAAACCAAGCTGAAGTATTTGTGTTTGCGTAAAAATAGGGGAAAATTTATGAATATTAAAAATATGATAAATACAGGTGATGGTGGTGCTTTGACTGTTCTTAAGGACGAAAAAGCAATGACATATTATGGCATTGGAGAAGGCGCAACCGTTTTATTGTTTACTCAATTTGAAATTGCCGTAAAATACAAAAAAGATAATGCAGAGAAAATGTGCACCGTTCGAATGAAAGGCACGGATCTTGTGGCAGAATTGAGAGACAAAATTGTGGAGGAAATGAAAAATGTTTTTCCACTGATTGTTTATAATTCTATAGTAATAAAGGACGACCACCCAAGATCGGATTATGACCAAAATCTTTACGGTTATACAATTGAATTTTTTATTTTTTTTTGTGTTTTTGCTAGCAAAAAAGCGTTAATAAAAAATGTTATATTTGCCTATTTTAATGCCTATTACGAGATTTTTTTTTGTCTAAAAAATCGCAGCCATAAGAAAAAATTGTAAATAATTTTAAAAAATCATAAATTTTTTTTAAGCTGAATTATAGAAATTTGATGGAAAATTGGGAAAATAAATAATTATTTTTATTACTTTTATTGATCAATTGATTTTTAAAAAAGCATTTTCATATATTGCAGAGAAAGAATTTTACATACACTACACATAATACATTTTATGACTAGAAAAATGGTGAATAAAAGTGATCACTTAATTATTAATAGAATTAATTTTTGAGTTGAATTCTGCCCATAAAATAGGTCATCGAACAGTTTTCACATTCATTCATTCCTAATTACCCCTCCAAATCCTACAATTTCCATACAAATTCCTCACCCCCTCCCATCCCATCAAATTGCCAACAGATTTCCCGCATAATTAATCATTTTGGCATTTCTGCTGGGATTCTCATGGCAATGCTTATTATGCTAATGCTGATGCCATCATCTACGGATGGCTTTAAAATTTATGTGTCTTTGCCCGTGGAAGTGGAGGACACCGACACTGTGGCCACATTGAAGCAGAAAATCTCAGAAATCACTAAAATCCCGCCCGAACAACAAACAATCCATGGCGAGGACAATCCAAATGGCCACTGGCTGCTGATGGACGAAAAGGAATTAAAAGATTACAAAATTTTTGAAAATTCGCACGTTTATTTGTGGAGGGAATTTGAAATTTTCGTCAAATGTAATGGCAATTCATACAAGATTTCAATGAAAGGCACAGATACTGTGCAAAATTTGAAGGAAAAGATTAAGCCGAGGATTGCTAAACATTTGGACCATTTTATCGGCGAAATAAAACTGCGCAGACACACAACGGATGGCACAGCGGTTGAACTTCGGGACAATGAAACATTGGACGAATGTGGCATTAATGGAGTCGACGGAATTGACGTGACGTATGTTGAAAAAGCTGGGGGGGGGGAGGACGGGTGTGCTGTTCGAGAATGTCAGTCTGGAGATCTCGACTCTAATTTGACTTTTTGGAATTTTTTTTAACTTTTTTTGCCCTTTTATGACTATTTTCGTGGCAAATTTTCACTTTTTAAGGCAAAACTTGAATTTCGGCAAAGCAAATCCCAAAAACTAAAAGTTCCATCAGTGAAAGGCAATTGGAATCCGGAAGAAATTTTTCGTAACAGCTTTATCAGATCCTTTTTAGGCAATACGTTGAATTTAATCCTCCAATTTCATTCCCATTTTGTAAATGAGTTTTAATATGACAAATTGGAATTATATTTTTTGCAATTATAATCAAAATTTATAGTTTTTTGTTCAATGCTATTCTATAAATTGTTAAAAAAGGGATTTACGTTATCTTTGCCTAATTGTTCAGGACTTTTTTGCATTTCTTTCGTGACTTTTTGGCGGACTTTTTATAGTCGACTTTTTGGAGTGACTTAAATTCCCAGCCATTATAACCAGGAAACGGAAGATATCTAAATAGCTAATGGCTAAAAAGTTGTCAAAAATTGGTTGTACGCCATTAGGATGGAAAATAATAGAGCCCGGAATTATGAAAGTACTGTGACCGGGCCCGGGCTTCGACAATTGACCGGGACCGGGCCGCCCGTTCAAAAAAAACCGTTTTACCGGGCGGCCTGGTCCCGGTTTTTTCCAAAAAACGGGACAGGGCCGCCCGGTAAAAGCCCCCCGGGCCCGTCCGGGCTCTAGAAAATAATAATATAAAAAATTGCATTTTTCAACTTTCAAAAAAGGTTCGACCCAAATCAGCCCTTTGCTGCTGGACAACTAACAATGCTTTTGGTCCCAACGGATGACATTGAATTTTCAGTGCAATATGGTAGCAAATATTTCCGCGTCGTTGGCAACGAAAAGGATACTGTAGCAACATTGAAGCAAAAAATTGAACATGCGAGTGGCATTCCGCCCGAACGACAAACACTGGCACAGCACACAAATGGCATTGTGTTGCTTGAGGACAGTAATAAAACCATGGAAGATTACGGTATTAAACAAGGCGCCCGCATTATTGCTTCATGGGATGGGTTTGAAATTTTCGTGGAATACGAAGGGGAAAAGCACCCATTTGAGGTTGGTGCATTGCCATTTTCACTATTTTTCGGCAAAATATGGCATAATTTTGCAATAATAGAATTTATTATTTTGCTATTTTGTTCGATAGGCCAGGTTTTTCTCAATTAGCCTGCAAATTTTCAAATAAAACAATCAAATTTAATTTAATTTATGGCAGAAAATGCACTTATTTTCATGCAACTTTTTCGAAAGTTGACCAAATTTTTTGAAATTTTGCAAGTTAATAGAGCAAAATCTGGAATGATACCAAGAAATGCAAAATTTGATTGCTTTTAAGCAAAGTTATGCCATGTTTTGCTGAGAAAAATGCTAAAATGGCGTATTTTACAAAACGACCCGCACGATTTGAGGTGGATGCCGTGGACATTGTGCACAATTTGAAGGAGAAAATCCAACAAAGCATTGGCATTATGCCCGAAAAACAAGTGTTGAGTCGTGATCCGGATGGTCATTTTCTACTTTATAATGAACAAGCAATTGGCTATTGTGGCTTTGCGAAAGATGGCACCCTTTTCATGTCATTGGCATTTTATCTTTCCGTGAGGAAATTGGGTGAAGTGGAAGACTTTCGAGTGAATGGCACCGACACAGTGCAAAGTTTGAAGGACCGAATCCGGCAAAGAATGGGAGTGAAATGGCATTGTGAAACCGGAGAAATAAAACTGCGCAAATCCGATGAAAACAGAACTGAACTTGAGGACAATGATGCAACTTTGGACGATTACGGCATTTTGCCAGGAAAATTCCTCTTAATGGAATAGCCCAATATTATTAACTGCAGAAAGTAGACCAACATTTCGGCGGAGCGGGCACGCTTTTTTTTTGAGTCGGGGAATATTTTGGCGAAAAGACATTTCGACACCAGTATTTTATTTGATAAAACATTTTTCAGATTTTCAAAAAGTTCGGTACAGTACTGCGTCGTTTGAATTATTTTTGAGTTTTTGTTGGGCTGATAAATTTTTATTCAAATGATTTTGACTTTTTATATTTATTTTGAGAATTTTTGAATTTGGGGGGAACAGAAAAAAGGTATTTATAATTATTAGGGCTGGGATTTTTATGTGCTAAAAATTCTGAAATATGTAATATGTTCTAAAAAATGCTAAAATATGTGCTAAAAACCCCCCCAAAAATGCAAAATATGTGCTAAAAATTGGAAAAACCAATGGTATTTTTGCATAAAAATTCCAAAAAATCTCATTCTTTATCATTTTCGCCCGCACAATTGCAAAACAAATACATTTAAGGTGTTCGAAAGTAAAATTAATCTTTTTTCCGATATTTTTTTTTGTAAATTGAAAGCTCCGGCAGAGAACTTAGAAATTCAATTAAGAATTTGATTTGAATACTCTCGGCATTCGAAATAAATAAAGAAAATTTTGAAAATTCTTTAAGTAATGGTAAGAAAGTTGATTTTTAGGGGGTGCATTTTTCAATTTTTTGTGTTTTTCTTACAAATTTTTCTCAAAAATGCCAAAATATGTGCCAACCTCCGAAATATGTGCGAAAATGTTTTATGTGCCAAAAGGCCAAAATAAGTTCGTTTTTATGTTTTTATAAGTCGCTCTAAATCAAAAATGTTCGGAGAAAATGCTATTTTTGGGCTTCTCTCGCCATAACTAAGCCGCAAAAAAATATATGTAAAAACATAAAAATCCCAGCTCTATTTATAAGAATCAAAGTCCTCGCTAAATGATTGAATTCATAAAAAATGCCCTGAAAACTGAAGCTGACAGATGATTGACGGAAAAGAATTGCTTAAACGTATTTGCCCAAGTATTGATAAATGAATGATCAGCAGAAAAGAAAATACTTTGAACAAATTTGGTCAAAAAAACGAGGGGAACACCGGAACAAATGATCAAAAATACAAATAAATGATCGGAAATTGGGGTGATTGATGCTTGAGATAAGAAAGATAATATTCAAAAATTAAAATTATTTCATTTTATTTTTTATTACTAGGGCTGCCAAAAATATGTACGAAAAAGTGGTCAAACTATTTCTATAAATATGTAAGAAAAATCCAGAATTATGTACAAAAAACTCCAAATATTTAAATAAAATTTTTAAAAAGATTATTTTTTGAAAAAAAAATTCCTCGTAAATGCGGACCAGGACAGTATAGTCTGGCCGTTATAGTCAGGGGGTCGGTGTAGTCTGACAAGATGTTTTCACCCACAAATTAATTACTTTTATAAAATAATAAAATATCGTTTTTTCTCAATCATAACATGCATATACCTAACTTTCAAATGTCTGTTTAGCTACAAATGCAAATGGAAAACTCCAATCAGGAAATAAAGACAAAGCGAAACAAGCAAAAGCTGGAACATGAGGGTGCACTTTATGTTCTTCACCAAGTCAGTGACGATGGACTTCGGGAGTATTGGCGGTGCGAGTCTTTTGGGCCTAATGACAAATGCAAAGGTGTTTGCAAGAATGCAAATAAAGATTATTTTTTAAATTAAGGGCGCCTTCACATGACATTAATGCTAATGTCCTCAAAATTATTGAAAGCCATTCATGCGACATGAGCGCCGCACAAGTTGAGTGTCAACGACGCGTGACCCATCTCAAACGCCGTGCAGTTGAGACGTGCGAGGCGCCGGCTGCAATCCGTGCGCAAGTACTGCAGAACACCGCAACCCCAGTGTTGGCTGCTTTTCCGACCAAAGCTGCGACAAAAAAGGTTAACGTTTGCGAATTTTTATGCAAATTTGATTCATTTCTTCATTTGTTTTAGGTTATAAAACGTGCTCGCGTGACGATGATATACCACCTGCTGCACCATTCAGTTTGGAAAAAGTCAATTGATGCAGACATCGCCCGATGCGTCGCTGGTGAAGTCCCTCCTCCAAAGGCGCTCAAATATCGTGCCGCCGATGCGATAATTCTTCGACTCTTGCAGGGCTACATTGCCATCAACAAAACCAGGCTCACCAAAATGATCACAATTACCATGTCATGTTAATCATGATAACATTAATTTTCTCATTGGCATTTCTCGAAATTATGAAATGCGCCCGTAACCAATTTCAATGTTTTGTTATTTTTTCGTTGAAACACATTGATAAATATGTTATGATATTAATTTTAAATATTTTTCGAAAAAAATCAGAACACAATCGTTATGGGACAAAAACAGCTTGCCAGACTATACCGACCCCCAAACTATAACGACCAGACTATAACGGCCAGACTACACCGGCCAGACTACACCGGCCAGACTATAACGGCCAGACTATAACGGCCAGACTATAACGGCCAGACTACACCGGCCAGACTACACCGGCCAGACTACACCGGCCAGACTACAACGGCCAGACTACACCGGCCAGACTACACCGGCCAGACTACACCGGCCAGACTACACCGGCCAGACTATAACGGCCAGACTACACCGGCCAGACTATAACGGCCAGACTACACCGGCCAGACTATAACGGCCAGACTACACCGGCCAGACTACACCGGCCAGAATATAACGGCCAGACTACACCGGCCAGACTATAACGGCCAGACTACACCGGCCAGACTACACCGGCCAGACTACACCGGCCAGACTATAACGGCCAGACTACACCGGCCAGACTATAACGGCCAGACTACACCGGCCAGACTATAACGGCCAGACTACACCGGCCAGACTACACCGGCCAGAATATAACGGCCAGACTACACCGGCCAGACTATAACGGCCAGACTACACCGGCCAGACTACACCGGCCAGACTACACCGGCCAGACTACACCGGCCAGACTACACCGGCCAGACTACACCGGCCAGACTACACCGGCCAGACTACACCGGCCAGACTACACCGGCCAGACTACACCGGCCAGACTATAACGGCCAGACTACACCGGCCAGACTATAACGGCCAGACTACACCGGCCAGACTACACCGGCCAGACTATAACGGCCAGACTACACCGGCCAGACTACACCGGCCAGACTACACCGGCCAGACTACACCGGCCAGACTACACCGGCCAGACTACACCGGCCAGACTACACCGGCCAGACTACACCGGCCAGACTATAACGGCCAGACTACACCGGCCAGACTATAACGGCCAGACTACACCGGCCAGACTATAACGGCCAGACTACACCGGCCAGACTACACCGGCCAGAATATAACGGCCAGACTACACCGGCCAGACTATAACGGCCAGACTACACCGGCCAGACTATAACGGCCAGACTACACCGGCCAGACTACACCGGCCAGACTACACCGGCCAGAATATAACGGCCAGACTACACCGGCCAGACTATAACGGCCAGACTACACCGGCCAGACTATAACGGCCAGACTACACCGGCCAGACTACACCGGCCAGACTACACCGGCCAGACTACACCGGCCAGACTACACCGGCCAGAATATAACGGCCAGAATATAACGGCCAGACTACACCGGCCAGACTATAACGGCCAGACTACACCGGCCAGAATATAACGGCCAGACTACACCGGCCAGACTATAACGGCCAGACTACACCGGCCAGACTATAACGGCCAGACTACACCGGCCAGACTATAACGGCCAGACTACACCGGCCAGACTACACCGGCCAGACTACACCGGCCAGAATATAACGGCCAGACTACACCGGCCAGACTATAACGGCCAGACTACACCGGCCAGACTATAACGGCCAGACTACACCGGCCAGACTATAACGGCCAGACTACACCGGCCAGACTACACCGGCCAGACTACACCGGCCAGAATATAACGGCCAGACTACACCGGCCAGACTATAACGGCCAGACTACACCGGCCAGACTATAACGGCCAGACTACACCGGCCAGACTACACCGGCCAGACTACACCGGCCAGACTACACCGGCCAGACTACACCGGCCAGACTATAACGGCCAGACTACACCGGCCAGACTATAACGGCCAGACTACACCGGCCAGACTATAACGGCCAGACTACACCGGCCAGACTATAACGGCCAGACTACACCGGCCAGACTACACCGGCCAGACTACACCGGCCAGACTACACCGGCCAGACTACACCGGCCAGACTACACCGGCCAGACTACACCGGCCAGACTATAACGGCCAGACTACACCGGCCAGACTATAACGGCCAGACTATAACGGCCAGACTATAACGGCCAGACTACACCGGCAGGCTATAACGACCCCCCACCGTCGTAAATGATGAAATAGGCACAAAATGCCATAAAATGACTTAAATTGGCTTAAAACATCTTTTAATAGTTTAAAAATTACTTTTTGGTATTTTTCAGGGGTGTATTTTTTAAATTATTTTTCACTACAAATTTTCAAAATAGTAAAAAAAATGAAAAAATGTACAAAAATATTCGTCGAAATTTCAAATTTATTTTTTAGGGATTTCCAAAATTTACGTAAAAAATCCAAAAAATATGTAAAAAAATGAAAATATATTTTTAAAAAATCCAAAATGTGTACATACCAAATATGTAAGAAAATCCCGAAATATATAAATATGTATAAAAAAGACCGAACAGCGCTATTTATTACCATTTATTACTTTTATTGATCAATTCAATTTACAATTATAGCATATGCCATAATGCATGCCAATTTTTTTTAGAAAAATGCCCAATGTAAGGGGTGCCATGACAGTGAAAAAGCAGCAAACACCCCCCACATTCATTCATTCAAAATTCTCGCTACCATTCTTTCCAATTGCCAACAAATTTCCCACAAAATGAATTATGTTGGCTTTTCACTGTTTGCCGTTTTTTGCATTTCTGCTGTATTTCCAATTAAACATTTTAAAATTTTGGTGAACTACAAAAGAGGGGATGAAGCGATACAGTACACCGTTTGTGTGAAGGGCACGGACACTGTGGCAACATTGAAGCAAAATATCCAAAATGAGACCGGAATTGAGGTCGAAAGACAAACATTGCAATTCCAAAAGTCAGATGGGAGTGTGACTGATGAGCTTGAGGACGATAAAGAATTGGTCTTTTATGGCATTGTGCGAAAATCAACTATTCACTTATCCACTGAGAAATTTCCAATTTTGGTGAACTACAAAAGAGGGGTTGAAGCAAAACAGTACACCGTTTGGGTGAAGGGCACAAATACTGTGACAACATTGAAGCAAAAGATCATGGCGATGATGCAAAATAAGTTGGAGTTCAAAAACATTGGGCTCAGCTGCAGCCCGACTCTTGAAGCAACTGTCAAGGCTAATGACCGGCTTAATGACGACTCAAAAACCATGGAAGAATATGGCATCAATGAGGGAAAAGCCATTTACATTTTGCATGCTTTCCAAGAGAGACCGGGATGTGCTAAGAACAAAGGGATGAGCCGCTTCGAATTGGTGTATTATGATTTTAAGGTGTAGAGCAGCAGCACAAAAAGCAGCAGAGAACGAAACGAAAAGCTGACAAACAGCAACACCATGGAGAAGATGTTCGAGAAAAACAGTAGAAAATTTTTCGAGAATCCGAGATCGACTGGTCACGCCCAGCCCTAATCCGACTTATCACCCCACCACTAATCCGACTGATCACCCCCACCCCTAATCCGACTTATCACCCCCACCCCCAATCCGACTGATCACCCCCACCCCTAATCCGACTGATCACCCCACCACTAATCCGACTGATCACCCCCACCACTAATCCGACTGATCACCCCCACCCCTAATCCGAGTGATCACCCCCACCCCTAATCCGACTGATCACCCCCACCCCTAATCCGACTGATCACCCCCCCCCTTCCACTCCTCATAATCCGACTGATCACCCCCACTCCACCCGCAATTTCCCATTACAAATGTTGATTGTAAAATTTCAAAGAAGATTGTGTCTGATGGTTTGGTATTTAGTAAATTCTTGAAAAATCATCAATTATTCAAAACAGCACAATTAATGCTCCTAATAAACTAGAAAACTGTGTTTTCTTAATTTTAAAGCTGTTTAAACTCTCCAAGGCTTGAAAATTTTTTATTTTCACCAGATTTGGCCATAGGTGCAAATGTCCGAGGCACAAGCAGGCTGTAAAATTTTAAAAAATTTCATTAGCTTGCTATGGCCCAAAAATGTAAAATACTCAGAAATCATCATTATCTTGGCCATAATTTTTTGAAATTTAATGAAATTTTTTGCCATTTAATGTCTCCTATTAGTCCCAAAAAGATGCCAACAAATATTACCCGCCTTCACTTTCAATTATTTTTTAATCATATTCATTCGTGATTGGCCACTTCACAAAAAGTGTAAATTTGGCGCTTCATAAAAAAGTGCAAAAATTAAAAATCTGATTTTTCTTATGATTTTTTTTATCAATTTTTTAATTATAAACATGTTAAAATTTAATTAAAATTGATGCTTAAATACACCTTCTTCTATAAGTTTTTTGGGTCTTGAATAAAGATAATTAAAGTTTACCTAATATTAAATAAAATCATTAGCCAGATTACTTTGAACTTTTAAAATTTTGAAGCTTAAGTGGCGCCTATAAATTTTACAAAATAAAGCCTAAGAATAGGCCTAGGAAATCAATTTAGCTTGAGTTGAAGCGGATACATTGCCATATAAATATTTTCTTTTTTATATAATTTGAGTTCATTTTTAATTTTAGTCCATTTGTAAATGTACTTCCAAATAATTAATTCAAAGTAATCTGGCTAATGAAGTTTTTAATATTAAGAAATTTCAATTTTTTATTAATCCAACAAAACTTTCCGACCAATGTATATTAAAGTATCAATTTATTAAATTTTAACATGTTATAATTTAAAAATTGATACAAAAATCATAGAAAAATCAAAAATTTTTTTTTTGCACTTTTTTCTGAAGCGCCCAAGTTTGGACTTTTTGTGAAGTGGCCAACCACGGGGAAAATACCTTGCCTGCTGATTGGCGGTTTACTTCAGTTGGCCCCAGCCATGTTTTTGGACTCTAACTTTTTTCTTCGTCAACCAAATCCAACATTGTTAGTATCATTCAATAGTCCTAACATTTCTCTACTAGATCATCTAAATTTCAAAAAATTTGGTCAAGTTTGAGCAAAGTTATGACCAAAAATGATTGAAAACCTGGTTTCTGATGTACATCAGGGTTGTTCCGGTTCACCCGAATCCCGACATTTTTCTCGTCCCGAAACCCGAATCCCGACCCGATGGTTTTTCGGCCGACCCGACCCGAATCCCGACCCGGTATTTTTCTCGTTCCGGAACAACCCTGATGTACATGTATATCAAAGTCAACAAAAATTTTGACGGTAATTTAGAAAGTCCACTAGGTTCACGATTATTTGACAACAAAAATCGCATAACTTAATTAATTAAGCAAAATTTGGTATCATTTGATTGTTCGTCCTGACAAATCTTAAAAATCAGGCTATTTTAATCTTTCGGACGACTCAAGAAGATCCCGGTTTTTTTTTATCTCGATTTTCAAGACATGAGACCGAATGTTTTCGATGTTACTGATCACGAATCCGGTATAACCGTTTCTGAGAAATTTCCAACCCCGGACCCGAACTCGAACAAAAAGTCGAAAGTCCAAATTCTCGAATTTAGCATTTTGATTCAATAAAATTCCATTATTGAAGGATTGATGGCTATCAGTTTATTTCGTTTATTTAAACCGCTTTTGAACCAAAAATGCTAGTTTCGAAAATTTGGATTTTCGACTTTTTGATCGAATTCGGGTCCGGGGTTCGGAACGATCTTCTTTAAGAATTTTATTTTTATATACTAAATACTTAATGCTACTACAGAACTTTCATTTAGAATATTTGTATCACTGACGCATTTTCCGGTCACGGACCAATGATCACTTTTTCACCATTTACAAACTTCACAATTTTTTTTTTTTTGATTCTCAAAATATGATTTTTATGCCACTTTGGCAAAAAACTTATGTTTTGAAAAAAAACCACTTTCATTTCATTTTGTCCATTATTTTTCTTCCTTTGTTTGTCATTTTTGCCCCTCAATTTCCTCGTCGTCCATCCTATGTCCATGTCCAAGTCCATGTCCATCTCCAAGTCCAAGTCCATGTCCATCTCCAAGTCCAAGTCCATCTCCAAGTCCAAGTCCATGTCCATGTCCATGTCCATCTCCAAGTCCAAGTCCATGTCCATCTCCAAGTCCAAGTCCATCTCCAAGTCCAAGTCCATGTCCATGTCCATGTCCATGTTCATTTCCCTCTTCCTCCTCCCCCTCCTCTTCCTCCTCATTGATGTTGTTGTTGTTTCCGCTTCTCATCCGTGCTAATGGTGTTGCACAGCAATACGTTTTCATGTAGCTTAATGTGCACCTGAAAAAATTAATTATTAATTTTCATTATAAAATTTAAAAAAAAAATAATAATTTAATCTTTTCATTAAAAAAAATATTTTTATTAAATTCAAAACAATTGAAATTTGAGTCATATTCTTTGTACGGAAGAGCAAAAAAGTGACACCCACGAACTCTTGTCCATGGCCTAATTAGATATACATATATACCTTTTAAATAATTAAATTTGTGAGTAAAGCGAATAAAATCACACATATAAATAAATTATCTTTTTAAATTTGTGTCACCTTTTCGAGCAGCACTCCGTTGCAATTCCACTCTTTTTGGTGGTGCCAAAAACTGAAAAATATGTAAAATTGCAAAAAATTAACCATAAATTATACTAATAAACGCAACGCCAAATAAAGTTTAATGGCCAGATAAGCGCCCGAGATTTCAGTGCCAAGGCATATATAAATGCCAAGAAATGTTAGTGCCAAGGCATATGCAAATGCCAGAAATTGCCGATGCAGTTCTAATTCAGGTGAGGGGGGGGGGGCTCTAATTCAAAAAATACGGTGCCAAAAATTTCAGTGCTAAAGCATATATACTTGCCAAATCAGTGCCACCTACAGTATTCGTGGCCAAATAGGTACTGAAAAGCACGATAGCCAAACCCTTACTTTTGTAGGGGTAACTGCCGCGCTTTGCCCATCTCAGCCCTTCTTGATCAGTCGGCGAGGATTTCAAATGCTCTTCCGCTTCTGCTTCTTCTCCGTCCCGTGCCCAATCAGTCGGCACCGATGGCACCACCAAATGATGCCTTAGCATTGCTTCCCACTGTCGTCCCACAAATTTCTCGTCATTTCGCCCATTGGGGGCCATCACAATTTGGGCAAAGTCCACAGGCAGTGAGGAGGACGAGGAGGACCCTTTGGGAGACCAATTAATTAATGAGACATATAATACTTTTGCCCAAATTGGCCAACAATTTGGTCTACCCCCTGACTGATCAGTAATCAAATTCATTTGGTAGCTTGATCAGGAGACTAACATCTGATCGAAGAAAAAATATTTTATATTTTCTAAAAAGATAATGAAAAAAGAAAAACCGAGTGATTCTAGCCAAAATTGCCCGATCAAGATCACCAGTGATTCGGGATTTTCACCTGGACCGGATTTCAGGATTAAAGCCACAATCTTTCCGGACCTGTCCGGGTGCATTTCCAAAATTACCCGGATCAGGGAATCAGCAGCGGATTCCGGGAAAACCTGACCGGGTTCGGTGCTGTTCCAGTTTTTAGTTAGACGGAAATGAGTATTTTTTTTATCACAATGGAGCTCATATGCTAATTTTCAGCGCCCAAACGGGGATTTTGTTATGCCTCGGGCCAAAATTTTCAAAAATTTATTCATCACACCGCCTTGAATTTTTATCATTGCTAATTCTCGAAGCATTTCCACTCACTTTTCTTCGTCAACACAAATCCACCGCACAATTGCTGCTTGCAAATTGCGTTTAACATCTGTGAACAAAAAAAAAGAGAAGCATTTGTCAATCTAGAACATAAAAGTTTATACTCGCCCGCCGGTGGGATTCGAACCCAAGACCTTTCCATTCCGTGCAATTCTCTAACCCACTGAGCCACGGGCGCTCCCTTTTAGACATTCTCCCATATCCTTTATCTCACTTTCTCCCACACATCGCTTCCTATGGCATCACAACAAAATGGAAAAAATTTTCATTCCAAGATGCCAAATAATTTTAAAAAATTCGAATGCCAAATTTGAAAAAAGAAAAATCCGACAAAATACTGACCATTGTCAGCTTTAAACCGCACAGACGGAAACCGCCCGCTCCCTCCAACGCATTGGGGGCGGAAGAGAGCAGCAAAAGGACGAACAAAAAGGGGAGAAAGCGGAAGCGCGGACTGCCGGACTGTGAAGCAATGCGTCTGTTGAAGCTGAACCAGCAAGGTGGAGTTTATTGAGAGCGGGAATTGTGAAGCCGAGATAGAGGAGATTAAGAATTTGTCTATATTACGGTTTGAAACAAAGAATTGTCCCAAGATCCGAGACCAAGAATTTCACCCGGGAGTCAAGACCGAGAATTGAACATAAGATGAAGACCGAGAATTGTTCCAAAGTACTGGATCAAGAATTGGCGAATGATAGCGAGGGCAAGAATTGGCCCAAAATCTCGAGATCAGGACTTGAACCGAGTCTGCGAGAGAGAGAGAAAGAGAGCGAGAGAGATAGAGAGAGAAATAGAGAGAGAGATAGATAGATAGAGAGAAATAGAGAGGGGGGGGGGAGAGAGAGAGAGCGAGAGAGAGAAATTGAGCCATAGAGAGTCGAGACCGAGATGCAAAACCCGAGAATTTTTCGACTAACGAACTAACAAATAAGACCAAAAATCTCGAATTGGACTAAAAATTACCTGCTGCCGCCGATGGTTGCTGATTGTTGCGCCGCTATTGTGCCGGTGGTCCTCTGCTGTTGCCCAACACTGTTCAATGCCATTGCCATGTGTTCCAGTTCAATCTAACAAAATGAGTACGGCTGTCGACGGCACAAATCAGCAAAAAATTTAATAAGGAGGGCTAAAAGAATTTTTTGTGTGTGTGACTTTTAGTACAGAAAATTACAGGTTGGCTGTGGCACACAAATTAAAAAATGCCAAAACGAAATGCCAAGATTTTCTTTCATAAAGTGCCATTTTCACGCATACACAAAGACAAAAATATCATTTGTTTAATTTCCACACCCACGCACAAATTCCCACACACAGCACTCATTAAGCTCACAATTTAATGGTGCCACAATGCCGACAAAAAAAAAATTGGTCCAAAAAAAGTCCACGGAAACGCACTACCGTAATCCTTGGTCCTCCGCCCGCCCGTCCGGGTCAGTCACGCACTCCACCAGTCACAATGGCATTTTGCCTGCCGGGGTGGCACACGGAATGAATGCGTCCCCATTGCCCCGCCGGGGACACGAACAACACACCTGTTGCTGGCGCGTTATTAAAATTGTGAAAGTGTGTGAAATCCGCCGCCGCTCCCATGGGCGGAAGGGGCGAAAAAATGAGGGTTTGTTTAACTAAGGGTAAATGCATGTGTGTGCGTGCCCCCGGGGGATAAAATGCCGTCCCTCCCCCAATCAACTTTTTCCCAGGGGCAATAATTAATTTCATAGAGGAACACCAATGATTATCATAATGATGATGATGACGATAATTGGTAATTTGATGGCGTAAAATATGAAAGGGATTAAGAGGGCAAAGGAATGAATGGGATGGATGAAATCGGATTTATAATGATAATTAGCCTTAATTAATGCAATAAAAATTTGGATAAACACCATTGGTCAGCAGTTCTAATAGGCATTTTGAAAAATGGAAGTATTTAAATTTATTTGATAGAGCCATAATTTGAATTTGCTGTCGTTGTCGTCGTCGACATTTTAAATTATAATGCACTTTTAAAACATAAAAAATGAAAAAAATACTTCATTTGAAAATTGCGTATTTTTTGTCACCAATGGACGCCACCAAAGACGGCACTTTCGCTTTTAATTGAATTGATGCCGTGGGAAAATAAACATTTTACTCGGCTACTTAAAAGTAATTAGGGAAAATGTGAACGGGGGGGGGGGATTTGTGTGGCTTTTAAAAAGGGGAGTATTAAGCAAAATGCCAAAATAAAGCTGATGACGATGAAGATCATGGTGGTGGCATTTTTGTGTTTGGAACGAAAATAAACAAATTGAAATTGGCATCGGCCACATGACAAAATGGGAAAACAGTTGCAGCAGAATAAGCCATCAGCAGAAAATGTCAGTTTACTATTTTTGGAAGAAAAACATAGAAAAATTTTTGAAATTCCATTTTCGGTGAGAAAATTTTTTTCTAAAATTTTGAACAATTAAATGATGGTTGGAATTGACAACAAAAAAAATACGTCAAAGAGGTAGGCTTCGTTTATGGAGGAAAATTGAGAAAATTTTCAACAAAAATTTTGATGAGAAAATTTTGTTTAATGAAGAAATTTTTTTGATGAAAATGTTAAAGTTTAAATTTAAATTAACTTTAAACAGTATAAAAAATGACTACATATTTTTCAAAATGTTGAAAATATGCGACCGGAAAAATTAGGAATATTAATTTGCAATTTTTTTTTTTGAGATTTTCACCCAAAAAATGCCAATTGATGCCGATTGGCATCACAGGAAAAAAAAATTGAAATATAATTTATTCATTTTGTAACATGTAATGTAAACATACTTCTTTAAGCGAACATGATTAAATTGAAAGCAAGTGCAAAGGTACTGTAATATATGGTAAGGGGGCTGTGTTGTTAGCCTTTCCGATGCCTCTTATGTAAATTCTTATACAGAGTATTGCTGGTACGATAATAAATGAATATACATTATATAAATAGTTTTTTTTTGAAATTTCAAATTTAAGTCAGACAGTGAGTGAGTGATTGAAACTTTTATTGTTTTATTTATTTTTTTTGGTGAGACGAATGCCAAAACGTCACCCAAAAGTCGAGACTCTCGAGGCGGAACTGGACTAAGCAACTATCGCATCTCACCCCAACAAATCTCGAATTGCGTGATTACCCATTCCATGACAAACAATGGCACACCATTCGAGGGCGGCAAAATGGGGGACATCTCCCCCCTGCCGGGAAAGGCGCGACAACAATGTCTGGAACACATTCAAGACGTAGTTGCGTTCCCGCAATTTGCACACACTTCAATGGCAACTTTTAATGCGCCGTGCCGTCATTACGGCTGAGGGTCGTAAAGTGGTGGCATTTAAATGTAATTAAAAAATGCCATTTTAAAACGGGGGTCAAGAAATGGTTTTTAAGCCTCAGACACTCTTGTTTTGTTTTTTATGCTGCTTTTGCATAAACAATTCAGCCATGTTCCTATTAAGTGAAAAGTATGCCGCCCAAACCCCCAAACATTTGGCCCTTCTCCGTGTTTTTCTCCCTCGAAAACTTCCACTGTTTTCCTGCTATGGCATAATTAATTTGTGCCAACGACGACGGCACGGGCATTAAACTTTGCTCATTCGATTATTGGTTTTTTTTTCTGGGTGGGTACTCTTAAACATTCATAAAGAGTGAAGAAATGCTTTTATGGCATTATGGAATATTAAATTAAGGGCAAAAATATTTGGGAAAAAAATTTTAAAAGTTGATTTTATGTACTGTATTTGATGAAACAATTTTGAATGATTCACAATTTGTAAATTTATAAAAAAATATTAATCTCTCTAATTAAACCGTTTTTTAAAATTAATTAGGGCTTTTTTTACAAAAAAATTTATGCACCCATAACACTTCAGAATCGATTTTTTTTATGTACAGAGATGATAAAAAGGCAAGGAAAAGTTTTATCCTAAAATTTCTCGAAAGTTCCCCTCGCTGTTTTCCTGCTGTGGCATAATTAATTTGTGCCAACGACGACGGCACAGGCATATTATTCATAAAGAGTGTGCAATATTTAAGATTAATTCTTTTATGGGTTTATGGCATATTAAAATTAAAGGGCCAAAAATATTTGTGCCAGATTTTGAAAGTTGATTTTATGAATTGTATTTGGTGAAATATTTTTGAATGATACACAATTTGTAAAATTTATCATAACAAGAACAAAAATTATTAATCTCAAAATTTATCAAAAAAAGAAAAAATATTAATTTCGCTAATTAAACCGATTAAAAAAAAATTAATTAGTGAAATTTTTTACAAAAATTTATGCACCCATAACACTTCAGAACCGAATTTTACAGGGATATTAAAAAGACAAGGAAAAGTGTTTTATCCTAAGATTTGGCTCATATTTTTCGGGTTTTTCTTTTTTGAGAATTATGGGGAATTGAAATTTCAATGGCCTAAAAATATGTAAAGAAATGTGGGGGGGGGAGTGTGTGCCGGGCCCGAGAAATGAGGCAAATTGTCCGAATTTTGGAACCGTCTGTAATTTCCGAAATTTGTTCCTAATTTGCCCAGCCCACTTAATTATTCCAAAATTCACTTTAAGTGCCCTCCTCCCCTCTCGATTGCTTCCGTGCAGTGCCCTTCCCCATTTTATTCTCATTTCATTTTCTCTTTTTCCTTTAAATAAATTTATTGTTGGGCTGTATGGCAGGGCTTCCATCGAAAATTTTTCAAACTCAGAACATCGGGCCCTAAAAAATCAGATTTTGGGGTCGAAACCCAGAACAATTCGCGAAATTGCTTCAAAACAATTATTTTTTATCCTATCAAAAATGTATTAATTATTATATTTTTCGCTTCCAATTATCGATTTTAACAATTTTGGGGAGGAAATAAGTAAATCGTATATTTAAGTGCTATCAGGCTCAAAACATCAGATTGATTTTTAAGAATTTTTTGCGGCGTTTATTTCCAAAAAAAAATTTTGGGGGAATGGGCGGCGGGGGTGTGGGTCCGGCGCGGTGCAGATAGGCGCCGCCGGGCAAATTTTGGAAAATTTGAGTGCAATTTGTTAACAGATCTTGTCGAAAAAATTGTCTAAATTTTTCGTTTCTGAGGCGATTTTTTAAGAAAATAAAGAATTTTTGCGGTCCGGCGATGCAGATAGGCGCCGCCGGAATTTTTTTTTTTTTGAAATTTTGGCTAGTTTTTCAACAGGTTTTGTCCAAAAAATGACCAAATTTTGCGTCAAACTTTAAATTTTCTTGATAAAATATTGACATTATGCCATAAAATTTCAAAGTTATGGTTTTGTTTAAGAAATGAGAACAAAAATTTGGTC
This sequence comes from Heterodera glycines, assembly GCA_004148225.2. Taxonomy (NCBI): domain Eukaryota; kingdom Metazoa; phylum Nematoda; class Chromadorea; order Rhabditida; family Heteroderidae; genus Heterodera; species Heterodera glycines. The sequence continues at coordinate 2,933,777 of CP049711.1, read as the reverse complement.
ACTACCTCAAAATCAGAACATTCCTGGATAAATCAGAACAAATGGAAGCCCTGCAACATGGGTGAAAATGGAAATGTGAAATGTGCGAGATGTGAAATTAATTAGAATAGCTCATCCAAAGCAAGGGCGTAGGCACGGGGAGGGGCTGAGGGGGCTAAAGCCCCCCCCCCCGAAACCCAAAAAAAGTAAAAAAATTTTCAGTTAATTTTTTGAAATTTTTAAGCAATTTTCTTAACAAATTTGCATTAAAATACTCAAAAATTTTCCCGTCGGCGCCTATCGGCACCGCCGGACCCCCATTTTACCATATTTTTGAAAAATGAAGGCCAAAATAGCAAAAAATAGTAATTTTTTGGCGAAAAAGGCGAAAAATTATGTAAAATACACCCCCTAATTCGGGATTTCAAAAAAGCAAAAAATACACCCCCTAAAAATCGACTGAAAGAAGAAAAATACACCCTAAAAATCGAATTTTTGACTTCACCCCCCCCCCCCCCCAAAGCCAATGGTCTGGCTACGCCTTGATCCAAGCGCTTAAAATGGAAATATGGTCAAGAGTTGAATTAGTCGGATCCCAAGGAAATAAAACGGTGGGAAGGGAATCGAGGAGAAAAATGGAGACGGAGAAGGATAAAAGGGGAAAATCCTTCTCCAGAGTTTTGCTCGGGATCGGACCGGAAAGAACGACTGATCCTCTCGGGAAGAGGAACAGCAGCAGAAAAGCTGGGTACTCCCCGCCTTTGATTACTGTATGGGGGGGGGGCGGGGGTACTGTATGTTACAATAATGACAAATTTTGTCAATCTTTTTTTTTGCCCCAAAAGGCACTTCAGTAATTTTTATGTAAGAGTGCCCAATCTTTTATTCTATTTTTTAAAACATTTAAACCTCCCATAACTGGAGTTGTACGGGACCGGGACCTGGTACTGAAAAAACGTACAACTGAGTACCTAAGTCCCGGTTTTGACCAGTTTTGACCGGGACCGGGAAAAGCCCCGGTTTTCCCAGCCAAAAAGTCCCGGTTTTTCAACCCGAAAAGTCACGGTCCCAGTTTATCTCAAAATTCCCGGTCCCGTACAACTCTACCCATAACTCGTCTAAAATTGTTCAAAACAACAACAAACTTGAAATGGGATAAATATGACGTTAAAAAGATTAAGCTATTCTGAAAAAGGAGAAGCTGTGAATTTTTTTTTAACTTGATACGCTCAGATAAGCACGAAAAACACAATTTCAGCTTGATTTGGATTGTCTAGGGATGACTTTTATAATGCATATTTTTGTGCCTATTTTCTGGATTTTCGGAAAAATCCTTAATAAAAATTTTAAAAAAATGAAAAGTACACCCCTAATAAATGACCCAAAAAAAATTTTCAGAAAAAGATTGATTCCCTAAAATATAATTTTTTCTTGATAAAAATTTTTGGTTTAAATTTTTTTTTATTCGAAAAAACGTGTTATAAAAAAAAATTTATTTGCCTATTTAATGCCAATTTCGCGATTTTTTGTGCCTAAAAATGGCAACCCTACTTATAAGTTATAACTAGAGTAGAGCGGGACCGGGAATTTTGGGCTTAACCGGGACCGGGACCTTTTCGGGTTGAAAAACCGGGAATTTTTGGCTGGGAAAACCGGGAAAAAACCCGGGACTGGTCCCGGTCCCGGTCAAAACCGGGACCTCGGTACTCAGTTGTACTCAGTTGTCCGTGTTTTGGTCCCGGTCCCGCTCTACTCTAGTTATAACTCTTCTAAAAATGTTCCAAGAAATGCATGCCTAAAATTTGAACGGGCTAAAATACATAAGAAGAACGAGGATTTGTTAAGCGTCCATTTTTTTGCTTTTTGAGACATAGGGGATTAGGGACTGGGTCGTTTTGGCGCCAGCGCGAGTTTTTTGATTATAACTTTTTTCATTGTTGGCCAAATCTAACAGTCTTGGTATCATTCGAAAGCCCTTCACAAGCTCTATTAACATTACAAAAATAAAAAAAATTTAGCTTGTAAAAAAGTTATTAAGAAAAAACTTCCAAAATTTTGGTTTTTTTGTTATTTCAGGTTATAACTTTTTTGATAATTGTCTAATCGCGAAACAATAGCTTCTAAACACGTTAAGCTTTCGAATGATACCAAGAATGTTAAATTTGGTTAACAATAAAAAAAGTTATAATCATAAAACTCGCGCTGGCGCCAAAACGTCGGCGCCAAAATGACCCCGACCCGGGGATTATGGCACGTATCCGAGGGCAAAAATGCATTTCCTAATTTATGAAAAAGAATTTGTACAAGGAGAATGAAGCATGCCTTGAAAATATTTTCAAAAAATATTGATTTTTTTACAAAAAAAAATAGAAATTGAAAAAGGAAAATTTTTAATTAAAAAATGGTAAAAATTGCAAAATTATCGTTGAGACAGAGAAGAAGCTTCCCCAGGAGAAAGATTAATGGATCAATTCAGACAACAATTGATGGCTTTCCCTCTCGTCCATAAATTCGGAATCAAATTGGGCTTTTGTTTTGGCATTTTACACTGTGCCATTTTAAATTGTGGCACATTGGCCAACGAATTTGTGTGGTAGGGCATAACAATTAATGCAGAATATGACATTTAATCTATTAATTTGATGAGATTGTGTACAAAATGCCCGAAACTTGGCACATTCTCTCATGTCGTCCTCGTCGTCGCCGTTGTTTTATTTTTTTGTTGTATAAAGCTTATGTCGCCGTTTGGAGACCGGCGGCTTTTCCTTTGCTTAAACTGCCTCGGCATGGAGAGACAGTTGGGAGCACTTTTATTGGCGAGAAATTCTGGCCAAATTTGGCCAATTTTGTGCCGCGCGAAAAATTGCACTCTTTGTTGCCGCCTCCCCAATTCATTTCCACGCCCTCCTCCCCCATAGACCACATTCATCGAATTGGCATTGTTGTTACGTGTGGTGCGTGTGCCATGCCATGAATTCATTTCTTTGGCAAAACAAACACACTTTAATTGGTGGGTGAAGGAAATTATAAAGAAATTAATGGGCAACGGCATTTTTGAAATTCAATATTCTTTTCTTTAATTTTACTTTTATTGATCAATACAAATTTACATTTAATGCGATAATAGAGATCTAACAGGGATCTTACTTAAGGACAAACAAGCATTAGAATGAAATATTAACCACTTATAAATGAATTAGCATTATTTTTATTGACCAATAAAGCAGATCTCCTCTAAATTCGGATATACGTAGCAGGGATTGCACGGAATTCCGATTTCCGGTTTCCGACATTTTTGGGGTCGGAATTCCGAAATTTTTGGGGCCTCGGAATCAGGGCTGGACGTAACTGATTTTCAGTTACGGAAATCCGTAATCCGTAATTACGGCAATTTTTTCAGTTACGGCCATCCGTAATCCGTCATTACGGAGGTCCAAAAAGGCCGTAATTTGGCGTAATCCGTAATACGTAATTTTCAAAATTTTTTTTTTTAATTTAAAAAATCCAATCTAAAAATTGTTAAGATTAATTTATGATCAGAATATCTGCTTGTTTTTTTGAGGTGAAAATCCCAAAATAGTTTTTTTTGCGGTGTGCTTTTTCCAAAAAACTGGGGAATGTGGGGGGGGGGGTCAGGCGGCGCCGAAAGGCGCCGCCGGAAAAATTTTTGAAAAATTTTATGCAATTTGCTATAAGATTTTGTCTAAAAATGACTAAGATTTTGGAGCTAATATTTAAAAATAATTAGGAATTTTTGGGGCGGGCGGTGCCGATAAGCGCCGCCCAGATTTTTTAACAATTTATAGAATAGCATTGAACAAAAAACTATAAATTTTGATTATAATTGCAAAAAATATAATTCCAATTTGTCATATTAAAACTCATTTACAAAATGGGAATGAAATTGGAGGATTAAATTCAACGTATTGCTTAAAAAGGATCTGATAAAGCTGTTACGAAAAATTTCTTCCGGATTCCAATTGCCTTTCACAAGTTTTGCCTTAAAAAGTGAAAATTTGCCACGAAAATAGTCATAAAAGGGCAAAAAAAGTTAAAAAATTCCAAAAAGTCAAATTAGAGTCGAGATCTCCAGACTGACATTCTCGAACAGCACACCCGTCCTCCTCCCCCCCCCCCCCCAGCTTTTTCAACATACGTCACGTCAATTCCGTCGACTCCATTAATGCCACATTCGTCCAATGTTTCATTGTCCCGAAGTTCAACCGCTGTGCCATCCGTTGTCTGTCTGCGCAGTTTTATTTCGCCGATAAAATGGTCCAAATGTTTAGCAATCCTCGGCTTAATCTTTCCCTTCAAATTTTGCACAGTATCTGTGCCTTTCATTGAAATCTTGTATGAATTGCCATTACATTTGACGAAAATTTCAAATTCCCTCCACAAATAAACGTGCGAATTTTCAAAAATTTTGTAATCTTTTAATTCCTTTTCGTCCATCAGCAGCCAGTGGCCATTTGGATTGTCCTCGTCATCGATTGTTTGTTGTTCGGGCGGGATTGTAGTGATTTCTGAGATTTTCTGCTTCAATGTGGCCACAGTGTCGGTGTCCTCCACTTCCACGGGCAAAGACACATAAATTTTAAAGCCATCCGTAGATGATGGCATCAGCATTAGCATAATAAGCATTGCCATGAGAATCCCAGCAGAAATGCCAAAATGATTAATTATGCGGGAAATCTGTTGGCAATTTGATGGGATGGGAGGAAGTGAGGAATTTGGATGGAAATTGTAGGATTTGGAGGGGTAATTAGGAATGAATGAATGTGAAAACTGTTCGATGACCTATTTTATGGGCAGAATTCAACTCAAAAATTAATTATATTAATAATTAAGTGATCACTTTTATTCACCATTTTTCTAGTCATAAAATGTAATGTGTAGTGTATGTAAAATTCTTTCTCTGCAATATATGAAAATGCTTTTTTTAAATCAATTGATCAATAAAAGTAGAGTTGAGCGGGACCGGGCCGGGAATTCCCGGTCATCCGAGGTCCCGGTTCCCGGTCCCGGATTTTGAAAAGCTCAGGTCCCGGTCCCGGTAGGGCGACCGGGAATTTCAATGTTTTTTTGTAATTTTCGGGATCATTAAGCAGCTCATTATATTCCGAACTTGGGCTGTCGTTTATTGTCATGGAATTAATCCTTGGAAAATCATTTTTAATTTTCTCAAAGATTTTCGTTTTTAATTGATACACATTGTCCGTGCTCGTCATCAAAATGGTGAACATTTTCACTTGGTTATATTTTTTATATTTTACTAATATTTGAAATTCAGGAACCACCAATAAAACGGTTGTGCCTTCTGACGATTTTCCCCAAAAGCCTCAAAAACCCTTAAAATTTCTCAAAAAGCCACAAATCCCTTTTCAAAAAAAAAAATTCTCATTGACCTATCCAAAAACCACAAAATGAGGATAAAACTTCATATCTGTGAGCCCTGGTATAATGCCATCAGCTGTCACTTCAATTTCAAATTTTATGAACAATAAAACGGTTGAGCCTTCTTCAATGTCATTATCAGCCATTGTCTCACTGTCATAAAGCATAGTCGCAGTACCATCTGGATTTCTGCGTTTCAATATTTGTTTTGTTGGCGGAATCCCAATCATTTCACTGATCCGCTCCTTAAACTCTTTCACAGTGGTTGAGCCCTCCTGTACCACAACAGTGGTCTGATTGCTTTTGCTGAATATGTTTTTCTTGAATATCTTTGATCAGCTTTCACTGTAATTTTAATGCCATTGCCATCAGTGGATGATGACATTACTATCACCAGCAAAAGCATTGTCATAAGCCCAGCTGAAATGCTAACGGAGAACAGTGAAAGGCTAAATTGCTTCATTTTGGGTAATGATGGAAACTTCAAAAAATGGGAGGTTGTAATTAATCTGAATGAATGAATGTGGGGATTTGCTTCACCACTTATCAAGAGACTCTTTATTGGGCATAATTATAGTGAATTATTGAATTGGCAATTGCGTGAATCATTTTATTTTTGGCAAATATAGTCATTATTGAATGGACAATGAAGTGATAACTTTAATTTGACGTAATTGTAGTGAATTATTGAATTGGAAATTGCGTGAATCATTTTATTTTTGGAAATTATCCGTTTTCTGTTGGTCCGTTGTTCGGTTGTGCGAGACGCGAGCAAATGGGCAAAATGGGAAACGGAGGCGATTGGCTGGCGAATTTATAATCAACGGAATCAAATTTATATTCAAATTAATGATGAGCACAAAATCGTGGACGGGTCAGCGAATGCTTATTCAAAACTCAAATTATTGAGTTTTTTATTTTAGGCTTCTCGATGCAAATCCCGGCCCAAGTGATAAGAAGAAGTGAGTAAATGGATAAGTGTGATCGATATAATTTAATTTAGAATTTTGAGTAGAGTGCCACGGGACCGGGAATTTTTGCCAAAACCGGGACCGGGACTTGCCGGGACCTGAGCTTTTCAAAACCCGGGACCGGGAACCGGGACCGGGATCTCGGATGACCGGGAATTCCCGGCCCGGTCCCGTGGCACTCTAATTTTGAGGCTATTTTGACGTTCTTTTAAAAATGTATTTTTTTTTTGCTGCAATGATCAGATCGATTTTTTTTCTTTTTAAGATAAATTTGAAGCATTTTGTGTAATTGGCAAAACATTCCTAACAGCGGACAAAGTCGGGGAACAGAGAGCGGTACACCTCAGTTGGGCCGGCACGGTTGAGCCCCAGAACTTCTTTGGATACCAAATCTAACATTGTTTGTATTATTCGAAAGCTTAATGTGTTTAGAAGCTTTTTCTAAGCTATTGCTTCGCGATTAGACAATTACCAAAAAAGTTATACATGAAAATTGCTAAAAAGTCGAAATTTTTGAAGTTTTTTCTTAATAAAATTTTTTCCAGGCTTGAAAATCTTTTCGCTTTTTATAAGGCTAATAGAACATGTGAAGAGCTTTCGAATGATACCAACAATGTTGGATTTGGATTACAAAAAAAAAGCTATGAAAAGCATGCTGGGGCCCAAACGTGCCGGCCAACTGAGACAGAGAGGGAAATTCCCAGACATGGTTTGTCGGAGATTGCTGGAGAAATTTTAAAAAATTTTAGGGTCCAACACCCCCTCATCGGGAAGTAATTTTATACGTCGAAAAAACGAAAAAAAACATTCTATAGAAGTAAAAAAGTCTTAGAAACTCATTGAAAAACAATCTTATCCGATTTGGAGTGCCACACACGACATTCGCAATTCCTCGAAACCGGCGAGTTGAGGCTTAACCCTAGTTGTATTACAAAAAATTTTTTTGACACGAACAATTTGTAAGTGATGAAATAATCTATGAGAATGGAAAACTACGTTCAATGCCGAGAAGCGCAATGCCGTAATCTGTGAATGTGAAAGTTTGTTGGTCGGATTTGGATAAATGGCAAAAGAGCGATTGGGCATTAAAACTGCCGAACAGTAGAAAATAACTTCATGAACCAATCATTTTGCATATCGTACAGAAAAATATTACCCAATATTTTTAATGCTCGAAATTTTATTTTTAACGCTTTTCAAAAAAAACAAATTTCCAAAGGCCAAAACCTTTTTTCTAACTCATTAAATTGCTTAGCATTATTTCTTAAAAGCTTCTCTTTTCATCATAAGCATTTGAATGATACCAAGATTTCCAAGTTGGTGGAAAAATATTCAAAATAATTTTTGAAAATATCCGTTTTTAGTTTTTTGGACAAAAAATGAGTAAAGATAATGATGTGGAGCGGATTCGAACCTCCGCACCTTTCCCTTTACTATCTTACAAAAACAACTTAGCCACACATTTTTGGCACATGAGCTCTTTTCTCGGGCGCGTGTGTAGTTATTAAGCATATTTAGATGCGTAATAATTACTCAATTAAGGAAATAGAAAACAATTTTAAGTATTCCCATTCACCGATGGGTTCAATTAAGAGCCCGGAATTTTGGAAAATTCGGTATCGTGATTGGATCAGGCAGGGACAGGATTAATGGTGTTGCAATGCCTGTTTGGCCGGTCTTTGAATTTCGGCCTCCGGGACTCAAATCCCCCTATATTATCGGGATCATGGTCTCCACTTAATTCCGAACATCGGACCCGAATTCGATCAAAAAGTCATAAGTCCAAATTTTGGAAATTATCGTTTTTAGTTCAAAATCGGGAACCGTCGGGATCCCGACCTTGTGCGGGTTCTAGTTCATTATCAGGAAAAAGGGGGAAAAGATGCTTTGCATTGCGCATGCCAGAGAAGCGCAAAGTGAGAGAGAGACTGTATAAGTGAGAGACGAATGAATAGGCGAGAGATCGCATAGACAGACACTGAAGGGAAAGCGGATGGAAGCAGAGACATCCTCCATGGATTAAAAGCGAACGACCACTTTTTCTTCTCTTTCTGCTGCTGCTGCTGGGATAAACTCAGCATATTCCGAATTGCCTGCAGCAGTCAGTGGCTTTCTTTTCATAACTTTGAATCAATTAGCTAATTAATTACTCTTATTCCAAGACCCAAATTGCCCCATACAATGGCCCCTAATTGCCTGCCGCCCGAACTTTTGTTCGAAATTGTGCCTTTCATCTCTCCCAAATGCGCTATTCCAAATGTGTTCTCGTCCTGCCGACTGCTTCACATCCTTTTACATTCTCGTGTTGTCAAATGGAAAGAGTGGATGGAAAAGGTATGCTTTTCAAAAATGCGGGCCCAAGTTTTAGCGGACGACGCCCAACTCGTCATGCTACGACGACTCGAAAAAAAATTGCCACGAAATGGTTAATTATGATCATTTTTTGGAGAGTTGGGCAGTTCGTACAATAAAAAAATATTAATTAAATAAGCCTAAGCTTAGGCCTAGGACCAAGCAAGCCTAAACTTGGCCCAAGCCTAGGCTAAGCTTAAGCCTAATGCTTAAGGCTTAGTCTAAGCCCTGGTACGAACTGCCAATTGTACGAACTGCATTCAAAAAAGGAAAAGTACAAGTTTGTTCGGGGCAGTACGAGATTGGTTTGACCGTTATAACTTTGTTAGAGTCGGAAAGTATTATATTTTTTAAATACATAAAAATTTACATTTTTTAAAATTTTATGTGGTTCTAAGCGGGATTCGCTCTGACTTTAAATGGTATTTGGGAATTGCTAATGCATCCACAAAATTTATTTACATTTTAAATTAATAACCATATGATTGGCAAATTCCGACAAAACTTACCACCCCAGAATTTGGTCGAGTTCTTGTCCCACGACATCGTTCAACGCAGTAATTGCAGCAGTTAAATGCTGAATTGGCACAAATGCGAGCGCGGTGATCATATGAGACGTTTCTGCGAAAGCGGGGTCACTTCGATAGCGCTAAACGGGAGATTATTTCTTCTTTTTTGAGAACCGAAACTTACATTCCGCCGCACGCCTCTTGATCCGGCTCCCGGTAAATTGGACACCAGAAAATTGGACACCAGAAAATTGGACACCGAAAATTGGACACTAGAAAATTGGACACCAATGGAAATTTGGACACCGGAAAATTGGACACTGTTGTAAATAAAAATTAAAATAAACAATATATATTAATAAACAAAAATTTTGGCTTGGCCTAAAAGATCTTTATCTTAATCTGCACATATGTTGTTTATAAGCGTAAATAATATGGAAATGAATTTGTTATTATTTTTGTAACATCAGCAGGAGAAGAAAAACATCATATCATTTATAAAGAAAAGGTTTTATTACCCATTTTTCGTGCATTATTTGGCACATTGATCAATCACCCCCCATTTTTGGTGCATTTTTTGAGTCGATCGGATCCCAGTATTAAATTAAATAATATTTTATTTCATAATTAATTTGAGATTTGGAATTCTATCGCTGCATTTTTCGAGGCCCAACTGGTAAAATTTATTGTCCAGCGAGGCTTCATGTTCGATCAGATTGGCATCGGGATGAGCAAGGCAGATATAAGATTGGGAGAAAAACAAATGCGGGACATTGCCATGGGCAGACGGATGAATCGGCACGTTTAATTGGAAAATATACCATTGAATATTTCTGAAATAAAGATCAGAGAAGCACAAATGAGACTTCGGCAACAAGCCGCTTCACAAAATCCATTGCCAACAAGACAAGCAATTGCCAATGTTCGTGATAATATGCCATTTGAAGCCATTATTGCTGGACCCTCTTCTTCGAGTCTGGCAAGGAACTACAGAAACTATGTTGTCCAAGAACGGGGCGAAAGGGGTGATGATCAGCTTGATTTGGCCGATACTGCACAAATTCGAATTCCCGAAAATCTTCGGGTAAACTTTGTCTTTGATGGATTTGTCGATAATCTCCGGATGTTGGTTTTTGCTACCGAATCTGGAAGAAACCTTTTGGCACGGTTTGGGCAGCATGCGGCAATCGATGGGACTTTTAAGGTGTCAACTATTCAATGTTAAAGTTACAGAAATTAATTGTTTAGTGTGCTCCGGCCCATTTCACTCAAATTTACACGATTTCTGTTTTGGTGGATAAGGTCGCTGTTCCTTGTATTTATGGGCTTTTTGCGATCAAAATCCGAGAATACTTATTCAACTGTTAGTCAATTTGTAAATTAATTGCTTTAAATTAACACAATCAGATGTTTCAATCAGTGATTCAGCATGTTGTTGATTGGCACCCACAAACATTCATGATGGATTTGAATTAAGCGCATTTAATGCTGTTAATCGGTAAAATATACATATGTTAATTTTGTTTTATAAAGAGAATTTAAAGGTTTTCCGAATGCCGAACGTCTGGGTGTTTGTTTCATTTTGCGCAGTGCGTTTATCGCAAATTGCAAAAATTGCCAAATCTTAACACACATTTTTGGAAAATGAGCAGCAAAGAATTAAAATTAAAAGCCTTTTTGCTTTGGCTTATGTGCCTCCGGCGGACCACTCTATAATCATTTTTGCCTATTGCTCCATGATTTTCCAAACAATGAGGAAGTTGAGGTAAAATTTGCTTAATTTCTGAATATAACTTTTTACTTAGAGCTTGTGCATTATTTAATTTTAAATTGGATTGGTTGTCAAGCTGTAGGTGGAGCCAATTGATGAGTTTGATCAACAGGCAGAATATGGTGCTTATGGTTTTGTTGACCAGCACATCCGAAATTGGATTCAAGAGGAAGGCTTTCAGAATCGTCGGGCATTGTTCCCAATGAATATTTGGAACATGTGTGAACGGTATTAATTTCTGTCAAACATGAAAAATTTGAATTAGTTTACAAGACGACTTGGTTCGTACGAATAACAGTGTCGAAGCTTGGCATCGCAACCTTAACTCATTGTTTCGATCACAATCGCCACGTTTGAGTGAATTCCTCCGCGTTATTCGGAAAGAAGACCAATATTGGCAACGACAAATGGCTGAGTATGAAATAAATCCTGCGTTCGGAGTTAGAGGGAAAGGAATGAAGCGCAAACAGCTTTATATTGAGCAAGATGAAAATCTTCGGGAAATATTTGCAACGCGTGCCGATCGTCATCCCCTCCAATATTTGAGGGCAATTGCCTACCGAATGCCTGATCCACTCTAAGTGCCTTAATCATTTATCCACACCATTTAATTTTCAACCTAATTCCTGGGTTTATTTTTTAAAAGCGAAATTTGGTGTCCAATTTTCCGGTGTCCAATTTTCCTTTAGTGTCCAAAATTCCGGCGGTGTCCATTTTTCCGCTTGGTGTCCAATTTTCTGGTGTCCAATTTTCTGGTGTCCAATTTTCCGGTGTCCAATTTACCGGTCCCCCTTGATCCCCGTGACGATTTTTTTTGCTTTCACATTGGCAATGTTCGCTTCGTGTGTGTTCTGTGACCATTTTGACAAAATTGTTGTTCATATCCGTGTGTATTCGCCCTCGGCATTCGTCTCTTCGTTCGCATCGCCAGAATTTCCACATTAAATTTGTCAAAAATATAGAGGAATCCATCGTTTTGCAATTTTTCTTTCCTGCGTTGGCTTTCAATTTGAATCATCTTAATTTGGAGAGAAAATTTGATGAAATATAAATATATTGAGCACATAGTCTTAATGTTTTTAAATGTATTTTCTAACAAAAAAATTTGGCGGCTAGATAGCAAAAAAACAAGGCGCGGCGAGTTGGCCGCGGCGAGTTGGCCCCGCGGCGAGAAAGCGCGCGGCGAGTTGGCCCCGCGGCGAGTTTCTCGCGGCGAGTTTCTCGCGGCGAGATGGCCGCGGCGAGTTGGCCGCGGCGAGTTGGGCGGTTCCCTTCAATCCCTCTACAGAATTTACAATTTTTTGAATTTTTTTCTGTATACTCATGGGTTTGAAGTAAATTTTCCCGGTCCCGTCCTATTCTATTAATAAGTAAAGCACTTATGAAAAATATTTGGGTATTTACAATTTTCTAAAAAATGGTTTTTTTAAAATTTTCAGGTCTTAAAGGGTCAAAAAAGTCAGTTTAGCTGATGGGGGCCGTTCCAATAGAGGTTTTTTGGGCTAAATATGGAAATAATGCCAAAATATGGACAAATATAGGAAATAAGGACATAAATCGCAAAATATGCATATAAAAGTCCACCTATCAGATTTTAAACAAGCTAAAAATATGTTTTTCGTATCTTTTAGGCCTCCACAGTCCGGGAAAAAATATGGGTTTCCATATAATTACCATCCCTACCAATCAAGACATTATTTCTGCCAATTTCGTTTGGACTTATCAAGCCCTGCTTAGCTAGCTTATTCCAAACATTTATCAGCAGTCAATTTTAAAAATTGGGAAGTTATTACTCAAAAATGAAATTTACAAGGAAAATCCACATAAAAAATCATAAATGTTGTCCCAAAAAGTTACATGGTTTTATTTTATCATATTTCAATGCCGACGAATGTTTGTGATTTTTTGAATGCAAATAGAGCTTGTTAAAAGCTGAATGATGCAAAAAGTAATAAATAGGGTTATAAGTAGGGAACCGAATTTTAGTGACGAAAAATCCCGAAATAGTTAACTAATATAGTGACGAAAAAGTGCCAAAATAGTGACAAAATAGTGAAAAAAGTCCAAAATAGTGACGAATAGTAACATAATTTTCAGCCAAAAATTGAGCAAAAAAATCTTTATTCACTGATTGCAGTTACAAATGAGGTACATTCCTTTCTTACATTTTTTTTAGCAAATATTGAAATTTTTAAACCAAAAATTTTGTAAGAAAAAAATTTGGGGGAAAAATTTTTATGAAAATTTTCCAATTCTAACTGGTATTTTTTGAAAAATTTTTAAGTCGGTTCTTAGGGGTATATTTAAAAAAAAATTAGGTCGGTTCAGGGGTGTATTTAAAAAAAATTAGGTCGGTTCTTAGGGGTTTATTTAAAAAAAAATTAGGTCGGTTCTTAGGGGTGTATTTAAAAAAAAATTAGGTCGGTTCTTAGGGGTGTATTTTTTTGTTTTTATTGCATTTTTGTTAAGGATTTTTCAAAAAATGTCGAAAAGTGAAAAAATAGTGACAAAAAGCCAAAAAAGTGAATTTTCACTATTTTAAGTGACGAAACTCTAAAATAGTGATTTCTAGTGACGAAAAATGACGTCCAAATGAAAAAATTTTAACGCAGAAATGCGTTTTTTGAGCTCCTTTCTTCAAAACAATTGAGCAAAAAAAAAAGTTTTTTCACTAGAAATCGGTTCCCTAGTTATAAGTTACATATTTTTTCTGCGCACATGCAAAGAATTTTTGTGTTTTTAGTCCATATTTTGGCCATTTTTGGCAAATTATCACAAGAAACTGCAAAAAAAGTGAAAAATACATCCCTAAAACTGGGTATTTTTGGAAATTTTTTTAAAATACACCTCTAAAAAAGAATTTTTCCGAAATTTCTGAATTTTTTTTTATGTATTTTGTCCATCCGAAAATTTTCGCGGAGATATTATTTATTATAAACATTTTTAGATGCATTTGTTTTGCAATTGTGAAGCTAAATTTAATAAAAATTGGCATTTTTTAAATGTTAATCCATTTTTTGGCAGTTTTTCGCGTATTTTAAGTCTATTTTAGCAAATATTGAATATAAATATATTTTTGGAATTTTATGGTTTAAAATATTTATTTTGTCAGTTTTTAGTCCATATTTGACCATTTTTAGCTTTTTAGCATTTGGCTAAGTGTTTTGTATTTAAATTTGAATTTGAAGAGAAAAAAAGCAAATGAAAACTACCAAAACTTTTTCAACGATATATGTATACTAGGAATTAATCATTCATCGAATGTAGCTCAATTTTTATAATGCTGAAAAGTTTCAAGGATCTAATTTTTCTGGGTTTGGGATTTACTGGCCAAACGGCCTCTCAAATGCCAACCATTTTAAATTTAAATAAAATTCAGTTTCCATAAAACAATGGAAGGAGGCTTTTTGAGGTTTTTTTCCAAAAAAGCAGTTGGTATCACTGGGTTTTTTATGCAAAATTTTCATACTCCTAAGAAAATTGCAGACTCAAAGGAGTCCCCTACAGAAATTTTTCTAATGTTAAGGTATAATTGAAAATTTATAACCATTACAACAAAATGTGTTCTTTTTAATTAATTGCATTCGATTTTTTAAGTTGAGAATGAATCCAATTGACGCCATAATATTGAATGCCCACTATGGGCTAAAACACCCGCAAACAAAGTTGAACATCACCCTTAACGAGGCAATTGCACTTGGACTTTATGACCCAGTCACCCGACAATTTCTCAATAACAATGAGCAGATGGATTATTGGGATTCCTTAGCATTCCATTCGCCAAACACTGTCCACCTCTACGTCAAATTTGGGGCTATAAAAGTGACACCGATGGACTTGGATCATGCACTGAAGTGTAAGTGGGCGAAAAAGTTTCTAAATACCTAAATAGGATTTTCGGCTCAAAATGCGAATTTAACTAATTTTAAAAATGGTTTCGTTTTGGCCAAATTTTAGATTTAGTGCGACCTTAACAATTCTTGGTACTTGTTAATTATCTTTTCAAAAAAATTTTTGAGAATAAACTTGTTTTTTGGTTTTTAGCGTCGGAAAACCCGATTCTGACATCTATTTTGGTTCCGCGTTTGAATTTGGGCCAAAATAGATACCAGAATCGGATTTCCGAACCTAAAATCCCTAAAAGTTTTCTTTAAAAAATAAAAAAAAATTTTTTTTTTGAAAATCTGTAAAAAAGTACCCAATAATTTTCAATGTTTCCTGGGTTTCATTAAACATTCCAATTTTCTTTATCACCTATACAATTTTGTTTAACAATATTTCCCATTAAGATTTTTTGGACCGGTACGTCGGAGAGTTCCGCCTTTTGGAATACCAAATTTCTCTGCCGGAGGCCCTCAAATACGGCTACATTGAAATTCGCAAGCCACAACCGACATTTGCATTGACGTTGACCGATTGCATCGAACAGAATTGGATAAACAGAGAAACTGGACTGTTCATTGCCCGTCCCGAAGAACCGCATGGATTTGGCGAAGCAATGCGTTTCAATGGTGACTGGCAGTAGTTACTACGGGCGATTTTCGTCGTTAATTTTCAGCCCCGCCATTTCAGTCCCAATGGAAAGGGACGTTTCAGTACCAAATTTAAACCTTTAAAAAACACCTATAATAAATATATCCAATCCCAGAAGAGGTAAATAATTGAAAAAACATCTGAAGGATAAAACCCAAAGCCAAATCCTATTAGAGAAGGGGAAGGGAGGCAGAGGACGGACATCAGCTGTCGTGCCCTTTGGGAAGGGAAGGGACGCATGTCACCTGAGCGCCCGCGTGTGGGCCATTTCAGCGCCAAGATTATTTTTCTTTTTGTCATTTGAGCCCCTGAGTTATTTTTACAGCGCAGCCATTTGAGCCCCAGAGTTATTTTTTCAGTCCAGATTTTTTGTGGGCCATTTCACCGCCAATTTTTCTTTTTGCCATTTGAGCCCAGAGTTATTTTTTCAGTTTGCCATTTGAGCCCCAGAGTTATTTTTCTTTTTGCCATTTGAGCACCAGAGTTATTTTTTAAGTTTAGCCATTTCACTCCCAGTGCCCACGGGATATTTCAGTTCTGAGACCCAAAGCCTATTGAGTAGCCAAAGTCTACGAAGGGTCATTAACATTCCTTTTAAGTGCATTTTGACCAACGCAGGGCCGACGGAGTGTCATTAACATTCCTTTTAAATGCATTTTGACCAACACAGGGCCGACGGAGGGTCATTAATCATTCTTTTGAGTGCATTTCTGCCGAAACCTAAGCCTACGGAGGGTCATTAATCTTTCCTTTGAGTGCATTTCTAACTGATGCCTCCGAAAGTGTCATAAATATCCCATTAGGAAATGTGGAGTCTGTTGTACCAAAAGCCAACTGAGCGCCATTAACCATTCTTTTGTGAACATATATGTCCAACCGAAGCTAGTGGTCATTAATTATCCCCTTGGGAATTCTTTTGGTGCATTTCTGACCGAGCCAAAGCCAATGGAATGGTCATTAATAACCCCTTGGACGCATTTTGACTGTATAATGCCCACGGAAGTGTCAATAATATCCCACTTGGAATTGAGGTCAAGCTGTGAGTCAATGATTAATTGTGACAGTTGTAACTATGCAAAACCCAACATCAGATATTCTGTGCTTGAGACAGCTACCTCTTTTGGCAAGGTGCCAAATTTAGCCCAGCCGAAAAATAAGCCCCGCCTACTCGGTGGAGTATAAATAGCCTGTCATTTACAGCAAAAGTGCATTTTTTCCATTCATTTGGAAATTTTGAAATTTTTCTGCAAACGACTAAAGCGCTCTTTCCCTTTTGCTTCCTCGCTCTCTGCGCACTATTTAAACCAATTTAACCATCACCTTTTGTTTCCTACCATCCCTTTAAATTTTTGCATTCCCTCTTTCTTCACTATTTAAACCGAATTCACCAAATAAAAATATAATTCCATAATCTTCCAATAAACCTATAACAATATAATTTAAATAATATTACAATTAAATAATTAATTACAAAAATAAAAGTTAGTGCTCATCCCTTTAATTTTCTACGTATCCTTACATCTTTTACCTACTTACCCTTTTTTGCTTTTGCTTTTCCTCTTTGCTCACTATTTAAACGAATTTCACCACTTAATTTTAATATAAATCCCTCAATTTTAAAAATATAAAAAACTCCAATAAACTTAATTAAATCATAAAATTTTTTAAAAACTTTACTTCATAAAATTAAAAAAAAAAACTTTCCTTTATTCATTTATCCATATTTTACCCAATCAATCAATAAAAACTATAAATATGAAGCGTGCCTCCAAAGCCCAATTTTCATCTCCCTCCCCCAAAAAATCTCAAACCAATAAATGTATTCGTAAAATTAATAACCTCACTTCAAAAAGTAAAAAATATCAACTGGTGCGCTCAAAATCCAAATTCGTCATCGAGGAAATTGACAAATGTGCTGACCCCGCTGCGGAGCTGCGTTCATGTATACACCATTCGATCGAGGAGGCGATTTCGGATGGACAAAACACACTAGGCGCAACAAATAAGGTGGGTGTTATAATTTCATCGGAACTTTTAGACCAGGGTGACATCATACTGCCCATTACACCAATTACCGCAAATGTCGTCGATGCTGTTTTCAACCAGTTTTGCAAAGTGGAGCAGAGCAAATCGAAACACGTCAACTTATATGGCGCTCCCTTTATAATTACCGTCACTGTCCTAAACACCAATGGACTACCGCGACAACGGACAACAAAGGGAAAAAGGCGACCACCTGTCTCCGCACAATCGCACATTTTCAAAGTCAACAACAACGACAACTATTGTCTTTTTTACGCGCTGGAACTGATGCGCTACTACTCTTTGTATAAACGTGGGATAATTACCGAAAACAGATGGCGATGGATTAACAACAACCAAACCACGGTTTTACGACAAAAGGTGCTACAACTGCTCCGCGAGGCGGGTATCCCTACAACAGAGACAGAGTACGACGCGGAAGTTTATATGCATCAAGTGCAAGGGTTGTGGAACGTCAAGTATCCCGGTGAGTACAAAATATTTATTTTTAATGATTACCAGATGCGCCCAATCACCAAATCCGATATCACCGATTACCAATTCCCTATTCTTCTCTACCACAACAACAACCACTTTGACGGCATCAAAACTCTTTCAAAATTTTTCAATAAAAAAAACTACTGTCTCTCCTGTGAGTCATCATACAGTAACAAACCAGAACACTCATCCAAATGCACTTCACTCTGTCACGGGTGCCGTGAGGTGGGCGTTGACTATCCCTGCGAGCCACAGCAAGGATACGTCAAAAAATGTTTGCACTGCAACAACTATTTCTACAACAACAGCTGTTATGGGCGCCACCTCCACAAGGATTTGTGTACCAAATTTCAACGCTGCGAAGATTGTGGGGTAATTTATAACATAAAGGTTCATGGGAGTGTTGGGCATAAATGTGGGGAACAGTTTTGTAAACTTTGCAAGCAATTTCATATAAAAGAAGACGACGACGACGGGATGAACCCCTGTACGAAATGTTTCATCCAGCCCCTTAAACAACAAAGAATTAAGTCATACAGGATCATCGCATACGACTTTGAGGCGACACAGGACAAGAAGGTGGAGAACCGTTTCGAACACGAGGTCAACTTTGCAGCGGCTACCATCATTTGCACCGACTGCATTATCAACGGCGACTGGAACAAATCACTTCAGGGAAAAAAGTGCCAAATTTGCGGTCCTCACCGCTCAATCACCTTTTCACCCTTTGACTACACGGAGACAACAGTCGACCAAAAAATCATCACTCACCAACCGCTACGCGAATTCGTTGAATGGCTCCTTTTTGACCACAACAAAAAGTTTCCAACAGTCGCCTTTGCACACTTTGGGGGGCGCTACGACATGACGATGATCATCAAGGAAGTTTTGTCGCAAGGTATTCACAACCCCGACATCATTAAACAAGGAAATCGCCTCTACGAGCTGAAAATCAGGGAAAACGAGCATGGCCCCCTCACCATACTTCGCGACAGCTACAACCTAATGCCCATTAAATTATCTGGCCTCATCAAATCTTTTGGGCTTCATATAAAAGATAAACAGCACTTTCCCCATATGTTCAACAAATCAGCTAACTACAATAAGGTCCTCCAGCACCTTCCTCCACGTGAAGACTATTGCCCTAACCAAAAGAAGAAGGCCGATCTGCAGAAATTTGACGACTGGTACAATAGTAATTACAACCAACCTTTTAACCTTAAGGAAAAACTCCCTGAATATTGTTGCAACGACGTACAAATACTCACCCATGCCCTCGTCGAATTACGCCGGGAATTCAAACAACTGACACAACGGAACGGAAAACACGGAGGAATTGACATCCTGTGGCAAGCCATGACCATCGCCAGCGCCTGCGTCAAAAACTATGCACTCAACCATTTGAAACCAAACTCGCTTGCCATCGTCCCGAAAAAGGCTACACCACAACAGAATCAAAGTGCACTGGCCATCAAATACTCGACTGGTACTCCCACATCAACAACGTCAACATCAAACACACTCCCGTACGGTGAATATGTGTTTAAGCGTGAAGGACAGATATACCAAGTGGACGGCTACATCAAAGGCACAAATGGGAAGCGGGACAAAATAATCGAGGTGAATGGTTGTCTGTGGCACGGTTGTGAGGAGTGTTTTGATGACTTGGACGACGAAACGAGGATGCCGAACGGAAAGACGCTGCGGGAGATTAGGGAAAGGGAAGAGAAGAAACATGAAATATTAAGCCGTTACGTCGACTTGGAGGTTATTTGGGAACACGAAATAAATGAGAAGCTGAAAAAGGACACAGCAATGAGGGAGTTTTTCGACAACTGGAAGGACCGCTCGCCAATCAAAATCAGAGACGCTTTTCATGGAGGACGGACTGGACCAATGAAACTACTCCACACAGCTAAGCCGGGACAAAAAATCAGCTACAAGGACTTCACCAGCCTCTACCCGTGGACCAATTTCTCTACAGACTATCCCCTCGGCCACCCTAAAATCATCAGTGTCCCACCAAATGAGCAGACGGTCAACTGGCGTTCTCCATCCGACAACCCCTACAAAGGCCTTCTCAAAGTGCTACTTCTACCTCCAAACAACAACATAAACGTCACTGTTATGCCCATAAAATTTGATCAACGCCTTCTCTTCCCTCTCTGTGAGAAGTGCGCCAAACACATCACCGCAAAATATCCCAATGGCCTCAAAGACAACGACTACTCCTGCCCCACTTCAACCCAACGACCGCGCCTTGTGTCAACCTGCACCCATCTTGTTAAACGCAGCATTGGAGGCCGGCTACACAGTCGCAAAGTCTTCCACGTCCTCCAATACGACCAATGGAGTAACAATGTCTTCAAGTCTTACGTGAGTGAAATGATGGCCCTAAAAATCCACGCACGGTTCCCGTCGTGGTGCGAGAGCGAAGAGCAGAAGAGTGAATACATTGAGGAGTGCTGGATGAAATTTGCAATTAAACTCGACAAAGAAAAGATGAAGCTGAACCGGGAAGCGGTACATCGCCAACTTTGCCTCAACTCACTTTGGGGCCGCTTCTCCATGAGGAATCTACTTTCGAAAGGCGTAATCAACAACGACCGTGTTCTCACAATACACCGACGACAAAAAGAAAATTGACATTAATGGACATTGATGATGGATGAGGACAACGACGTATTCATGCTCACCTACAACCGAAAGAGGAGTTTGTCGACGAAAAAATACTCCAATGTCGTCATCTCCCTCTTCACAACATCAATGGCGCGTCTATACCTCTACGATGCTCAAAAAAGTGGCCGACACCCCGGATGTGAAATTCTCTACTTTGACACGACAGCATCATCTACGTTCATCCCGAGGACAACGACCCACTACCAACAGGAAAGGGACACCTCGGTGAGCTGACGGACGAAAAACCGGACCACGACATTTTGGAGTTCATCAGTGCTGGCTGCAAAAACTACGGGACTGAAACTTCAACGGAAAGACAATGGGAAATTGAGTACGACTTGAAAATAAGGGTTCACTGATGAACAAACTGTGCAAATGATCCATTATACAGTAAAAGACCAAATTTTACGTTATGGTTCCGATGACCCCGCTGACCCCATTATTGTTTACATATCCCCATTTTATTCGTCCCAACCTTATCCAAGGCAAAGTGTTTACTCATTCCCTCACAAAGCATTATCAACCCATATTCACAAAAGGTATTATTAATGATTCATTCCAAGTCCTCGAATTTGGTTATCGCAAATGATAATATGATTCTAATTAATTTTTCTGTATATTAGTTTTCTTATTTTTCCCTTCTTTTATACCCATGTGGGACGGAATGACCCCTGGTTGATCCTCTCTAACACTCCAGGCCATCCATCTGAGATGAAGGTGGACGAGCTGTTCATTATTGTAATGCGCAGCCTGGTGAGTGAGTGTTTGGATTGGGGACCGAAGGGTGAAGCCGTTCCCTGGGTGTGTTTGCTCACTTTTAAGGGAACTCTAAAATTCTGATATGCCTTCAAATCTATCAAAAGAGTCTTTCATTTTATCATTTCTCTTTATTTTCTATTTTACACTTGTATTTTTCATTTGAATATTTATTCAGAAATAAATT
This sequence comes from Heterodera glycines, assembly GCA_004148225.2. Lineage (NCBI taxonomy): Eukaryota > Metazoa > Nematoda > Chromadorea > Rhabditida > Heteroderidae > Heterodera > Heterodera glycines. The sequence continues at coordinate 2,912,123 of CP049711.1, read as the reverse complement.
TGAAAAAATGGCATTATTAATATTAAAAGGTATAAATTAACCAAACAAAAAGGTATTTAAGGAGAAAAATAGTCAGGGTTTTGTAACTCAATTTGGAAATTAGAATGTCTTCTACTTCTTCAAAGAAGACTCTCCAATCTGTAGTGGAGCAAGTAATTCAACAAAACGCAGAAATAAAAAGCAGTGAGAAACCACTAAAACAGAATGAGTTGGAAAAGAATGAACGGAAATCAACCCACACCGTATATAACTTGCTCGATCATCAACGATCCTTTTGGAAATTGGCCCGGCCAAAGTTTGCAGTGATCAACTTTCTCTGCCCAGGGTGTCGTCGAATCAACTATAAGCACAAGGACCAGTTCAAGTTGATGGGAGAAGATGAGTTCCACTTTACCCAAGTGATGTGTCCCGGTTGCGTAAAGTACAATATGATGCAGACTGATATCTATAACAAACACACAAAGAACCCCCACTAATTGTATTTAAGATTAAAATTTAACATTGTATAATTAATAAAGATGATTGATGAAAAATTTTTTCACTTGAACGATTTGAAATTAAAATTGCCTTTTGGTATGGTAATTAGTGGACCATCCAGTAGCGGTAAAACAACATTTTTACTAAAATTTTTGAGAGAAAGAGATGAATTGATTAGCCCACACCCAAAATCAGTGCTTATTGTTATGGTCAATTTAATGATAGTATTCCTGTACTACAAAAAATGGGTGTACATGTGCACAAAGGACCCCTAGATGAATTGCTGAGCTCTCTAAAGAAGCCTCTCTTATTAATTCTAGATGACCTTTTAACAATAATTGATGAGAAAAGCCTATCCGAATTATTCATTAAAAAAGCCACCATTTAATATGGGTGTGATTTTCATAACCCAAAATTTATTTGAAAAAAAGATGAAGGTAGCCCGAATTAATTCACAATATATTGTTTTAATGTCTGCTCCGAATGGCGCACTTCAAATACGTAATTTGGGTGTTCAACTGTTTCCAAAAAATCTTACATTTTTCCTAAGTGCCTATAAAGATGCAACCGCATCACCGTATGGATTTTATTCTTGGATTTACACCCAGCTTCGAGCCCTTTGCTGAGAATACGGACAAAAATATTTAAAGAAGATGAAGAAAAAGCATTGTATATTCAAAATGATTATTTACCTAAAAATGTTATTCAAAACTTGGATTTTTTAAAGAAATTGAAAAAACAAATCTTTTAAAAAGAGACAACAAATATTTAAAGAGGCTACTAGTGAACAAATTGCATTATTAATTGAAATTAGTTATAATATATTAAAGGGGTACTTCCCGCTCACGAAGAGACAAAAATATAGACTTTTACCATACGCAAATTTTGTAAGAAAATTAGGAAGAGTTAGAACTGAGAAGGGTGCAAAGAAAGTTTTTCAACAAAACGGTGGTGGTTTTTTCGTTAATTTGGCTCCATTACTATTACCAGTATTAATTGCCGCCTTAAAATATGGAGAATAAATTTATTCTTGTTCCTTCCGACTTGTACAAAAATTTATTAAAGCCTGAGTCTGGCGAGATTAACGTTGAAAATGCTAAAAATAAATTGTCATCACTTTTGAAGCAGAGAAAATTAGACGCTACTTCAAAAAATTTACTTTATAACCAGGAATTGAGGCGTTTCTTAAAACTTAGGAAGGAAGTTGAAGAAAAACCGGTAAAGGTTGAGCTTTCAGATGGCTCATTAATGGTGTTTAAACCAAAACAGCGTGAAAGAGATAGCAAAATTCCTACTCAAATTGTTAATGACGAAGGATTGGATGAAACAGGCTCTATTCCAACACTTGAAGACCCTTACACTACTGCTGAAGAGAGTGATGCTGAGTCAACAACATCAACACCAAAGACGAGACCACTGATAAGACCAATGCGTGTTGGGACAAGTAAATTTCGTCAAAAACAAAAGTCTTTTGTAGTCAAGAAAAAAGGAAAAATTATGTCAATTATAAATAATGACCCTGAGAAATTTGGGGTTGGCTCTAAAGGACATATACTGAGAGCTGATGGAACGGCATATTTAAAAAGTAATGTTAATCAAGCATTAGAGCGAATATTGAGACGGTCACCCGAGAATGCTCCATCACCCATAGGTACAAAAGCTTTAGAGCAACGACTGAGAAACGACCCGAGGACTAGTGGAATATTAAAACAAAAATTTAATGAACAATCGGGATCGGGCGTTAAAAGTAAACAACGAAAATTTATAATTAAAAAATGGAAAAGTTACTGAACAAATTGTATAATGACCCTAATTCACCTGCGTGTTATGCTGGACAGGAAAGACTTTACGAAGAGGCAATAAAACATGACTCTTCGATCACAAGAAAAGACGTTGAACACTTTCTCGAGGGAGACAGAACATATACTTTACATAAACCTAGGCGTGTTCGATTTAAGAGGTCACGAACAGTGCCCTCTGGATTCATGACTGATGTTCAGGTTGACTTGGCAGATTTCCAAAAATTATCACGAAAAAATAAAGGATTCAATTATATATTGTTGGGTATTGATGTGTTGAGTAAGCGGGTCTTTGCTGCACCCGTAATGTCGAAGAATTTCAAACACATGAGAGATGCGTTTGACAAATTGATAAGTCAAATGCCTATGGTTCCTCATAGAATATTTTCAGATAGAGGAACAGAATTTGAAAATAGAGAAATACATAAATATTTCCAAGAGAAGAACATACAAAAGCACAAGGCTCATACTAGTACGGTGAAGGCTGCGCTAGCCGAACGGTGCATAAGAACGCTTAAACAACGACTATATCGTTATTTTAGTCAAAAACATACAATCAAATGGGTTGACGTTTTGCCAAAAATTGTAAATGCTTTGAATAACTCAAAATCACGTATTACAGGTATGAAACCAGTTGATATTAACCCGGGTAATGCTCAAAAAATTTGGAAAAGAGTCTATGGAGATGAATTTTCACGAAAAGCATATAGAAAGCCAAGGTTCAAGGAGGGTGACCATGTTAGACTTGCAAAGTATAAGTCCAGTTTTGAAAAGTCATACCTTCCCAATTACTCGGATGAAATTTTCCAAGTTTACGATATTAAAAAGGCTAAACCTCATCGGTATGGAATAAAGGACGACAAAGAAGAGCCCTTTGATACACGTTTTTATGCTGAAGACTTGGCCAAAACCAGAAAGGACGCGGAGACGACATATCGAATTGAGAGAGTGTTGAAGACTAGGACAAGGAGTGGACAAAAAGAACATTTGGTAAAATTTTACGGGTACAAAGAACCGGAGTGGATTAAAGACAATGCTATTGAGAGATGAATGTATTTAAGTATTTATTATTTATGCTTTTAATAAAAAATAAAATGTCAAATTTGTTTTACGTTCTTTTACCTAGTGACTCTCCTGGTTATGACAATAAGCCTAATAAATTTAGGGTTCATTTGCCTAGGACCCTAACTTTTGGAGGTCAATGGTTGTGTGGGTTGCACAGTATAATTTATACAAATTCTTGGCCCGCCATTGGTACCACAGAGAACCAATGGATTAAAGTGCATTTAAAAAATGAAATGGTGATAAAATAAAAATTGATATTCCCGCTGGGTCATACCAAAATGAGCAAGAATTGGAAAATGCTATAAATGACTCGATAAAAAATGGTATAAAACAACCGGCTACAAGAGTTAAAAGACAAACGGAATATGGAGTGGATTTGTTTTTTCATTATAATCCAGATGATTACTGGGAAAAAATTGAGGAAGAAAGGCAAAGATATAAAGAATTGTTAAAATTGATAGTGACAAAGTCAAGAGAACGTGATGATGAGACGGACACGCATAGGAAGAGAAAAATAGAGGATGAGGAAATTGACCCTCTCCAAAATCAATCATTGACTAAGAAAGCAAGAATAGAGGCGCTTGAAGAAGCAGCAAGGCAAAGAGATGACGGGAAGGAGGAAAAGGAGGAGAGAACTGGTCAAGAATTCCTCGAAATGTATTCTGTTAACTATAGGGAGAAATTAAATGAAGTTCGATTAGAATTAATAAGAGATTTATTCAACATTCAAGACCATATGAAAAAATACCAAGGAGTAACAGATGGTAGAACAATTCAAGAACTAAATGAAACAGCACTAAAGATGAGAACAGCAATGAAACACAGAAGAAAAAATTTGAATGCTTTTAACAAGGCTGTATTGAAAAAGATTTACAAATATCAGCTGAAGAATATGAGAGGACGAGCTATGAACAAAATAAGGATTACGTTGAGCCATTTTTTGATAGTCATCCAACAGATTACTGGGAACATATTCATAAAAAATATGAAGGGCTTCAAGACGATTACAAAAAAATTCGCGAATTAAGAGAACAACAACAATTTTTGACTGATGAACAGAAAAAACAGTCAATTCAGGATGAAATTGATCAACTTCGTCGTCTTGTCGATTATAGGAAAAAAAGATTTGCAGCGTTAGAGTATGAAGCTAAAAAGAGGGACGCACTCCAACAACAACCAATGGCTTTAGCCTTGACTCATGGTGAAGCACTGAAGGAACGAATAGGAAAAATAGAGGGAACTACCACCACAGCAGGGGAAAGAGACAAAAACTCATGGAAAATCTTTGGTTGAGTTAATAGAACAGGTACAGAAAGAAAGAGATGATAGCAAGGCCAAAACCGAGGGTAAGACACGAGGAGAAATTTTAGGAGATAAATTAAAAGCCAAAATTGATGAACAAGACAGTAGTGCAGATGGTGCAACCCATGGTGAAGCACTAAAAAATAAACCAGAAACAACAATTATTGGTGAAAAAGTAATGACAAGAGGAGAAATTTTAGGCGAAAAGTTAAAATCTAAAGATGAAGAAAAGAAAGAAGAAAGAATAACCCATGGCGAAGCATTGAAAAATAGAATTGAACAAATTCCCGAAGAAGAAAAAACAAAAGGAAAAACAAGAAGCGAAATATTAAAAGAAAAAATTGGGGCTAGTAAACCAATAGAAGAAGAAAAAACAGAAGGAAAAACAAGAGGTGAAATATTAAAAGAAAAAATTGGGGCTAGTAAACCAATAGAAGAAGAAATTGAAGGTGTGAAAACACGTGGAGAATCATTAAAGGATTTAATTGTTTCAAAACAAATTGAAACAGTCTTATTTAAATATTTGAAGGAGCGGCGGAAATTTTCAATTGATTTTAATGACCAAAGAATTGACTTTATTGAATTGTCGGCTCAACTCGGCTACATTCTAGGATTCGAAGACCCGACAAAAATTCTGAGTGGAGCTATAGCAAAGTATTATTGTGACTTGAAAGGTGGTATAGACAGCCTTTGTGTGTACATTAATGGAATCACTGAGAATGTAATAGTAGGGGACCAACTCGCTTCACTTTTGCGAATTGTTGTCGTTGAAGGAAAATTTGGAGACGTGATTGAGAAGATTTATAACACACCAATGTACATTAAGGTGGCAGTAAAGGAAATTAATGAGATTGAAATTGAAATTAGGACTAGGGAGGGAAGGCTTATTCCATTTCAGTGGGGTACAACATTACTTGTATTAGCATTTAAAAAATCTATTGTATTTTAGTATTTAAATATTCATTTTTACATTATAGTATATATTAATAATTGAATAAATATGGTGCATCAAATATTTGATCCAAACTCAGTTAGTTTTGATGATTTTGTTGTAGAGCAGATTGGCTCGGGAGAAGCCTTTAATTATTTTCGCGGGATACCTCCATACCAACGAGGGTATGGAAGACAGCGAGGTGGAGGAGTAGGAGATGTGTTGAGGTTTTTATGGAGAGCACTTTTACCAAAATTAAAATCGGCTGGTACATTATTAGGTAGAGAGGCATTAGACACTGGAACACGTGTATTGGATACAATAGAGAAAGCTGAAACACCAAACAAACAAGCAATAATTAATGAAGTAAAGAAGGGAATGGATAATGTACTCGAAAAAGGTGGGGTTGGGCGTCAATTCGGAACGGGAAGAAAAAAGAGTATTAAAAGGAAAAGAATTATTGGAAAAACTATACCAAAGACAGTAATAAAGAAGAGAAAAAGATCAGACGTATTTGGAAAATTATTTTAAAATGGTCTTCAAGAAAATTGACAAGGAATCGGTAAATTCTATAACTTCAGCTTTGTCAATATTTACCCTTCCACCAACTAATGTGTCAGTGAGTAGTTCTTCAGTGCGGGAATATTTACCGCTCAATCCTTTAACGGACATTCCTTTTCATTTTAAAATTCACCCTACCGCTAGTTTCTTTGATTTGAACAAATGTTACATCTTAACCGAAATGTCAATTAAAAAGCTGGATTCTGACACCAATAAATATGTTAATTTGAAAGTGAATGAGCAAGCGGCAACAATTAATATGATTGGTGCGACTTGGATAAAGAATTTAAAAATCACTGTGCAGGGACGTGAGATTTATGACTCAAATTCGCTTTATGCTTATAAAGCATACTTGGATGCCGAGCTTTCTTACTCTAAAAACGTAAAGGAGTCAGACCTGCAGGCGAGCGGGTATTATGTGGACAGTGAAAATCAGGACGGCACGGATATTACTCAGCAGGGTTTTGAACTGAGAAGAAAATTGTTTTCACAAAGTCAAACTGCACAATTTATTACAAAATTGGATGCAGATATTTTTAATCAGGACAGATATATGGTGAATGGAGTTGAGATTGATATACAACTTACCCCTAATGACAATGAGTTTATGGTAATGGCAGCGTCAGACGATAAATATAGAATAGAAATTACCGCTTGTAAATTATATGTTAAAACTCTTGAAGTTGTTGATGGTCTTGCATTAGACATACAGAAAAAACTTGAAAACAAAGAAGCAAAATATGCCCATAGAAAAACTTTGATCAAATCCACATTTATAAGCGAGAATCGAACTGAATACAATGGAACGCTATTTACGGGTCAATTACCTAAACGAGTCATTCTCGGAATGGTGGAGAACGCTGCATACGTAGGCAACCAAAAGAAAAGCCCATTTAATTTTAAACCATTTGATATTCGATCCGTCACATTGATGGCAAACGGGAAACAATGGCCCGCAGCGCCATTTGAGCTTAATTTCAG
>CP049711.1:2888391-2904165 GCA_004148225.2 Heterodera glycines | reverse complement strand
TATAATTAATGCTAATTTTGAATTTTAAATTTTGTTTTCCTTTTTTCAGCTTCATCTCCGGCGATTGTTGGCTTTGTGTCTTCGATTTGCTGCCACCTTCTCAACTTGGCCTTGGAATTGCGCTGATCAGCCACCGATTTGACTTTTACGTGGACGAACACTTCAAAACGCGCAAATGGGCGCTGAATTCTTTTCGAATTGGAAGCAAAATCGAAAAGAATGGCACAAAGAAAATGGAAATTGCCAATTTACGTGGAAAAGCATTGCCAATTCCGCAAATGCAATTGCCACGCAAAGTCAGTGTATTCAAACGCATCGAGATATTGTAAATTAGCGATTGTGTAAGATTTAGGCACATTTCCCCATTCCATTTCCAGTTTCATCGACCACAATGCCATCGCTTTTCTCCAGCGTTTTCGTCCACTTTTCACCACCTGTCCAATTAATCCAGGGCTTCCATTTGTTCTTATTTGTAAGAAATGTTCTGATTTTGGGCTATTGTTCTTATTTTGTTCTTATTTATTAAAATTATTCATAAATTTAGAAATTTATGGCATAAATGTTCTTATTTTACTTATAAATTGAAAAAAATTTCCCCGGCGGCGCCTATCGGCACCGCCGTACCCACTCCCCACCCCCGTTCTCCAAAGTTCCTTGGAAAAATGTGCCGCAAAAAATTTGTTAAAAATTTGATTTTTTAGATAAAAATTGCACTGAATTTGCTAATTTACTTCCCAAAATCGTTAAATATGATAATTGGAGGCGAAAAATACAAAAGTTGATGCTATTATTAATTGATTAATTGTTACACAAGCGATCTTAAGCTATTTTGCGAAATGTTCTTATTTTAGACCCTAAAATCTTATTTTTTGGACTTGATGTTCTTATTTTGAAAAATTTTCGATGGAAGCCCTGAATTAATCTGATCATCCACACGAACAATGGCCGCATTTTGGCGTTCATTTTGCACAACATTTGGCCAATAATCAAAAAAAAACATTTGTGGCATGGCTTTGTTTACGGATGTTTTTCATCTTTTGCGACAATTCGTGCCATCAATTCTTAACGATTGTCCACCGCTTCGCTTTGTCTCATTCTTTTTTATGGATATGTTTCCCGAATTTCCGCCGCTGAAAGTGCCATGGCATCGGATAGACAAGCGGTGGCAAAATGGCTTTTCATTCCTCATCCAAGCAAAATGCCAAAGGTGTTGAAATGCCGTTTGGATAATGGTGACGGGAATTTGGCGTCAAGAATAGAAGCGTTCAAAACGGTACCTCTATTAATTGATTTATTTGCCACTGGAGTTCAGTGGCAAAATGAATCAAAAGATTTCTATCTTTTGGCACTTGTACGTTTTAAATCGTGCCGTACACAAAATTGACCTTTATTTCATAACCGATTTTTCGACTTTTCAGGCTTTTGCCTCGGTTTCATCTCCTGCCAATCTCATTGTTGTCATTCGCTTTCCGCCGTCTTTTGCTGACTCTGTTGTGCCATTTGATCTGCTGACCGACGAATTGACTCGTGAACAATTGGCATTGAAAAGGATTGACAATAGCCATCGTTTTCTGTTGGTCCGTTGTCCAATTGCGCGAGACAAAAGCATTTATTTTTTGAGTATGTGTTGAATTATATGGCATCAACGCTTGGTCTGAGTCAATATAATATAAGCATCACATCGGAGAATCATGGAGCACGCATTTTGGCACATTTAAAACCGATTTTTGAAAAAAAAAATTCACAAAAATGTTCGGGTTAGGGGTTCCGAAATTCGTCAAATAGAGTTCAAATTCATGATCAGCGGCCCCGAAAATCCCCGGAAACACGTTTTTATCATTTAAAAACAAAAAAAAATTATGTGGGTCAAACTGTATAAGTAGCCAAAATTGAAATTAAAATTGACGATGAGAACAAAATCGGGGAAGGGTCAGCGAATGCTTTTTCAAAAGTTCAAATTTACTGCCATTTCTATTTTTAGGCTTCTCGACGAAACTCCCGGCCGAAGTGATCAGCAGCAGAAGTGAATGTATGAATTAATGAGAAGTGATTGACCTAATTGAATTTTGGATTGGAAAATTAATTTTGATGCCGTTTCATGTTTCTTTTGTTGTAATGATAACGCTCGATTTATTTTTCGTTTCTAAGATAAATTTTCGCGATTTCCTGAAATCGGAATATTTTGTTCTGGAATTTATTAGCTTGTAAAATTTTAAAATTTTTTGTTATTCTAAAAAGTAGAGTAGAGCGGGACCGGGACCAAAACACGGACAACTGAGTACCGAGGTCCCGGTTTTGACCGGGACCAGACCCGGGTTTTTTCTCGATTTTCCCAGCCAAAAATTCCCGGTTTTTCAACCCGAAAAGGTCCCGGTCCCGGTTAAGCCCAAAATTCCCGGTCCCGCTCTACTCTACTAAAAAGACATGATCAAAAAAAAAACTTTTGAATGAAACGAATCAGTTTGGCTATAAATTGATCTTTTTTCTCCTCCCTCCACTCTCATTCATTCGCTCAAATTTCGCGTCTTTTTTTTTTGTTCCCGTAATGCCTTCGAGAATTCCGTACGTTTTTTTACATCGTATCACATTTTCTTTACCAAAAAAGTTGGCCAAGGTTGCAAAGATGAAATTTTTTTCAACCACTAATTCTTTCCACATTTGGCTTTCCTGGCTTTGCCCTTTTTTGCTGTACCATTCCATTCATTTTCACTCATTCCCCAAAATTCATTTTTTTTTTCTTCAGTTGCTACGTTGTGACTGTCTGTTGGTCGGATGTGGCACCATTCTTTGGTTCAGTTGGGACCACGTCAAAAAACGACGACGCCCTCACAAAAAAGAAATGTAAAAAAAACAATAAAAATTAATAAAATTGCTTTTTTCAGCTTCATCTCAGCCGATTGTTCGCTCGAAGTGTTGCTTTTCTTGCGCCTTCTTAGCTTGGACTTGGAATCGCACTGATCAGTCGCCGATTTGACAGCCGAGTGGACGAACATTTCAAAACGCGCAGATGGATATTTGGCAAAGTGGCGATGACATTCTGCCCGAATTTCCGCCCGATGACAGTGCCATGGCGACGGATGGTCAAGCGGTGGTCAAATGGCTGTTTTCGTCTCGTCCGGACGGTGTGCCTACAACGTGAATTCATCAGCGAATGAATGGTCGTCAAGAATTGAACAATTCAAAGCGGTGACTGATGAAATTTTTAACCATGTGCAATTCTTTTTTGTGACTTTTTGGCCCATTTTTAGGCATTTTCCATTGCTTCTTCTCGTGTTGGCTTCTCCATTTTCTTTCAATGTTCGCCGTTAACGCCATTTTTGATGACCAACGAATTGACTGGGGAGCAATTGGCATTGTCAAAATGTAGTAGTGAGCAACGCTTTGTGCTCACCCGTTGTCCAATTGCGCAGAATGAGAGAGAGAAACAATGGAAGGAATTGCTTATGGATGACCAGTGGAACCAAATTTACATTGGCATTGGAGACCACGGAATCGACAATGGGTGAACAAAAAATGATTCCGATTTAAATCGTTTCATTTTTTTTGTTTTAGTCTTCTCGACGCTTCCCCTGGGCCGAGTGGTCAGCAGCAGAAATGAATGAATTAATTAAATTAATTAATGGATAATGTGACACCGAAATATTGTTCATTTCACAATTATTATATGTGTATCAGTGATGCCAACCCGAAACCCGAGGTTTTTCTCGACCCGAAACCCGAAATTTTTTGAGTGCCCGACCCGAAAATTTTCTCAACCCGCGGCATCACTGATGTGTATGATGCAGTTGTATGTTGTGCTTCATATTTTAACTTTTGCTTTCTCACAAATTCGTCCATTTCCATTGTGTAATTGGTGCGATTGTGCGTTGTTAAAAATGAAACATTGAAAAGACCCTTTTTTGTATGCTAAAAAAGGCAGTTTAGGTCAGGGTTACCCTTTGTCCTTATTTGTAAGATTTGTCCTTATTTTGAGGGTCCAAATCTTACAAATTTGAAATGTCCTTATTTAAGCTCTTTGTCCTTATTTCATCTTATTTTTTGGATTCAGGGAGAAATTTTGTTTTTACCCCTAAAATCTATATTTTTATAAAACTTTATTTTTTTTCCTTAATTTTCATGTATAACTTTTTTGATACTTGTCTAACCGCGAAGCAATAGCTTAGAAAAAGTTTCTAAATACATTAAGCTTTCGAATCATACCAACAATGTTGGATTTGGATGACAAAGAAAAAAGTTGTAGAAAGTTATAGTGGAAAAACATGCTGGCGCCCAACGTGCGCGCGCAAAAGTGAGCGCCCAACTGACGTAGACCGTTCCTCAAATATCCCTAAAAACCCGAAAAATGCCCAAATATGCACTAAAATATGCCTTAAAAACTAGCAAAAATGACTTAATCGTCAAAAAAATACTAAAAAGTTACGAAAAAAGGAATTGACTTCTAGAAAGTGAAAAAAAGTTGGAAATGGGGCAATCCTGCACCAAAATTCCGATTTTAGAGGCCTTATAACTTTTTATATGTTTCGTTTTCGTCACACACCGCTAAATTGAAAAATCAAAATATGTTTTTTTTTAATTTTTAATTGCTTTGGTTTAAATGTTAAATATTCCCATTAGCGGGTCATAAAAAGGAGACAATAAGAATCATTTTTGAAAGAGTCTCTGTGTCGTGCAAATGGCGCAGTTGGTACTGACGCCGACTCTGTTGAGCGAGTGTTTTGGTTCAAATCCGCAGCACGTGACTTTTTTTTCTTTCGAAATTGAATGAAGCACATTAAAAATTAGGGTACTTGTGCGTTTTGTGTCAACAAAATTTTTTTCTTTGTTAAATTGATTTTAAATTAATAAAAGTCGTTTCTATGGGTTTTTGGGGTCGTAGAACCCGAATATGATGTCCGTTTCGACCCATTTCGAACTCCAAACCCGGATTCGAACAATTATCAAAATTCAATTTTTTTTTCTTTTTTTCTCCTAAAAATTATTATCATCGCAAGAAATCATATTGCCGTTGTCGTTCTGCATGCCCATTTTGTTTGTAATCGCATTGATAAAAGAAATTATGACCTGTGAGTCTCGACCAAAAATGAGGAAAGGGTGTGGGCCAGGGATGGGCCAAATTGAAAAATAAAAGCGAAATGCGAAATTTGCGAAACTGAAAAATGCGAAAAGAAAAAAAAGCGAAAAGCCAAAATATGCGAAAATGCGATAAGCGAAATGCGAGCGAAATTTTTTTAAAAAATTTTACCAATAGCTTTTGAGGTTGTGATGCAAAAAAAATCTGCATTTTCCGATTCGATCTTTTCTCAGATAAAAAATGACAAATTCTACCCATTTTGTGGTTAAAATTTCAAAAAAAAAATGCACCAAAAAGTTCAAGATAAAAGCTTCAAACCAAGTTAAAAACTCAGTTTCGTGCATATTAGGCTATAGCAAGTTAGCAAAAAAGGTAATTATTAGAGTTGCACGTGACCGGAAATTTTGACAAAAACCGGAACCGGGACTTACCGGGACCAGAAAAGTCGGGACCGGGACCTCGATTTTCGTCCGGGACTGGGACCAACCGGGAATTTTCCCAAGTGAAATTTTTTGAAAAAAAATTTGAAAATTTGAGTGCAAATTTTCAAATATTTGCACGTGACCGGAAATTTTGACAAAAACCGGAACCGGGACTTACCGGGACCAGAAAAGTCGGGACCGGGACCTCGATTTTCGTCCGGGACTGGGACCAACCGGGAATTTTCCCAAGTGAAATTTTTTGAAAAAAAATTTGAAAATTTGAGTGCAAATTTTCAAATATATTCATTTCTTAGGGGTGGAAATTTCGCATTTCGCGCCAAAAAGCGAAATGCGAAACGCCAAAAAATGCGAATAATGCGAAAGGCGAAATGCGAAAAGCGAAACCTCGGCCCATCCCTGGTGTGGGCGGAGGCCGGAGGCTATTTGCTGATAAGGAAATAGTCAGCAATGAAGTGGGAAACCATTTGCTCCCCATTTCCCGGAATATGGCTCTTAACTATGACTCCCCGAAACAAGGAGCAAAGCGGCACGCATCGGCAGATGCTGGACAGTTACTTCTGCGAGTTTTTATGGCGTCATTCCGTCAAACGAAGAGATGTCGATGCATTCGAATACCATTTGCAAAACATCGTTGCTTATATGCCACCAAATTAATATGATTTCTTGCGATGATAATAATTTGTAGGAGAAAAAAAGAAAAAAAAATTGAATTTTGATAATTGTTCGAATCCGGGTTCGGAGTTCGAAATGGGTCGAAACGGACATCATATTCGGGTTCTACGACCCCGAAAACCCATAGAAACGACTTTTATTAATTTAAAATCAATTTAACAAAGAAAAAAATTTTGTTGACACAAAACGCACAAGTACCAAAATTAGCAATGGACAAAAAATTTTGAAAATTTTATTAAACTATGAAATTTTGAAGCTTCTTTAAATTCACGAAAACCAAAAATATAATTTTTGACAATTTTCGAGTTTTTTCTTTCCAAAATTTGTGTTTAGAAGTGTATTTCTTGGAAATTTAAGAAACAAATCCATTTAACTAAGCTCTATTATGAAAAAAATAAACAAGCCGTCCAGCAGAGGAAGTACAGGTCAAAAATTTTCACACGCCTCATTGAGGACACCCCTTACAAAACAGGCGTGCTGAGTCGTTTCGTAAATCTGCCAAGGGGTATAAAAACAAAAAATGTGACACATAAACATTCATAACTTGGCTAATATCTCCTGGTATTATTCAAAGCTCATGGCTATTCTTTATCTGAATATTAATTTCAATTTTTTTAAGTATAAAAAAAGATATGGTTATAAAATTTTAAAAAATCTTAAATCCGAATTTTTTGGCCATAACATTTTTTAAACTCAATTAAGTTTTTTGAAATTTTAAAGAGAAGCCTAGAATTCTTAGGGCTAGCAATATAAAATTAGTTTGGGTCAAATTCAATTAATTATAAAATTATTAAACGACTATAATTTTTTATATGACCAGGGCATAATGCATAACATATATTGAGTTTCAAAAAGGTTATGGCCAAAAAATTCTGACATAAGGTTTTTCAAATTTTACAACATATGTTTTATACTATTTTTAAAAAAATATAAAATTAATATTCTAATAAAGAACATCCTGAGCTATTGAATGATATCATGAATTTTTATATGTCATTTTTTTGTTTTCATACCACTTGGCGGATTTACGAAATGGCCACATTGGCGGATTTACGAAATGGCCACATTGGCGGATTTACGAAATGCCCACATTGGCGGATTTACAAAATGGCCACATTGGCGGACATTGGATTTCGGAAATGCACATTCGGATTATGGCGCCAATTGGCGGATTTAAAATGCCACATTGGCGGATTTACAAAATGGCCACATTGGCGGATTTACAAAATGCCCACATTGGCGGATTTACGAAACGAGATAGCACTCAAAACAGGCACCAAACAATGGAGTTGTTTGGAATACTAGTAAAAGATAAATTATTGGATGAGGTGGCATTCTCTTTGGGTTCTTTTTTTGACTCTGTATTTGTTATAATGGTGCATTAGCCCACGCTCTTTTGTACACTCTCATCGTCTGCCTCTCTCTCTGTCATTTTCCTAACACTATTTTCTTTTTCGTCTTTCCCCCAAGAATTTTTTGCCAAATATGTATTAACTGATCTGTAAAAAAACTCTCTTCAAAATTTCATGGTTTAAAAAAATTTTTCAAAATTTTAATTTTACACCTTTTTTCGAGAAATTTTTTGCCCATTGCTAATTTTTTTTTGCATCAGTTGAAAACAAATAGGTTTTTAAATGAGTATCTGATCTGATTTTGACTAAAAAATGGAGAAGCACTTCTGACAAAAAAGGCAATCCTAAAGAATGGGGGTCCCTTTAACTTTTTTATTTTGGGCATAAATCAGTTTCCGGGGTCTTCGAGGGTGCTGATTATGAATTTGGACTCTGATTTTCCCAATTTCGAACCCAGGATCCGAATTTCGAACAAAAAAGTTGAAAATTTTTTTCAAAATACGTGTAAAAATCGATCTAATTTTTGCGTAAAATCGTGTAAAAATTTTATAGTCAAATCTTTTTCAAAAAATAATCATGAAAAATACGAAATCTTGCCACTCTATAATTTTATTTACTTTACCATTTTTATCTATATTTGGCTATTTTACAAAGAATGACACAGCCAAGAAATACATATTTTGATAGATATTCCATCAAAACCGAAATCACAATTTAAAATTTTATTTCCAGAATCAAATGCTAATATAAACTTTTCAACAATTGTTTAAGATGCCCTAAAAATTTTATAGGAACAATAGCAATTTAAAGTGTTCTTCATTTTTGGGAAGCCAATGATGCATGTACACTTCTAACATACTGTATCCGGTCTGCCCCAAATACATTGTATTGGAAAGTCCAACTGGTAAATTGGCGTTTCTTTCCGAGAGGGCGCTTACGTGTAAAAACACGTAGCTGTGGTAGGCCGGCATGGCAGTGATTGGCCCAACTTCGTCTTGGATGATTTTTGCCAAGGTGCCAAGCTCATCCGCTTTTTCGTTTTCCCTGAAGAAATAAGAGACATTTTTTCAAATTATCAAGACCTGATAATTTCGACAATTTTTTTTTGGTTCATGGAAAACCAATGTGCCGCTTGTTGCGCCCGTTCGTTGCTCTCAAGTTGGTAACGCATCATGAAAAAGTTAATTCCATGGTAAAGAGGCACTCGGTAGCAACAGAATTGTGGGCACCCGTACCAAATGTTTTCCATTCGGTCTACGTCCCGCGTAACCAATACATTGTAAATTACACTGAAATTTTTAAAGAACTATCAACCAAAAATTTTTTTTACAAAGATTAAAACGATAAAAAGAGCTAAAAATATAAAAACTTTGATCAATTAACTAATTCGAAATACATCGAAAGCGCATGCAAAAAGGCCAGGAAACCCGAAATTAAACAACAAACCCCAGATTAAAAGACTAAAAACCCGGATCATTTACTCGGTAAATAAGCCCATCTTATTGCTTAATTATTACTTCGGCGGACCACGAGAAGATATGTCTGAGTTGATTAAATGTGCAGTCCGGTTATATGTATAAGGATCTGTGATTTGATCGATGCCCAAAGAGAGTTTGGCTTGTCTGGCCATTTCATAGGGCCAAGTGCCGTCCTGTGATATTCAAGGTATGCCGGTTTAGTTGTCACGTAATTTTTGAATAAATACTCATTATTATTTTAAAATTAAGCACCAGTTCGGTGAGAATCCATTGTGAGACATTGCCCGAAATTTCTGTCGTGAAAAGTGCGAGCCGTTCAAGTTCACGAGCGACTTGTTCACGATCACCGCCATAAGTTATGTTGCTGCACATACTTGCCATAAATACCTATAATTTTGTTAGAAAACAAGTACATATAAATGTAAAAAATTTAATAAAAAGAAGTGTTTCTTTTGATTTTATTTTAAATTTTTTACTGCATCGAAATCCGAATACCGCTTTCAATGTAGTTATTCGAATGACTTCGGCCATCTGGAAAATCTGGTCCCTCTGTGATCCGAAGCCCTCATAAATTGTACGTAAGAGACAGCTAAACAGAGCACTACTTAATTTATAATCTTATTCATTTAAATTTACGGCGCTGGAAGAGTGCCACGGAAAAGCTGTTCGAGCCAAAAATGAAAATCAGCTAGACGAAACGCGTCATCGAGCATTGAATTGTCGACAACTAAACAAAATGTTAAAATTTATAATTTAATAATCAAATTAGCAACAAAAATTGTTTGTTAGATAAAAAAAGGAATTATACATACAATCATTTATTTTCATAAACGTCGCTGTGGCATCCTCGGGCGAAAATGACGCGAATTTTTCAATTACTCCTGAAAAATAAGATTAAATATTTTTACTAATATCATTAATTTATTAGATTTAAATAAATTAATGTACTTACTGTAATACATTGTTTCCAATTTGTTGTACTCATCTGTCCGTTTATGTTGGTGGAAATGCGCAAAAACTGTGCCGAAGATGCCGCGCAAGCCGCTGATTAGTTTGAACATTTGATTGGGCACAACCGGACAATTCAAATTGACTTTCTCATTCAGATACTAAAAAACAGTTATATTTAGTATTAACATTGTTCATTATGACTATAAAAGTATGGAAATAAGGCTTTTGTTGGAAACAATTTGAACGCACTCGAAAAATTGATTTTTCGAAAATCAAATGCTAAGGCTCAAAGCTAAATTTTTGTTTTGAGACAAACGAATGCATTAATTAATAATTAATTATCATTCTCACCGATAAAATTTGTACAGGCGATGAAGATGAATGTGTACATGCCGTAACGAAACGTTCTTTGTCCTTACGTGATGGGTTGGTCGTGACTATGTCCAAAACGTAGTACATGTTTGCGAGTGGAACGTCGACATGCTTCAAAATAAATATTTTAATACTAAAATTAATTTTAAAAAATCACTGACATTGTCGAAGTCGTTCAGGTCATTTCCTAGTCTTATATTGCTTATAGCACGCTCAATAACGTTGTTTTGAACAATAAATTTTCGCTCCATCCAGGACTGCAATATAGCAACTGCTTTCATCATTGGATTTTCTGGCTGAATATAAAATTTTTAAAACCACAAGAAATAAATTTATTCAATTAAAATTTTTAGAAAATCTGCTACAGCATATGCTTTTCTCTAAACTGAATTAAATTTAGAAAGTGTAGTTTAGCGGATGGGGTTGAAGGAGCCACAGACCTAACCCTGATTTCAAATGACCAAAAAAATTTACTTAAAAATATTCATATTTTTTCATCCAGAGGAATGGGTGGGAACAGCCCCTCTCCTTTATTCCATAAGCATGGCTGTCGTGACGTTCATTCAAAAAAATGGTCTACATAATACATTTGACGCATTCTATTTGAAAATTGTGACCGGCAGAGCTGCCTCCAAGCAGGCAGCAAGCACACTCCCAACGGGACCAGTCAATCGCAATAACAACTTTCCCTTCTCGCTGATCATTTTCATGTGGGCCAATACGTCATATGAAGGTCCGCTCAATACATTGAATTCGGTAGCCATTTTGCGAATTGTGTTGATTGCTAGTAAATTTGATAAAATAAAAGAAACGTTGAAACATATCAAGAAAAGGCAGATTTTACCGTCATCAGTTGCGTGAATTGTTGCAATGGAAGAAAAGTGGCACAATATGATGAAAATCCATAACAGGTGCTTGAAATAAAATATAAGTGAATAAGCTTGATTAACAAACACTTTTTTTCAAAAAAAAACCAACACACTCACCATAAGTGTGAAGTAAATGCTGAATGTCTGAGTGTCTCCCCGAAGCTGCCTTTTGTTCTGTGAAAAATAAAAATTAATACTTTTTTTGATAATTTAATTTTTTGAATTAATTTTGACAAAGTTAACAATTATCAAAATGGCCGGCGGAATTGGACGAGGGGACGCAACTCGGAAATTGGAAACAAAATTGCCGACAAATTTTTAGTGACCGAAGGAATTAAGAATGCCTGGAGTGAACACAGAACAAACAAAATACCATATTTAAAGGCAAACATTTAGACAGTTTCAAATACCGGTGGGGGTCGATTGGGCGCCAGCCTGCTTTTTGAGGCACAACTCCTTTCATAGTTGGCTGAACTGAATGAATTTAATATCATTCAATAGACCAAGAGTTCTCTATTAGCCTAGAAAATTTCGAAAAATTTGGTTAAATTTCAAAAATATTATGGACAAAAAACTTAAAAAAATCGGTTTTCCGAATATTTTTGTACATGACTTTTTTGAAATTTAACCAAATTTTTTGAAATTTAGCAGGCTAATAGAGAATATTTAGGCCTATTGAATGATATTAAACTCATTCAGTTCTGTCAACTATGAAAGAAGTTGTGCCTCAAAAAGCAGGCTGGCGCCCAACTGGTCGGCGCCCAATCGACCCGGTCCGTCAAATACATTTCACTAATTAACAAAAATTAATGATAACAACGGGGGCATTTGATGGACAGGGACAAAACTAATGATAACAACGGGGGCATTTGATGGACAGGGACAAACGAGCAGGCTACCCTCCCGCGGGGGCAGCCCCCCCCCCCCGAAATGAAAAAATTTTCAAGTAAAATTGGCAAGTTAAAAAATTGTTAACCCAAAAATTATGGTTCCAATTGCAAAAAAAAATGGGGAGGGGGCACCATCGGCGACAGTATGAAGGCAAATCCAAGGCCCGAATCCGAAAACCTTGGTCCAATTCGCTGTTCCTTCCTTTGTGAAGGTATTGAATTGCGCACCCCATCCAACCTTAAACATATCGTCGAGTTCGTTCTCATTGATGACCGTCGCCTGGCCATGTTTGCCAATTGCATTCCGAATTCGCATGCCCAAGTCGGCGGACACCATTGACCGGATGGGCCCAGGGGCCGGGCGGGCTTTTACCGGGCCGCCCAGGCCCGGCGAATTGTCTAAGCCCTTCGGTTTCTCGTGCATAACTATCAATATAATGGCGCCCGGAAAATGCGTCAGTGGAAAATGCGTCAGTGGAAAATGCGTCAGTAGAAAATGCGTCAGTGAAAATTTTATTGTCATAAAAACAAGTTCCTTGCGTTTTCGGGGGCACTTACCACGAATCTGGTATCCATTTCGGCCAATTCTGAACCCCGGACGCGAATTCGAACAAAAAGTTGCAAGTCTAAATTTTCGAATTAAGCATTTTTTGTTCAAAAACGGCATAAATGATCTCCTATTGCAGGATTGATGTATTTCAGTTTGTTTCTGTGTATTTAAACCGATTTGAAGAAAAACACTAATTTCGAAAATTTTGACTTTCGATTTTTTGTTCGAGTTTGGGTCCGGTGTTCGCAATTGAGAATGATTTTCTTATAGAAGTTTACTTCTATATTACAATACTAATGCCATAGAATTTTATTTTAAAATATTTGCATCACTGACGCATTTTCTACTGACGCATTTTCCACTGACGCATTTTCCACTGACCGATTTTCCGGTCACGAATATAATTAGGGTGAATGGTGTTTCTCCAGTTACCGTATATTAAAGGGTATTCGTTGTGTTCTTTTTTTTTTAAATATTGATCAGCCTGTACGAGAAGGGGGGAGAGAGAGAGTTTGGTGGCAGAGAGAGAAAGAAAGTGAGAGAGAGAAAGGGTGAATGTGAGAGGGAGAGTGAGAAAAAATGAGAGAGAGAGAGAAAGAAAGAATAATTTTGAACAGTCGATTTTATAGTATTTTATCTTGGAAAAATCAAGCAGTAGAACTACTATAATGGAGAACCAAGAAAAGCCAAAAAAAAATTTTTCTTGAATGAAAATGGGTGTTCATTGGAAAGAATGGAAGGAGTAATTATGGAGTAGAAAATGTGCGTTTTTTCGGTTTTAAAATTTTCCATTTTCCCAACACTGCCGCTGGTTGACAGATCACTCCCTAACAATAGCAAATAAATGTTTATTTTTCGATCATAATTATGCTTTTTTTGTTCAAGTATTTACTTCGGCATTTTTCATAAATAAAATTCTGATCACTGGAGATCAATCGCATCATTCATCGCCTCTCATCAGTTCTTCAAATTCTATTCATTCAGCCTTCTCAGTCCCATCGCTGTTCGTTTTGTTGTCCTTTTCCTTTGGCGGAATGGTGAGCCTGCAAAAATCAGCCAAATGAGTTGTTTTTTTATGAGAATTTGAATGGGCCCAGAAAAACAATTTTTTTAATTTTGTTGGCTTAACGAGAACACAAAGGGCTATCGAAGATAGCAAACTCATTGAATTCGGAGAATGACAAACAAATTTATACTCCGAAAATTGGGGCTGACGCCCATTTTACCACCGTCCCATTTGTCCGTTTTTTTTGGTCGGGAAGAGTGCGATTACGTACCGAAAAATATTTATCAATAATGAAACCGACGACCAAAATCCGTAGGATATAACCCCGCCCCAGAAATCCAACATTTGCCCTAAACTATGGGACCGTCGTCCATCAACCCGTTGGGCAAGGGCAAGCCATGCGTGCGCTTCCCCCCCCCCCCCTCGCTGTGCTCACTTCGATTTCACCGCACTGCCCGTGCGTGCCGAGTACTCCGCGTGCACTTCGTAGCGCAAATTTTCGGTGTCCGGAATGTTCAGTTTGGCCTTCAGAATGTGCCCAATTTGCATGTTGGCGCTGTCATCCTTCGCGTCGCGCGTCCACAACGAAACCTAGAAAAAAAACAATAAAATTTTTTATTTTTTTCTATTTTTTTTAAATGTGCTAGCTTTGTAGAGCACAGTTTTGAAAAACCAGGACCATGAGACCGGGTTCCCAATTTACCCGGGTATTGCTAGATGGGCGAGGATTAATTTGTTCCCATACTCAATCTTCGAAAAGGAGTAATTTATTGACCATGAAAGTACGAGATTCAAAAATTACACATTTTTTGTTGTTAGAATTCGGTTCTACATGGATTTCGGCTTGGAATTTTCGAAACAAATATCCGTCAATGCGTCGGTTAATCCTAAAAAATCGCTGCAGAAACAAGAACAAAATTCTCTGTTCCTTCAAATTTTTAATATTTTTTTTTTTTTGTTGATATTTAGACTAGATAGGTGGAAGGAATTGAAAACTGCATTTTTGCAAGTCCCTTTTTTCCTCACTTTGTCACCCTTTTGACGAATGTTGACCACCGCACCGCAAATGTGGTCACTCCATTTCTCAAACTGTTCCCCAATGATGCACATCATCATCTCCTGCCAGTACATGTCCAACTTGGTCTGGCGCTTCTGTTTGTCCACCTGTGCAGACGGAGGGGAAAAACAATACAATTTGTGGACAAACACTAGAAAGTGAAGGTGTACAAAAAACAAAAACAACGGCACAGAGTTACAATCCCTCAAAAAATTGGCACATAAAATCCGATTTGTTACATTTTTATTTTACCAAAAAATTAGAAAAACTTATTGTTAGTGTGGCATTGAAAATTTTTTTTTTAATTTTTCGGAGCGGAAACACAAGACGGGTGGGGGGGGGCTTACAGTTATGCACTCAACACAAATTTTAAGGGCCAGAAAAAAAAATTTTTTTCTTCGGGTTCTCAACCCCGAATTTTTTCCGGTTCCCCCCCCCCCCGCCCTCCGATTTTTTCTTGTTAGGTCGCAACCCTGGCCGACCCCTCCTCCTCTAACATAAAAAGCCAACTTCGAGACTAAGTCGTGACTGGTCTGTCTTTCTCGTATTCACCTGCACAAGCCAACGACCACCGTCCAAATTGCCTTTGTCCTCCCACATCGGTTTGATGCCCTCCTTGAAAAGGTAATAGTCGCTGTTCCAGCTCAGCCCGGACGCCGGCTGGATGTGGTTGTACAACCTTGGACAGCAAAATGATTTTACAAATACAAGATATGAAGGACGAGTGGAATTTTTTCCGAAGTTTTTTGATACCATTAGAATTTTTTTCGCCGTAAATTTTCAAAAATTGACAGTTTCAAGGCAACCGGATTTTTTTTCCTTCAAAATTGATAGGCTGAAAAATGCCTCCAAATTTTTCGCTTTTTTAAAAACGTACGCCCAGAAATCTTCGACGGTGTCAAATGTGGACACTTTCTTCAGACAGTCGGTCCAGTTCTTGTTGCGGTCGCCCTTCAAGTACCAGAGAGCCCTGAAAAAATTGAAAATTTAATAAATATGATGCGATTTCATTTCCACAAATTTAATGCCAGTCCAAAATTTTAAGCATTTTTTATGAAAAGTC
>CP049711.1:2856403-2887286 GCA_004148225.2 Heterodera glycines | reverse complement strand
AAAATGACACTTTGTACATTTTTGCATTTCTTCTCGGCATTTTCCCTTTTCCTTCTCATTTTTTAGTCGGTTCGTTGTGCCAATGTTTGTTGGATGTTGTGCCATTCTTTGGATTTATTGGGACCGCTTCAAAAAACCGTCAAAACAACTAGGCGATCAAAATAAGAAATTAAAAAAAAAATTGGAATTTAATTTTTCATTTGCATCTCCGGCGAAAAGAGCAATTTTTAACGACTTACATATTATCACAAAAATTTGCAAATAAATAGGGCCCTTATAATGGGAATCTGCTAATTTCACCAACATTTTCAAATGCTTAAATTTTTCTGTTTTGCTAAGCTAATTTAAATCCGTCAAAATCTGTCTTAATTTGCCTCAACAAAATGTCAGACAACCGAAAAGAGGCGGAGGAAAAGATGGCAAAAGCAATGTAAAATTAAAATTGCCAATTTTCAATTCAATTTTCAATTTTGTTTTCTTTTTTTTCAGTTTCATCTCCGCCGACTGTTGGCTTTGTGTGTTTGATTTGCTGCCGCCTTCTCAACTTGGCCTTGGAATTGCAATGATTAGCCACCGATTTGACTTTTACGTGGACGAACACTTCAAAACTCGCAAATGGACGCTGAAAATCATGGAAATTGGGCAGGAAATTGGAGAGAATGGCACCAAGGAAATGGAAATTGTCAATTTGGATGGAAATCTATTGCCAATTCCGCAAATCCAAGTGCCACGCAAAGTCATCGGATTCGAAGCCATTTCAATAAGGTGATGCGAATGATTTTTTGGTGTTTTCTTTTTTTTTAAACGATTCATTTATTTTTTTACAGATACATCGACCACAATGTCATCGCTTTTGTCCACCATTTTCGCCAACTTTTCGCCGCCTCTCCAATTAATTTGTCCATCGAAATTACGAATGACCGTCGCATTTCGGAGTCGATTTTGCACAACATTTGGCCACTGCTCGAAAAAAACATTCAAAGCATAAGATTGTCCGACGAAAATTTCCGCCGTTTGCGCAAATTGGTCCCCTCATTTCTCAGCGATTGTCCATCTCTTCGCTTTGTCTTTTGCCATTTTGTGGATATCTTCATCGAATTTCCGGCCGATGACAATGCCATGGCATCGGATGGACAAGCATTGGCCAAATGGCTTTTCATTGCCCGTCCGGACGATGTGCCAAAAGTGTTCAATTGTTCTCTTGCCAAAACATTGAATTGGGCGTCAAAAATTGAAGCATTGAAAGCGGTAATAACCAAATTAATTAATTTAATTGTATTCCAAATTTCCCACTTTTCAGGCTTTTGCCTCGGCTTCATCTCCTGTCAATTTCATCGCTGTTATTTCGTTTTTTCATTTGTCTGCTCAACACTCTGTTGTGCCATTTGTGCTGACCAACGAATTGACTCGGGAACAATTTGCGTTGAAAAGAATTGACAATTGCTATCGTTTTTTGTTAGTGCGTTGTCCAATTGCGCGAGACGAAAGCAAATGGACAAAATGGGAGACGGAAGCGATCGGGAAACGGTAAAGAATTGTTGGCAATCCTGAAGAATTGGGGTTTCTATTTAAAAATTGTAAAAGGGATTTCTTAATTGGATTTTAGGCTTTTTCCGGGACAAATTCCTTCCCGCATTTTCCTTCACTTTCCCATCTCTTTATCTCCGTTCAATCAGTCATTTTCTTATCCATTTCATTTCCATCCTTCGCCATTCGCGTTATATCCATCATTCACTTCATTTTCACATTTCGTTTTATTCACCAATACGTGTGGTTTAATTACCCAAGTTTGAGATGGGAGAATAAAGTAATTCTGGATAATATTTGGTCGCCAATGATCCTGGGAGGGCCCGCCCGTTTCACTGGTAGCACCGGATGGTTCCGAACCTCATTGGTTCGGAAATGACGCCGATGGCGAGGATGGGTAAGAAACCAACCGTGGTAAAATTTTTTTTTAATTTTTTTTAATTTTGAGAAATTCCCGTTAGGGAATCAGAAAAGACGGCCGTCTATAAATAAAGAAAGAAAGAACGAGTACCTCTAAAAAAGAGAAGAGATGTCTATAAATATAAAAAAAAGAATACTTCTACAAAAGAGAGTGAGAAGAGACGTCTATAAAGATAGAGCGCTATAGAAATGAATGGACAAAAGTGATCACTCAAAATTTGGCAAGAAAAATGTCCCAGAAATTAAAGTTAATAGGCCAAAGTCTCAAAAGTGAAACGCCAAAAGAACTAAAGTGAAAAGCCTAATATCCCAGTGCTGATCAGTTTAAAAATGGATTACTGTAGAGCGTCAATGAACTTACCTACGGTAAGAGAGAGAAAAACAAAATGGGATTGGTTTCACCATTAACATAAACATTCAAATCGTAAATATGCGCCGTGCGGAGAGGGGCCTAATTGATCTTTGCCCTAAGCAAAATAACAAATTTGTTCTCTGGTGTGCCCCTATTCATTCGCCAAAAGCAAAATGAAGCACAAAAACCCAAAAGATGGACGACGATTTGGCGTCGCTTCACTTACAATGTGCAGCGATAGTCATTCCCCTCGTCAGAGGATGAACAAAACAAAATGTTATTTTAGTTTTAATCCAAGTGCCCTCGTCAGAGGAATAGAAAATTTTTGAAAAATATTTATTTAGCTAATTTGTTTTTCTCTTTTATTTTAAAGTGCCAATTACCGTCTTTAATTAATTGGAATCTAAGCAATCAGCATTTGTCATTGGATTTGAGGTAGACAATCAATTAATTATTCATAAATCTAATTAGTCATTAAAAATAATTAGTTAAGTAAGTTATAAAAAAAAAACAATCTTTTGACGCGAATGTTTGTTTAAAAAAAAAAAAAGACAACCGAAAATATTTATGTTTTTTGTGGGGACCAAAATAACCCAAATTTAATAAATTAGAAATGTTCCAAGTGGCTTTTTATCAATTCATTTGTTATCTTTATCTATTTTTCTATACACTATATATATATAATTGTTATTATGGCATAAAAAAAAAATGAAAACGGCAAAAAAAAAAGAAGTAAAAAAAAACATTCGAAATCGAAACTTTTTGGGGGTAGCGTGAATCGCAATGGAAATCCCGGAGGCCCCCTTGCCACCTAACCCATAACAAATATGCGATATTTCCCCAAATCAGCCAACGGGATGACCTAATGTGGTTCGTTGCTCTCAATAAGTGAGAAATCGAAAAAAAATCAAAAAAAAAAAAAGTCGAAAAAGGCATAAAAAATAAATAATGGAAAAATGCCAAATGCCTTAACATGCCATACAAATTGCCATTTTTACATCATATTCATCGTCCTAATTACTCATTTATCTCTAATACAAAAAGGCAGTTGGAACATGAGTTTTCCTTACATGTTTAATTAATGGTCACTCATTTCGAACAAGAAATCGTATTTGACAGAATTTGAGTTGTTTTTTTTTTTTTTTTTTTTTCTCTCACGTATTTTACGGTGTTTTTGGCGGTTTTGGTTGCTTGCGTTTCTGTAAAATTTTCAATAAATTTCAGTTTTGAACTCAGCACAGACACTCAACTCATCCGGCACATTTGGTATGTACATCACTTGTTCAGTTAATGGTTATTATGTGTTAAACAATGCTGGTACATAAGGTTTATTTTAATTTTTGGGCTGATATTACTGATTCTTCGACTTATTCACACAAAAATTCTCAGAAATAGGGTCAACAATTAAAGTGTCTAACGCTATGTACCACGCATGTTACAAATTAACAAGTGGTTAAGAAAAAACCATTCTCAAGTTTTCGTTAATTATACACATTTTTTTCGTGTGCATTTGGCGACGGTTTTATGTTTGACCAATTTGAAATAATTATTATTTAGGCACTGAACATCGCCGAAATGGCCGAATCGAACATGAACGCATGCCCCGCATTCGGAGTGTGTCCCACATGCCAATGGCATTGCCCTTGCAGTAAGTCAAATTCATAATTTTTTTTTCCCCCTTCGATTTTTTGCTGAAATTCGATCTCTAATTTTTTTTCAATTCACTTCAAATATCGTTTATTCACATACTCATTTTCAATTCCGAATTAAGTATCCAAAGTTACTGTATTATTATAGCAGCATTTCCATATGAACTTTGCTCATTACAGTCACTTAATGTTGATGATTTCTAAGCCGCGGCCGATATTATCGCGATGGGAAAATGGGGCGTAAAAAAATTTATTACAACCCGCATAAAGCATTCCGTCTCTCCAGCCACAAATCATTTTCATTTCCAAGCTCTTTCTAATCGCAAAACAATTTCCCAGCTACTACTTCTACTGCACACAGCCAAAAAACTTTCATACATAAGTATCCGCGCAGCCTAAATTGCACGCTTCCTTTCCCGTATTACTCACCACTGCGCAAATCTATCTCATTCCCACTGATTAGTCGTAAGACTATAAGAAAAGTTTTTGGTTTTTTTTTTGAGTGCTCATTTAACTCATTCATCTAATTAATCTAAGCCAAATAGTAGAAGTCTAATACACTGAAATTATGTCATTTGTGAACTATCCTCTGGATAGAATGGAAGACCAAGTAACTATTGCAATTGTTGAAAGAAATTTATTCCAAAATATAAGCGCTCCTCCAAATTCTAATGCCCCAATCTCACTTATTGATAAGGTTCACCAAGGTGTAATACGTCTTGAGGATGCCACCAACCGCAGTTTAAGGGTAATTAATAGGAGGGCGACTCAAAATACTGATGCCATTAACCAAACAACAGCTGATATGAATGCAAACATGGACACTATTACGACTAGGTTAGATCAATTGGTTGATAAAGTGGATACACTTGAATGGTCAGACACCAATGATAACAGGACATCACTACAAGGGAATTGCACCGTGGTAAGGCGAACTGTCTTCGAACCCGAAGAGGACGAAGAAATTCTTAATGTTCTCACTACTATAGACCCATTTGCTAGTCAGCTTCCGGCTTGCAGGGATGAGAACCTAACCGCTTTTGATAATTGGGCCCAAAAATTCCGGGACCTCATAGAATATGCTGGAACAACTTGGACTGAAAAAGAAAAATTGGGTAGACTTAAATTTTCGCTCGAAGGGTCAATTCGGAAAATTTTTGACAAATTACCGAACAATAAAAAGGATACGGTGGACAAAGCTTTGGATGCCATTAGGGAAAAATTGGACTCTCCCGAGCGTAAGGAAATGTCAAAACGTGCATTAGTCACGTGTAAACAACGCGATTCCGAAACAGTTCGGGAATTTCTTTCTAGACTTTCACCACTTGTCTCTTCTGTCTGTGCGGGTCAGGATGAAACTCAAATTCAATCCCGACTTAAAGATGAATTTTTGGAAAGGGTTAAACCTAATTTAACATTTCTGATTAGGCTTACTGGTGTCACTAAAAACCAAGACTTTGAGGCAGTTTTCTCTCAAGCTCAGGAATTAGAGCTTCTTTTAACCAATACTAATGAATCCAATATTTCTGATCCTCTCAAATTCGCGGTCCATGCTTTAAATCAGGCACCTGCGAATGCTTCTTGGACAAATAATGGTGAACGTTCATCAAATATTAATTCATGGGTACCTTCCTATCCTAATAACGTGAATAACCGTCAGGTTAGGTATAAAGAACGATCAAGCTCTCAACAGCAGCAAGGATTTAGTAGAGGAAGGGAACGAAGTGGGTCGAATTGGGTCCAACCACAGAGAAACAAATTTTCTCAATCTCGAACAAACCGAGGTAGAGGCGAACGAAATTGGAGTGGACGTCCAAAATGTTTTCATTGTGGCAGAATTGGACATGTTGCTTATAATTGTAGAGACCGGCGATCCGATTTTCAAAGAAGTGGCCCGCCATCTAACTCTAACCGAGCTCCTTATTATGCCCCAGTAAATATGGTACAACCTAATTATCCTTTTCAAGCTAATGATTTTGTTCCTCAAATGACTCAACCCCCATTCCAAAATGTTTCTGTGGATATTAATGCCTTAGCTGATCAATTAATTCACAAGATGAAAGTAGGAGACGTTCCTTCAACTGTTCCTTCTTCCAACAGAATACCAAATAACTCATGTAACTCATTAATTCCTGAAAAAGTCATTAACAAGCACCCGAATTCTGATTCTTTTCCTATCAATGATGATGAAAGTATTTCTCCCTCTCCTATTAAAGTTTCTAATTGGGGAAGCACTGGCATTGGCCCACGACTTAGTCGAATTCTTATGTTATCCATGACTCTATTTTTGCTTTTATCAATTGGTACTGATGCATTTACCTCTCATGTTCCTGAGCATCCTCTTATTTGTCAAACTAATTTTCAAGGTGCGATATGGGAACTTCCCAAATTTCGTGGCTGTTCCTCTTTAGCCTTAAGTCATTCTCATGTGCCCAAACCACAAAGAAGGAGAATCTTTACTCCTAATTTTCTTGAATATAATACTGAAGCTTGGGCTTGTAGAATCGTCAGGAAAGCCATGTCTAAGTACACTTCCTTGACAGGGGTTCCGGTCGAAAAATTTCATGATTCCGAATTTCTTAGTGTCTCCTTTAATGAATGTAAACTCATGATTGATCAAAAACGGTGTTATTTGGGCTCACTTATAATGACAGAAGGACTATATCACACAAATCATCAGATCAATCTCACACCACGTACATGGATTTTTGGCTCATTCTCATGGGAAAAAACCACCAGTGAAAATTGTTATCTTTTCAAAACTTTAGTAAGCTCTCGTTTTGGTGATAAATCTATTCATTCTCCTCTTGGAGATGTTTCAAATTGTCCATATACAAAGGGTAGTTGTACCATGAGTGATAAAACCCAACTTATTTGGAAACCGGAATCAGGGAGGAATTGCGAATTTCGGATCTTTGGTGTATTTAATGGTCGAATGCTGAACAATACCTGGTTAGCAGACGAAACTCAGCTTGCACTAACAGACTCACGGGTTAAACCTACCGTAAAGAGCTGTAACATAACACTTCGTTTAACTGAACAAAATTTAGCTTATCAAATCATTAAGAATGGTCGTCAGACCAGGAGCAAAAGAATGTTAGACAGTTTAGTGACTAATTCACAATTGGCATCTCAATTGACTTATTTAGACTCTGAAGTATCTGAGACAATGACATATGCATTTCAGCATGCTGTCACCTCAATTTGTGACCTCATGGTAGAGTCACATCGTTGGGCAGAAACTGCACTGCTCATTGACCCAACTATTTTAGCACGCATATTATTTAAAAAACCACAATTATTTGCCAAAAGGGTTGGAGGCTCACTCATTAAAGTTTGGCCTTGTATTCAACTGAAACCCAAGGATTATCATTTTATTCCAATTGGTTCTGAGTCAAGTTGTTTTGAATTTATACCTATATCTTTTAAAACTCAAGCTGGTGAAGAATCAGGTTTTTTAAATCCCCAGACAATGAACATTGTACCTTTTTCACGTAAAACTAACTGTTTTGAAAATAGAGAAATAGCATTTCAGCTTGACAATGAGGTACTGATGATTGACCAAATATCAGCACGCTTATCAAAGTTAAATGTACTGAGGGACGACAATTTGGAATGGAATATAAACCCTATTCCACAAATCCCAAATCATGCATTTCATCATTTAGTTATGTTTAATGTCACAGATATCAACTTTCATGCTTTTATTCATAATTTAGTCAAAGTAAGTGACATAACTTACCAAATTCATCAACATGATACTAAATTATCTTCTGCTTTTTCCAATACTTGGCAAAAAACGAGGGATGAATTACAGAAGGAAATTTTTGGAGATTGGTCCTATATTTGGAAAGTAATAATCACTATTATTTCTTTGATTTCATTGATCGATGTTTTGTTAAGATTTGGAATTTTTGCACTACAGATATATTTGGGAAATGGTCGTTTAGGATCACTTCTTTTAGGAAACCAAACAACTAGGACAGCTCAAAATATAATTCAATCATTGCCTCAATCATCCAATTCACAACCCTCCCAATCTCCCATTGAATCTTTTGACATTAAATTTGTTCAAGTTAATAAAATTCCATCCCCTTCAAAGCAAATGAACTCTCCTCAGAGAGACAGCAAAAGTGAAACTATTTGTGAATCAATATTTATGCTTCGTTCTTATGCTGAATTTAAAGAATTTGGATTTATTCCTGCAAATTTAGACCTTCCGATTTTCCTAATTAAGATTAATGGTGTTGAATTTAGAGCTTTAGTTGACAGTGCTTCTGAAACCTCAGTTGGCTCAGATCGAATTCTTTATTTAGCAAGTGTACCCAAAAGTGCACAAAGGGAAGTTAATATCCGATTCAGATCGCTTGGAATGAACCCACTCGAAGTTTCGGGTGATTCATTAGTTGGAAAAATAGTTGCATGGGCTCATTTAGCAAAAGGTGAAGATATTTTAGGAGAAGCTCCTTTATTGTTTACTGATCATTCGGTTTTTGAAAACGAATGTTTTGATTTAATAATTGGTGCCAATTTAATCGATCGTTTTGGTGGAGTCACAATCCTTCCAAAAGAACGGAAAATTATTTTTGGTTGCACTCTCACAAATAATGTTAGGGCGATATCTCCCATTTCTCAAGTAAATGAAATTTCAGTAGCAGAAAGTGAACAAAGTGTCAAAAAACGGATACCGACTTCGGAACGGTTCAAAAGAAAGGGGCGTTTTAAGCCTCACTCCCAATCCAATTCAATTGATGAAGAAAGTGGACCAATCACCTCGCTTTGAAAAGATTTCTGTTAATTTTCTTGGCTCAATTTCACCTAATTGCTCAATTATTATATCACGAATTAATAATGTGAAAAACCCAAGTCTGGTTGATACTGGAGCTAGCATTAGTGTAGCGCCAAAATTGATGGCTCCTATTTGGCAATGCATACCATATCCAACATTTGTCAATGTTATAAGTGCCTCGGGTCACACACTTGAACTTAATGAAAAAGTTTCTGTTGTTTTTTCTATAGGGAATTTTGAAATTAAGGAAACCATTTATCTTGTGGACGATAACAAATTTAAAACATCAGCCTATAATCTTCTAATTGGTTGTAATATCCTTGGTAAATTGCCACCTTTTACTTTTGACTATCCTAATAGTAAATTCAGTGTAGGTAATTTTATCACCCCATTAGGCTCTTTACCAAATAATTCTCTCTTGAATAATTTAAGAATCCAAGCAATCAATTCTCTAATTCTTCCTCCGAATAAAGGGACCATAATTCAGGCTCAATTTGATCCCTCAATAGTTTCTGATAAACCCATTTATATTCATTCTCTTGATAAAAAACTTTTGAATGAACATTTCGGATTAATTCCTTTAATTGTGGAGCCCTTTCGAGGGACAGTGAAAATTCTTATTATTAATCCAACTGCTATGCCTTTTCAAATTTACAAGGGTAAACATTTGGCTTATGCCGACGAAGTCAGACAAATTAACAATTATACAATGAGTAATAGCTCTGAAGACCTAATGGCCATGTCAATTAGTGAAGGTGTTGTTGTCGACCCGAATTTTAAAATAGATCTTTCCAAAAGTTCTGTAGTAGGTAAAGACTTAGAAAAACTAAAATCGCTGTGCGATGAATTTTATGATGTTTTTAGTCAATCTCAATATGACTTAGGTTCATTTACGGAGGGTGAGCATAACATAGTAACTACCACGGATGATCCAGTAGCTGCTCGACCTCGTAGAACTCCTTATAGATATAGAGAAGAGCTGCAAAAACACATAGACCAGCTCTTGAAATCAGGTGTAATGATCGAATCAGACACTCCCTGGGTAACCCCTTTCGTTATAGTTCAAAAGAAAGATGGCGGAATTAGGCCATGCCTTGATTTTAGAAAATTAAACGATGTCACAATTCCTGACCATTATCCTCTTCCTAGAATGGATGCCATCATGGAAAGAGTTGCTAATTGCCATTACTATTCCTCTTTGGATTTGTCCAGTGGTTATCTTCAAATTAAACTTAGTGAGGAAGCATCCCGAAAATGCGGTGTAATTACTGAAGACGGAGTCTATCAAATGACACATATGCCTTTTGGATTAAAAAATGCCACTGCGGCATTTTCCCGGGCAATGGCAAGAGTTTTAACAGGTCTTAATGACAATGTAATTGCATATGTAGATGACATTCTCATTTTCACAAAATCTCCTGATTTTGAAGAACATTTAAGTGCATTACGTAAAGTCTTTGAGAGATTTAGGCAATTCCGTTTAAAATTAAGTCCGAAGAAATGCGTCTTTGCTTCTTCTCAAATGAATTTCTTAGGCTATGTTTTAGATGCCAAAGGTTATAGACCTAGTTTAAGTCGCATAGAAATTATTAAAAATTTACAAGCTCCAACTAATGTGAAAGAGGTAAAACGAGTTATTGGTATGGCTTCTTTTTACAGGAGGCATGTGCCTAATTTCTCTACAATTGTCGAACCTCTGACAAGTCTTACTCGTAAAAATTCTGTCTTTAATTGGGGAGACGAACAAATAAAGGCTTTCCAGAAAATCAAAGACCTTTTATCACACGAGCCATTGCTCACTTTTCCTGATTACTCAAAACCTTTTCATGTATTTACGGATGCCTCTTTAGTAGGTCAGGCCGGAGTCCTAATGCAAAAGAATAACAATGGAGTATTTTCGGCGATTTCATATTGTAGCAGAACATTAAGTGCCTCAGAAAGGAAATGGCCCACAGTCCAAATAGAATTAGGTGCCATCATTTATGCTCTTAGAGAATTTAAACCCTTTATTTTCTTGTCTGATGTCGAATTACATACTGATCATAAACCATTAGCTTACTTACTTAAAAAGGCAGAAGCTCATCCCAATTTGGCACGTTGGCTAATTGAGTTACAGGCCTATCAAATTAAAATTGTCCACATCAGTGGAAAACAAAACAGTTTGGCAGACGCTCTGTCAAGAGCACAGGAAAATATTTCAATTAAGGAAGTCCAAAATTTGGACGAACTGGAGGACATTGCTGAATTTCCAATTTGCTTGTCTTTAACAATTGACCAGAGAGTAATTTTTGATCCTTTCATAAATAATTTAATTCTTAGAGGAAAGGACGGGCATTCTTATGACATTGATTTAAAGAAAGAACAAAGAGAAGACCCTCAGTGTTCAAAATTGATTAATTTTTTACAAAGAGGCAAATTTCCTGATGAAATGGACCCTCAATCTATGGAAAATCTCACCGAAAATGCTAAAAATCTTGTTATGGACTCAGGAATTTTATATTTTAAATATTCCGAACAATCACCAAGAATTTATTTACCAATTTCATTAAGATCTCTCATTTTTGATTCATTTCATTCTTCACCATTAGGAGGGGGACACATGGACCTGAAAAAGACATTAAAGAAATGTCGTAAATATTATTGGCCTTTACAATATTCTGATATTTTATCCTGGTACAAACAATGTATTACTTGCCAATTAAGGCATTCTCCATCTCCAGCTTTTAGAGCTGAAATGCAAATGGTTCCCGCAAATACTTTATTTGCTCGCGTAGGCCTTGATTTGGCCGGGCCCTTCCCAATGACTATTAGTGGAAATAAATATATTTTGAATATTATTTGCTGGTTTTGTAAGTATGTCATTTCGGTACCATTACCTGACGCTAAATCACACACAATAGCGATAGCCTTTTTAAAGAACTGCTATTTAAAATTTGGTGGCTGCACTGAATTAGTCAGTGATAATGCCACCGCCTTTACATCGGAATTTTTCCGAGAATTTTGTTCACTATTATATATAAATAAAAAATATGCTGTACCCCATTGGTCTCAAGGCAATGCTGCGACTGAACGTACCTTTAGGACTTTTCATAATATTTTAGCTAAGTACATTACGAAAGAACAGCCAGATTTTGACGAATTCCTTGATTATGCTAATTTTTGTTATAATACATCAGTTCATTCTTCTACTAACGAGACCCCTTATTTTTTAATGTTTGGGCGCGATCCGATATTTTGCATAGATCAAATTTTAGACCCTAAAGTTAGAGACCCGGTAGCATTTACTGACGAAACTGAATTTAAACAAAAACTAGTGATCTCTCTTCGGAGAGCGTGGAAAAGTGCCTCAGAAGTGCATGCAGATGCACAAGAAAAAATGAAAATACAGTATGACAAAACAATGAGAACGCCTAAGCTAAAGGAAGGTGATAGAGTTTTGCTAAGAAATTATGCGGGAAAAATAAATACATCCAAAAAATTCCAGTTGCCGTGGAAGGGCGTCTTTAGGATAATTAAAATTGACGGTATTTATGCTACCATTGTAAGTTGCAATTCGCCCCAAAGCAACCCGCGCCGCGTTCACATTAATCAACTTAAGAAATGCGTTGAAATCCTAGGACCAGCTTGCACTTCTCCCTGGCTTAGTCCCGAAGAAAATAATGCTCTTGTGGAAGCAGAAAGCGAAGAAATTGCTGATTTACCTGGTCATTCTCATCCAATTATTATAAAAGAACAAATAGAGTTACCTGCGCAAAACCATGCTAATGACCTGGTTAGTGATACTCAAAACATAGAAAATGATACATGCGAACCAACACAATTGCCTCATTATGCTTTAAGAAATCGTACAAAACTTAACAAACCAGCGCGATATTTAGATTAGGCATTATTTTTCGTCCTTCTTTCGTCCATTCATCATTTCATTCAATTATTGATGACTTTAAATTTTGTTTTACGTTTGTATTTAATTTTAACAAATAATTTCTTTTTCTTTTTTCAAAAGCAAAATAATTAATTGCTAATGCCTCGCAAACGTTCAGCACGTCGCCGCAAGGACAATTCGCCGACCCATGTTTTGGAGAGTTCTGGTGAAGTTGAAGTGGCGTCAGCCACACAGGAAGAGTTGTGTGTGATTGAAGAAGCGTCAGCTTCAAAGGAAATTGTTGTTGAGGATGTGGTGTCAACCACAGTTGAAACTGTTATTTCTGTAATTGAAAAGACACGTGGTGTGTCTGAAGGCCTCGAGGAAGAGTTTGAGAAAGGCCTTGAGTTAAGCGAAGGTGAAAAGCGAATTTGTCTGGACAGAGTGGAAGAAGGAGAGGAAATGGAGACGGATGTGAATGCCAACCAGGAAGTGCCACCCATTCAAACAGAGGAAGAGTTTGAAAATGTGGAAGAAATGGACGAATCACAAAATTCGGTTTTAAAATATTTGGTATGCCAAACGGACGCGAAAAGCGTAGTTGGAGGCAAATTGAGTGGTCAGGGCCCTTTCTTTATGGGCATCCCGGATGAAATTGTAAGCGCTAAAAGGCGTTTGCAAATGGGTGATGTTGTGATGGTAAGTCAATGGGTATGGAAAGTCGGTTTTGAAAGGTTGTCGTACGACATAAACCCCGTTGATGAAACACGTCCATGGTACGTACAAGGCCGAATCAATGTCCAAGCAATCGCACAAAATATTTCTGATGTGAGTTTCGTTACAGGTACGTTTTGCCCAGGGATAGTCACTGACTTAAAAAGGTATAAGGGCGGAGACTTTCGGTCGGCGGTCGTAATGGCATCCCAAATGCTAAGACCACAGACAATTTATGCCCGTCATTTGACCGAAATGAGTCCTGGAAGGGTAACTTTGAATCAGGTGCTTTATCTGCAGTTGGCATCCATTACGAGTCCTCAAGAATGGTGGATGGGTGAGAATTATTTATTGCCCCATCCAACGCCTTACATGAAAGGAGATGAGATTAAGGCCCATGCAAACCACGTGGTTATTGGTGCCAAAGATTGTAATGATTCTTTCTGCTTTCCCTTGGATACATTTTCAGAAAGATTGATGGGAGCAGCAGCA
This sequence comes from Heterodera glycines, assembly GCA_004148225.2. NCBI lineage: Eukaryota > Metazoa > Nematoda > Chromadorea > Rhabditida > Heteroderidae > Heterodera > Heterodera glycines. Next base: position 2,873,481 of record CP049711.1, on the reverse strand, counting down.
GCGGTACAAAGGACCCACGAAATGGTAAAATTGGCCAAGCAAGCTGTGACTGTTCAATTGGTCTGGGACAGACCACAAGTCAGGGATGAGGAAGTTCAGAGAAATTTGAAAAAGGCGCAACTTCTCTCTTTTGATTGGACCTTAACAAACAAATCTTCAGTCGCAGACTTTTTAGAAGCATGGGAGGAAGATACGCCGGTGAATGCAAAAATTGCCAATGACACCAAGGCCCATTGGTGCGCTCATGGACACGTCATTTCGGCATCGGCAAGTGAAATAAACCCGGGAATTTTCACAATAAAGGTGAAATTAATTTTGAGTTTTCAGGCAAAAAAGGGTTATGAAAAGGCCTGGGAGGACTGGGAAAATATTTTGGACGAGATGGAGTCTTATTTGGTCTTGGTACCGAATTATGGCGGATTAACATTTAGAGAAATGTGCTTCGAAAAAACGATTTTGTCCGATATTGCGCAGGGTAATGCCCCCGTCTCTCATATTTTAAGGGTTTTAATGGGAAAAGGAACGGACGAAACGAGAACAGCCGTCAGGCTGACAGAAAAGGAAAAGGTTGGAAAATTGAACGAAGAGCAACGGATTGCTCACTCATTGTTTTTGGACCAGGAGACGCGAGTAATTTTTATGCAAGCCCCCGCAGGTACTGGAAAAAGTGTTTCCGTAGCGGAGTGCATTGCCAGTGTGCTGAAAAAGGACCCTGATGCCGCCATTCTTGCCGTTTCCCCTCTGAACGTTGCGGTGTGTGAGTTGGTAAAAGATACAATGGAGGCACTAACCGAAAAAGTTCCAATGCTGGCACTTTTCTCTGGTCAAGGTAAAGGGCGATATATGGACAGAATCCGGCCCCTCGGGGACAATTTGTTGGTTGAGGCAGTCCAAAGGGATGGAAATATCCCTCCCACGGAAGGAGCACCAGGAAAGAGGTGGAATGAGGAAAAATTATTTCAGAAATACGTGGACGATTTTAACCGGGCACCGAGAAGGGCACGAGAGCGGACGACCACTGCCGCTCTACTGAACATGACGAAATACCGTGTGTATTTCATGACCCTGGCATTGGCGGAGGAGTTGGCACTGGATTTGGGAAACATCAATTATGTGTTGGTTGACGAATGTGGTCAAGCCACGCTTTCAGCCATTCTGTCCACATTAACCCAATTTCGCAAGGTAAGGAAAATTCTACTAACAGGCGATAAGCAACAATTACGAGTGCATTTGCCAAGTCAAATGCTTCCGATTCGTGGTAAGTACGGATTTGAGTCGGTTTTGGAGGTTTTGGAAAGGGCCAAAGGAATTGATCGAACTGTCCTTTCGCGTTGTTACAGGTCTCACAGTGCCATTGTCAAATGCCTAGACGCGGGAGTGTACGCACCAGCCGGTGACCGACTCGTTCCAGGAAAACCCGACACTGAGATGTCATTCTTTCTGAATTTCATGGGACCACGAATTGTCACAGAAAATTGTCCAGTCATACTCATTCACCAAAAAACGCCCGCTCAACAGGAAAGCGTGTCATTCTCTTCACACAATCCGGAACAGCGTGAAACGGCTTTGGAATTTTTGGGGATAATTCAGCGGACCTTTTCGGGACTAATTCAAATTGTTTGTTTTTATCAGGCCGAACGAAAGCAGGTGACATTGGAAATTGAAAGGAGGAATTGGCAAAATGTCAAAGCTGGTACAGTTGATTCGATCCAAAGTCAAGAGGCAGATCTCGTGATCGTCTTGACAACACGCACCGGAGCTGGACGGACTGAAGATGTTAACATTGGGAAAGAATTCTGGGCGGATGCGGCGCGCACAACCGTTGCGGTTTCTCGACCACGTTTTGGTTTGATTGTCATTGGCGACCTCACTCTGTTGTGGCACAAGGGAGAAGTGTGGAGACGGTTTCTCGACCAAGCACTTAAAATGACGGTTGCGGTAACCCCTGACTATATTGGCCTAATAAGCAACCCCTGGCCGAATCGGGTGGGAAATACAATCACCCGGCCCAATGGATCAGTCCCAATGGCCTATGAGTTTTACGCAGAAAGGGATAGCACTTTGAGACATGAGAGTCTAGGCCAAAGGATTAACACAACTAATTTTTCCTCTCCCAGTTTCTTAGGCAATTCTTTCTCAGTTTTTGCACACCCTGTTTTGCCCTGTGCGAACACTTCTTCCCTTGCACCATCCTCGGCACATTCATTCGGCATGATGGTCATTGACACTTCCGTTCCACCGCCAGCAGTGTATGCTCGGACTGGACGAGCAGGACCAAATGTACGCATGACGCCTTATCCACCACAACGAGAGCCACGAACGAGTTACGCAGAAGCAGTCGAACATGGCCGACCAGCACCGAAAGAACGAAGGACGGATGTTGTATGCCGCAGATGTGGAAGATTCGGACACATTGAAAAACGATGCCGAACGTGATTTTTTTTCTGTTCTCTATATTTCTCACTCATTCCTTTTTCATCATTTTCACCTCTGGGCTTTATCAAAAAGTGATTTAAAAAAAAAATTTAAATTTTCGGATACCACCAAAATTTTACTCATCGATCGGGGACGATCGCTTCAAGGGATGGAGGTGTAAAAGGGATTTCTTAATTGGATTTTTGGCCTTTTCCGGGACAAATTCCTTCCCGCATTTTCCTTCACTTTCCCATCTCTTTATCTCCGTTCAATCAGTCATTTTCTTATCCATTTCATTTCCATCCTTCGCCATCCGCGTTATATCCATCATTCACTTCATTTTCACATTTCATTTGATTCACCAATACGTGTGGTTTAATTACCCAAGTTTGAGATGGGAGAATAAAGTAATTCTGGATAATATTTGGTCGCCAATGATCCTGGGAGGGCCCGCCCGTTTCACTTCATGAATTCACGCACTATGATATTTTTCTCCATCTTGCTATTTCCAAATTTCCAATGAATGACGCCATATTAGACCAAATTGTAGTAGTGCCCAACTTGTACTGTTGTGTGGACGAAGTGACAAACTCGAGACCCAAAACTTGACCTTGAGACTCGAGACCGGGGCCGAGACCTAAAAAAAAATCCGAGACTTTCCTCGATTCGAGATGAGACTTTTTCTCAAAATTTTTTATATGTACTTAAAAATCCAGACTTACTATAATTTAAAAAAATAATAATTTTGAGGCTTTTTCTAACAAATGGCTTTTCTCTTGTGGATGGTCAAACTAATTTTTTTGCTTGTGCTATTTAACAGATTTTGTCCAATATTGACAAAAATAATAGGGAAATTTCAGGCATGGCGAAAAATGGATTTTGCATGACAGTTGTTAGAAAACTTTCATCCCTCCAACCTAAAAATTGTGTCCCTACCGAAGACATCACTTAATGAATCTATTATAGGATTGGATCAAGCGCATTATATTTTGTGTTAATTTAAAATTGGGATACCATATTTATCGAGAGACTGATCACTTTCCGTGAATCAACTGAGCTGTTTTTTTACTAATATAGAAAACCATGAAAATATAAAGAAAATATTTACGAAAACCCTAAATATCTCATAAAAAGCCAAAAAAGCAATTCAAAAGCTAGAGGCTGATTTTCTCACAAATATTAAATTGTTAATCAAATTATTCTCTAATTTAATTTTTATTGTGGATTATGTAGGCTCCTACATAAATCATAAAATAAAAAATAAAATATTCAAATGTTTTTTAGCACAAATGTTGGTGATGAATTGTGAGCCAAAAATCGTTGGGAAAGAAAATGTCTACAAAAAATATCTGCATTTCACATACATAAATAGTGAAATCATGTACTTACACAAGGAATTTTTTGTTTTTTTTTAAAAAGCTTTGTATTTATCTTATTGTTCATCCTATTTAAATTTGAAAAATCAAATTTATACATATTTCGTCGATATTGTCATTTTTGATTTTTTTTTTTTTGGTCCATAACGCGGACATAAAAATGCCTCAGTCGCGGATCGCGAATCGCGTCCCACCCCTGGCCCATACATCGAAGTTTTACATAGTAGGATGATTTTGGCATAATTTTTTTTTTCTCAATAGTTTTAGATTTCTTATTATTATTTTTTTTAATTTTTAATAAATTCAACAATGTACATATGTATGTATAACTAAGAAAAAGTCAACAGATTTACCCATCATTTAAATCAATTACATTCATATGAATCATTTAAAAGATTTTTAACAAAAATATTCAACTTTAAAATAAATCAATCATTTTTTTCGCCGGAATTGCACTGCTTCTATTTAGTTAAATGTTTTCATTAACGGGTGATATTTACTCTTATTTTTTAAATGTTTGCCAACAATACACTCAATCCTATGATTTCCCGCTATAATATCTTAGCCGTCAATGCATATTTTTTTATTTAAAATATTAATTGAGTGAATTTTCCATTATAGTTAAAAGCTGAATTTTTTTATTATTCATATTATTTTTTTATATTAACATTATAATATATAAAATAATAATTCAATTATTATTTATTTAGGAAAACAAAATGGGAAATTTGCCCCTTATTTCCTTCATTTTCTTTTTTTCCATTATCATTCCTGTTGCTAATGGTGTGATCACTCGATCACTAACACCTCGACGTGGTGCTGCTGGTGGTAATGCCGTCGTTTTATTTTGGTTTTAAATGTTTGGTTGCCATGAAAAAAATGCAAATTTAAGTGAAACATTGTCATAGTCCTTTAACTTTCAAGCAAAGTTCTTGAAAGTTTTTTTTAAATTAAATCTCCAACGCTTTTATTTGAAAAATATAGCGACAGATACCAAAACCAAGGACTTTTATTTCCAGTTCTTTTTGGTTTTCAAGGACTTACCATTCAAGGACAAATGAAAACCATTCAAGGACAAATGACAACAACCCGCAGATTATAATAATAAAAATTTTTTTCAATTTTGGTGGCCTCAAAAAGCGAGGATCACAGAACATTTAGGGACATTTTCAATAACATAATAATGCAAGATTATGCAATGAAAAGTTATTAAAATTAAATTAATTAATTATTTTAATGAATTCCCATTTCCTTATTTATCATTATCAGAAATGGCCCGAGAATTTGCTGAACTCTCAACCAATTCGCGTGAGTCCACTTCGAGAAGACCAAGTCGTGTCAACATTCTGGATGATGACTATGTTGAGCCTAGTCTTGGTGTTAGGCGATATTCAGCGGGGTCGTCATCACGGACTCGTACAGGTCACTTGTTGGGTTTTGGTTCCCGACCTTTGTAGGCCAAAATGTCGGGCGATTGAGGGTAAAACCCACTACCAAATTTGTTGGGGAAGATAAGAGTAAAATTGAAAAATGTCGGAAAGAAATTTTCATAAATAAAAAGTCTGAAAAAATTTTCAATGCACAAAAATCTTAGAAAACGATTGGGTTTATTTTTGGCGCCGCCAAATAAATAATCATTTTTTTAATAGAATATAAAAGGCATTTATGAAAGCACTATATGTGCCGTATTTACATTAAATTAACTATATTTAAAATCAGAGGGTCAAAAATGAACATTTTTAAGCGCAACCGCAGCCACAACCACAACCTCAACCTGTGACTTTTCAAAAAATTCTGTCCGGTTTGGTTTGGCCAACCACTGAAAAGTACACCCTGCTGGTGTCATCGCGTGATTTTGATTTGGATGGACGAGGATCACCGATCAAACAACGCGCCACCAATCCCGACCCGACCAGAGCCGAGACAAACTACAAGGGCACATTCGACGTCAAAATGGCACTGACGGAAAGGCCGGAAACTTTTTACGTGTGGGTTTCAAGTGCCAAGGTAAGAAACGGCAGTGTGAGAATTGACGGAATATAAAATTGGGGGATTTACATGACAAAAAATTCACTAATTATTTGGGCGGAATTTTTTTTAAATCCACAAAATTTTTAAATTTATGAGGAACTTTTCAAATTTTAATCATTATTATTTCCCATAACCACGGGGGAGGGCGGAGAGGGAGGATCATTCCAAAAAATCCTCTGATCCATGATCATGAACTCATGTTTTAAAAATTCAAGAATTACAGTAATACGCCACCGGATTAATGCAAGAATTTACAGTAAAAACACTATCTTTTTAGTATTACTGTGTATATGCCCGGTTGGCTAAAATCCCCACAAATATGAAAACATTCCAAAAAAACCCATTAACTTTAGGGGGGCCAAAAACGGTTTGTCATCCCGGCTTATGAGGTTGACTCGTCCAAATTTGCGCTGGATATGCGCACAGGCAAAGTGGAACCATTCCAACGCCTGGAAAACGTATTGAGAAAGTTGAAGTCGGTTGGGATGATCAACAACGAGCAAATCCCGTCCGGACCACCGAAGAGGGCCGTGGCAGCAGCCGAACCGGCAAGGGCAGCAGTGGCACCAAGTGCCGGATCGGACATGCTCAATTCCATTAAGGTGCTGGTGGTGTTTTTTGGAGTTATATGCTCGAGAGTCTCAATCTCGAGTCTCTTGTGGAAGAATATTGAGATCACGCATTTAACTTTAATGCTTGCAAAATTTGGTTAATACCCTGACCATAATAAAGTTTAAGAAAAATTACGGTATTTATCTTATTAAAATATAAATTTGGACTCCCACAATGCAATTCTAAATTTATATGATCTATGGTTGCTATACATATAATTCATGCTTGTTATACATGTTATACAATATATAAATATGATTGTATATAATATCCCTGCCGTACAGGCAATGGTGAACAACTTAGGCGCTGTGTTGGAAAAGAAAATTGAGCAACAGCATGCCAAGCTGAAGCAGGACATTGAGACCGAGCTGGAGCAGCGTGTTGGCCAAAAACTGGTCGCTGTTGGCAAACGTCTTGGCCTTGTTGATGACACGCTGAAGGACATGTACAAAAAATTGCCGCGCGAAATTGAGGACGTAATTGCGGCGGAGTTTGATGTGCTGTACAAAAAGAAATTAATTGGCAAACTTGATGGAAAGGCATAAAACAATAGTGGTGGTGATTATGATGATCATGCAAGAAAAAATGATGCTGTAGTTTTTTAAATTGTATTAAAATATTGTATTTGTACAACACCGTACACCCATCGTACAGTACACCCAACCATCCACCCATATTATGTATGCCGTCAAATTTTCAAAAATAGAAGAATGCAATTCAAGACAGCAAAATACTATCTCCCCCAATTAATTATTCGCGCATACTGTAAGCCAAAAGTAAATAAAAAATATGTTTAAATAAATGCTCTTAAATTGTTTCGATCAATGTGGCTTTGCATAAATAAAAAATTAAATTAAACATAGGATTTGACTCCCATTTAAAATTTAAATGCTAAAAAAACAAATTTTCAAAGATTATTTTGAAAGCTAAAAATTAGTTAAAAAACTGTGTATTAAATAATTTTTTAAATATTAATTTTTTCAAAATTTTTTCTAAACAACGCAATTTAGGTTTGCGTTTTCGGCAACTTTTGAAAGATGAAGCATTTCTAAGCAGTTGATAAGCAATAGAATACATTATTAGAAAGTTAGGTCTTCAAATCATTTCTATTATTAAAAATTTTAATGATTATAAAATTAAAGTTTTTAAAAAGACGAAAATATTTTCTCATTACGAATCTCGGCCCAAAATTTTTGGAAAGAATTTCAAATCATTGTAAAAGGGATTTCTTAATTGGATTTTTGGCCTTTTCCGGGACAAATTCCTTCCCGCATTTTCCTTCACTTTCCCATCTCTTTATCTCCGTTCAATCAGTCATTTTCTTATCCATTTCATTTCCATCCTTCGCCATCCGCGTTATATCCATCATTCACTTCATTTTCACATTTCGTTTTATTCACCAATACGTGTGGTTTAATTACCCAAGTTTGAGATGGGAGAATAAAGTAATTCTGGATAATATTTGGTCGCCAATGATCCTGGGAGGGCCCGCCCGTTTCACTGGTAGCACCGGATGGTTCCGAACCTCATTGGTTCGGAAATGACGCCGATGGCGAGGATGGGTAAGAAACCAACCGTGGTAAAATTTTTTTATTTTTTTTTTAATTTTGAGAAATTCCCGTTAGGGAATCAGAAAAGACGGCCGTCTATAAATAAAAAAAAGAAAGAAATAACGAGTACCTCTAAAAAAGAGAAGAGATGTCTATAAATATAAAAAAAAGAATACTTTTACAAAAGAGAGTGAGAAGAGACGTCTATAAAAATAAAGCGCTATAGAAATGAATGGACAAAAGTGATCACTCAAAATTTGGCAAGAAAAATGTCCCAGAAATGAAAGTTAATAGGCCAAAGTCTCAAAAGTGAAACGCCAAAAGAGCTAAAGTGAAAAGCCTAATATCCCAGTGCTGATCAGTTTAAAAATGGATTACTGTAGAGCGTCAATGAACTTACCTACGGTAAGAGAGAGAAAAACAAAATGGGATTGGTTTCACCATTAACATAAACATTCAAATCGTAAATATGCGCCGTGCGGAGAGGGGCCTAATTGATCTTTGCCCTAAGCAAAATAACAAATTTGTTCTCTGGTGTGCCCCTATTCATTCGCCAAAAGCAAAATGAAGCACAAAAACCCAAAAGATGGACGACGATTTGGCGTCGCTTCACTTACAATGTGCAGCGATAGTCATTCCCCTCGTCAGAGGATGAACAAAACAAAATGTTATTTTAGTTTTAATCCAAGTGCCCTCGTCAGAGGAATAGAAAATTTTTGAAAAATATTTATTTAGCTAATTTTTTTTTCTCTTTTATTTTAAAGTGCCAATTACCGTCTTTAATTAATTGGAATCTAAGCAATCAGCATTTGCATTGGATTTGAGGTAGACAATCAATTAATTATTCATAAATCTAATTAGTCATTAAAATAATTAGTTAAGTAAATTTAAAAAAAAAAAAAAAAACAATCTTCTTTTGACGCGAATGTTTGTTAAAAAATAACCCAAATTTAATAAATTAGAAATGTTCCAAGTGGCTTTTTATCAATTCATTTTTATCTTTATCTATTTTCTATACACTATATATATATATATAATTGTTATTATGGCATAAAAAAAAATGAAAACGAAAAAAAAAGAAGTAAAAAAAAACATTCGAAATCGAAACTTTTTGGGGGTAGCGTGAATCGCAATGGAAATCCCGGAGGCCCCCTTGCCACCTAACCCATAACAAATATGCGATATTTCCCCAAATCAGCCAACGGGATGACCTAATGTGGTTCGTTGCCCTCAATAAGTGAGAAATCGAAAAAAAAATCAAAAAAAAAAAAAAGTCGAAAAAGGCATAAAAAATAAATAATTGAAAAATGCCAAATGCCTTAACATGCCATACAAATTGCCATTTTTACATCATATTCATCGTCCTAATTACTCATTTATCTCTAATACAAAAAAGGCAGTTGGAACATGAGTTTTCCTTACATGTTTAATTAATGGTCACTCATTTCGAACAAGAAATCGTATTTGACAGAATTTGAGTTGTTTTTTTTTTCTCACGTATTTTACGGTGTTTTTGGCGGTTTTGGTTGCTTGCGTTTCTGTAAAATTTTCAATAAATTTCAGTTTTGAACTCAGCACAGACACTCAACTCATCCGGCACATTTGGTATGTACATCACTTGTTCAGTGAATGGTTATTATGTGTTAAACAATGCTGGTACATAAGGTTTATTTTAATTTTTGGGCTGATATTACTGATTCTTCGACTTATTCACACAAAAATTCTCAGAAATAGGGTCAACAATTAAAGTGTCTAACGCTATGTACCACGCATGTTACAAATTAACAAGTGGTTAAGAAAAAACCATTCTTCTCAAGTTTTCGTTAATTATACACATTTTTTTCGTGTGCATTTGGCGACGGTTTTATGTTTGACCAATTTGAAATAATTATTATTTAGGCACTGAACATCGCCGAAATGGCCGAATCGAACATGAACGCATGCCCCGCATTCGGAGTGTGTCCCACATGCCAATGGCATTGCCCTTGCAGTAAGTCAAATTCATAATTTTTTTTTCCCCCTTCGATTTTTCGCTGAAATTCGATCTCTAATTTTTTTTCAATTCACTTCAAATATCGTTTATTCACATACTCATTTTCAATTCCGAATTAAGTATCCAAAGTTACTGTATTATTATAGCAGCATTTCCATATGAACTTTGCTCATTACAGTCACTTAATGTTGATGATTTCTAAGCCGCGGCCGATATTATCGCGATGGGAAAATGGGGCGTAAAAAAATTTATTACAACCCGCATAAAGCATTCCGTCTCTCCAGCCACAAATCATTTTCATTTCCAAGCTCTTTCTAATCGCAAAACAATTTCCCAGCTACTACTTCTACTGCACACAGCCAAAAAACTTTCATACATAAGTATCCGCGCAGCCTAAATTGCACGCTTCCTTTCCCGTATTACTCACCACTGCGCAAACCTATCTCATTCCCACTGATTAGTCGTAAGACTATAAGAAAAGTTTTTGGTTTTTTTTTTTTTTTTTGAGTGCTCATTTAACTCATTCATCTAATTAATCTAAGCCAAATAGTAGAAGTCTAATACACTGAAATTATGTCATTTGTGAACTATTCTCTGGATAGAATGGAAGACCAAGTAACTATTGCAATTGTTGAAAGAAATTTATTCCAAAATATAAGCGCTCCTCCAAATTCTAATGCCCCAATCTCACTTATTGATAAGGTTCACCAAGGTGTAATACGTCTTGAGGATGCCACCAACCGCAGTTTAAGGGTAATTAATAGGAGGGCGACTCAAAATACTGATGCCATTAACCAAACAACAGCTGATATGAATGCAAACATGGACACAATTACGACTAGGTTAGACCAATTGGTTGATAAAGTGGATACACTTGAATGGTCAGACACCAATGATAACAGGACATCACTACAAGGGAATTGCACTGTGGTAAGGCGAACTGTCTTCGAACCCGAAGAGGACGAAGAAATTCTTAATGTTCTCACTACTATAGACCCATTTGCTAGTCAGCTTCCGGCTTGCAGGGATGAGAACCTAACCGCTTTTGATAATTGGGCCCAAAAATTCCGGGACCTCATAGAATATGCTGGAACAACTTGGACTGAAAAAGAAAAATTGGGTAGACTTAAATTTTCGCTCGAAGGGTCAATTCGGAAAATTTTTGACAAATTACCGAACAATAAAAAGGATACGGTGGACAAAGCTTTGGATGCCATTAGGGAAAAATTGGACTCTCCCGAGCGTAAGGAAATGTCAAAACGTGCATTAGTCACGTGTAAACAACGCGATTCCGAAACAGTTCGGGAATTTCTTTCTAGACTTTCACCACTTGTCTCTTCTGTCTGTGCGGGTCAGGATGAAACTCAAATTCAATCCCGACTTAAAGATGAATTTTTGGAAAGGGTTAAACCTAATTTAACATTTCTGATTAGGCTTACTGGTGTCACTAAAAACCAAGACTTTGAGGCAGTTTTCTCTCAAGCTCAGGAATTAGAGCTTCTTTTAACCAATACTAATGAATCCAATATTTCTGATCCTCTCAAATTCGCGGTCCATGCTTTAAATCAGGCACCTGCGAATGCTTCTTGGACAAATAATGGTGAACGTTCATCAAATATTAATTCATGGGTACCTTCCTATCCTAATAACGTGAATAACCGTCAGGTTAGGTATAAAGAACGATCAAGCTCTCAACAGCAGCAAGGATTTAGTAGAGGAAGGGAACGAAGTGGGTCGAATTGGGTCCAACCACAGAGAAACAAATTTTCTCAATCTCGAACAAACCGAGGTAGAGGCGAACGAAATTGGAGTGGACGTCCAAAATGTTTTCATTGTGGCAGAATTGGACATGTTGCTTATAATTGTAGAGACCGGCGATCCGATTTTCAAAGAAGTGGCCCGCCATCTAACTCTAACCGAGCTCCTTATTATGCCCCAGTAAATATGGTACAACCTAATTATCCTTTTCAAGCTAATGATTTTGTTCCTCAAATGACTCAACCCCCATTCCAAAATGTTTCTGTGGATATTAATGCCTTAGCTGATCAATTAATTCACAAGATGAAAGTAGGAGACGTTCCTTCAACTGTTCCTTCTTCCAACAGAATACCAAATAACTCATGTAACTCATTAATTCCTGAAAAAGTCATTAACAAGCACCCGAATTCTGATTCTTTTCCTATCAATGATGATGAAAGTATTTCTCCCTCTCCTATTAAAGTTTCTAATTGGGGAAGCACTGGCATTGGCCCACGACTTAGTCGAATTCTTATGTTATCCATGACTCTATTTTTGCTTTTATCAATTGGTACTGATGCATTTACCTCTCATGTTCCTGAGCATCCTCTTATTTGTCAAACTAATTTTCAAGGTGCGATATGGGAACTTCCCAAATTTCGTGGCTGTTCCTCTTTAGCCTTAAGTCATTCTCATGTGCCCAAACCACAAAGAAGGAGAATCTTTACTCCTAATTTTCTTGAATATAATACTGAAGCTTGGGCTTGTAGAATCGTCAGGAAAGCCATGTCTAAGTACACTTCCTTGACAGGGGTTCCGGTCGAAAAATTTCATGATTCCGAATTTCTTAGTGTCTCCTTTAATGAATGTAAACTCATGATTGATCAAAAACGGTGTTATTTGGGCTCACTTATAATGACAGAAGGACTATATCACACAAATCATCAGATCAATCTCACACCACGTACATGGATTTTTGGCTCATTCTCATGGGAAAAAACCACCAGTGAAAATTGTTATCTTTTCAAAACTTTAGTAAGCTCTCGTTTTGGTGATAAATCTATTCATTCTCCTCTTGGAGATGTTTCAAATTGTCCATATACAAAGGGTAGTTGTACCATGAGTGATAAAACCCAACTTATTTGGAAACCGGAATCAGGGAGGAATTGCGAATTTCGGATCTTTGGTGTATTTAATGGTCGAATGCTGAACAATACCTGGTTAGCAGACGAAACTCAGCTTGCACTAACAGACTCACGGGTTAAACCTACCGTAAAGAGCTGTAACATAACACTTCGTTTAACTGAACAAAATTTAGCTTATCAAATCATTAAGAATGGTCGTCAGACCAGGAGCAAAAGAATGTTAGACAGTTTAGTGACTAATTCACAATTGGCATCTCAATTGACTTATTTAGACTCTGAAGTATCTGAGACAATGACATATGCATTTCAGCATGCTGTCACCTCAATTTGTGACCTCATGGTAGAGTCACATCGTTGGGCAGAAACTGCACTGCTCATTGACCCAACTATTTTAGCACGCATATTATTTAAAAAACCACAATTATTTGCCAAAAGGGTTGGAGGCTCACTCATTAAAGTTTGGCCTTGTATTCAACTGAAACCCAAGGATTATCATTTTATTCCAATTGGTTCTGAGTCAAGTTGTTTTGAATTTATACCTATATCTTTTAAAACTCAAGCTGGTGAAGAATCAGGTTTTTTAAATCCCCAGACAATGAACATTGTACCTTTTTCACGTAAAACTAACTGTTTTGAAAATAGAGAAATAGCATTTCAGCTTGACAATGAGGTACTGATGATTGACCAAATATCAGCACGCTTATCAAAGTTAAATGTACTGAGGGACGACAATTTGGAATGGAATATAAACCCTATTCCACAAATCCCAAATCATGCATTTCATCATTTAGTTATGTTTAATGTCACAGATATCAACTTTCATGCTTTTATTCATAATTTAGTCAAAGTAAGTGACATAACTTACCAAATTCATCAACATGATACTAAATTATCTTCTGCTTTTTCCAATACTTGGCAAAAAACGAGGGATGAATTACAGAAGGAAATTTTTGGAGATTGGTCCTATATTTGGAAAGTAATAATCACTATTATTTCTTTGATTTCATTGATCGATGTTTTGTTAAGATTTGGAATTTTTGCACTACAGATATATTTGGGAAATGGTCGTTTAGGATCACTTCTTTTAGGAAACCAAACAACTAGGACAGCTCAAAATATAATTCAATCATTGCCTCAATCATCCAATTCACAACCCTCCCAATCTCCCATTGAATCTTTTGACATTAAATTTGTTCAAGTTAATAAAATTCCATCCCCTTCAAAGCAAATGAACTCTCCTCAGAGAGACAGCAAAAGTGAAACTATTTGTGAATCAATATTTATGCTTCGTTCTTATGCTGAATTTAAAGAATTTGGATTTATTCCTGCAAATTTAGACCTTCCGATTTTCCTAATTAAGATTAATGGTGTTGAATTTAGAGCTTTAGTTGATAGTGCTTCTGAAACCTCAGTTGGCTCAGATCGAATTCTTTATTTAGCAAGTGTACCCAAAAGTGCACAAAGGGAAGTTAATATCCGATTCAGATCGCTTGGAATGAACCCACTCGAAGTTTCGGGTGATTCATTAGTTGGAAAAATAGTTGCATGGGCTCATTTAGCAAAAGGTGAAGATATTTTAGGAGAAGCTCCTTTATTGTTTACTGATCATTCGGTTTTTGAAAACGAATGTTTTGATTTAATAATTGGTGCCAATTTAATCGATCGTTTTGGTGGAGTCACAATCCTTCCAAAAGAACGAAAAATTATTTTTGGTTGCACTCTCACAAATAATGTTAGGGCGATATCTCCCATTTCTCAAGTAAATGAAATTTCAGTAGCAGAAAGTGAACAAAGTATCAAAAAACGGATACCGACTTCGGAACGGTTCAAAAGAAAGGGGCGTTTTAAGCCTCACTCCCAATCCAATTCAATTGATGAAGAAAGTGGATCAATCACCTCGCTTTGAAAAGATTTCTGTTAATTTTCTTGGCTCAATTTCACCTAATTGCTCAATTATTACATCACGAATTAATAATGTGAAAAACCCAAGTCTGGTTGATACTGGAGCTAGCATTAGTGTAGCGCCAAAATTGATGGCTCCTATTTGGCAATGCATACCATATCCAACATTTGTCAATGTTATAAGTGCCTCGGGTCACACACTTGAACTTACTGAAAAAGTTTCTGTTGTTTTTTCTATAGGGAATTTTGAAATTAAGGAAACCATTTATCTTGTGGACGATAACAAATTTAAAACATCAGCCTATAATCTTCTAATTGGTTGTAATATCCTTGGTAAATTGCCACCTTTTACTTTTGACTATCCTAATAGTAAATTCAGTGTAGGTAATTTTATCACCCCATTAGGCTCTTTACCAAATAATTCTCTCTTGAATAATTTAAGAATCCAAGCAATCAATTCTCTAATTCTTCCTCCGAATAAAGGGACCATAATTCAGGCTCAATTTGATCCCTCAATAGTTTCTGATAAACCCATTTATATTCATTCTCTTGATAAAAAACTTTTGAATGAACATTTCGGATTAATTCCTTTAATTGTGGAGCCCTTTCGAGGGACAGTGAAAATTCTTATTATTAATCCAACTGCTATGCCTTTTCAAATTTACAAGGGTAAACATTTGGCTTATGCCGACGAAGTCAGACAAATTAACAATTATACAATGAGTAATAGCTCTGAAGACCTAATGGCCATGTCAATTAGTGAAGGTGTTGTTGTCGACCCGAATTTTAAAATAGATCTTTCCAAAAGTTCTGTAGTAGGTAAAGACTTAGAAAAACTAAAATCGCTGTGCGATGAATTTTATGATGTTTTTAGTCAATCTCAATATGACTTAGGTTCATTTACGGAGGGTGAGCATAACATAGTAACTACCACGGATGATCCAGTAGCTGCTCGACCTCGTAGAACTCCTTATAGATATAGAGAAGAGCTGCAAAAACACATAGACCAGCTCTTGAAATCAGGTGTAATGATCGAATCAGACACTCCCTGGGTAACCCCTTTTGTTATAGTTCAAAAGAAAGATGGCGGAATTAGGCCATGCCTTGATTTTAGAAAATTAAACGATGTCACAATTCCTGACCATTATCCTCTTCCTAGAATGGATGCCATCATGGAAAGAGTTGCTAATTGCCATTACTATTCCTCTTTGGATTTGTCCAGTGGTTATCTTCAAATTAAACTTAGTGAGGAAGCATCCCGAAAATGCGGTGTAATTACTGAAGACGGAGTCTATCAAATGACACATATGCCTTTTGGATTAAAAAATGCCACTGCGGCATTTTCCCGGGCAATGGCAAGAGTTTTAACAGGTCTTAATGACAATGTAATTGCATATGTAGATGACATTCTCATTTTCACAAAATCTCCTGATTTTGAAGAACATTTAAGTGCATTACGTAAAGTCTTTGAGAGATTTAGGCAATTCCGTTTAAAATTAAGTCCGAAGAAATGCGTCTTTGCTTCTTCTCAAATGAATTTCTTAGGCTATGTTTTAGATGCCAAAGGTTATAGACCTAGTTTAAGTCGCATAGAAATTATTAAAAATTTACAAGCTCCAACTAATGTGAAAGAGGTAAAACGAGTTATTGGTATGGCTTCTTTTTACAGGAGGCATGTGCCTAATTTCTCTACAATTGTCGAACCTCTGACAAGTCTTACTCGTAAAAATTCTGTCTTTAATTGGGGAGACGAACAAATAAAGGCTTTCCAGAAAATCAAAGACCTTTTATCACACGAGCCATTGCTCACTTTTCCTGATTACTCAAAACCTTTTCATGTATTTACGGATGCCTCTTTAGTAGGTCAGGCCGGAGTCCTAATGCAAAAGAATAACAATGGAGTATTTTCGGCGATTTCATATTGTAGCAGAACATTAAGTGCCTCAGAAAGGAAATGGCCCACAGTCCAAATAGAATTAGGTGCCATCATTTATGCTCTTAGAGAATTTAAACCCTTTATTTTCTTGTCTGATGTCGAATTACATACTGATCATAAACCATTAGCTTACTTACTTAAAAAGGCAGAAGCTCATCCCAATTTGGCACGTTGGCTAATTGAGTTACAGGCCTATCAAATTAAAATTGTCCACATCAGTGGAAAACAAAACAGTTTGGCAGACGCTCTGTCAAGAGCACAGGAAAATATTTCAATTAAGGAAGTCCAAAATTTGGACGAACTGGAGGACATTGCTGAATTTCCAATTTGCTTGTCTTTAACAATTGACCAGAGAGTAATTTTTGATCCTTTCATAAATAA
>CP049711.1:2781808-2855403 GCA_004148225.2 Heterodera glycines | reverse complement strand
AAGAATTTTCAGCGATTTTTTTGAAAATTTTTTGAAATTTCTTAGAATTAGTCATTAAATTTTGAAAAAATCACCTGAAAATTTTTTAAATTTTTTTTTTCATAGAATTTTCTAAGAAAAATTTTTCTAAGATTTTTTTCTTGAAAAATTTCTAGTTTGAAAATTTTTTAAAAATTTTTTCACGGCTGAATTATGTCTCGGCTAAGTTTTGGCGGCTGAGTTTTGTCCTGCTCCGCACAAAGCCTCCCCTAAAATAAATAAAAGATAAATAATACAAAATGAAACAGAGCGCCAATTTTTTGACTAACCTTCCCCAAATCCCCCAAATGTACGGGACAACACTGGACGATAAGCCCGATTTTTAAGCATACATTTTTCCAAATTGAACCAATTTATATTATCATTCAACGAGGGTCCCAATTTTTTTCTATTAGCCCTGCAAATTTTCACAAAAATTTCATTAAATTTTTATGACCAAAAACTTTCAATATATAAAAAAAAACTTTTTTTTTCAGTTATATGAGTTCGCCGTCCTCCCCATTTGTTGGCGCTGTGCCGACGACGACGACGATGATGGCACAACAAATGGCCAACAAAAAAGGGGCCGGCGGAGCGGGAGACGTACAACGGCCACCACCACCACCGCCACAGCTTGTCATTGTGAATAATCCAAAGTGTAGGTGGAGGTTTTGAGGGGTGAGCAGCCCCCCCCCCCCCCCCGAAAATTAAAAAAAAATTTTTCAAATATTTTCAAAAAAATCAGAAAATTTTAAAATTTTAATCAAAAATCTTGGGCAGCATTTTTCTAGCTATTTTTAAAAAAATTTTATGGTGAAAGTTACTAAGTTTTTCAAAATCTTTCCGGAGCTCGTTCCCCCCCCCCCTCCGACATTTTTTAATGTTCAAAAAACAAAAGATTTTGAAATTTTCTAACGATTTTTCTAAATTTACCGATGAAAATTACTATGGTCACAAAAAAATTTTCCTTAAAATTTTATTATGAAAAATTTAAAAAGTTTTTTTTGAAATATTTCTGTTTCAATTGTTTGTTTGTTTTTTGATTAATTATTCCTTTTTTTGTTTTTCAAAAGTTTTATAATATTTTAAAATTTAGACGCACAGACGCCCCTAATGCTCAACAGCCAATCGTCGGCTACGGTTGCGCATGCCAACAACGGAAATTTGGTGCCATTACGGTAAATTAATTGGGTGCCACCATTTTTTATGGGTTTTTGGCGTTGTTTTCCTTAGACATTTCGCCAACAAATTGCCCGCCTGGCCAATTTCGCCCATTCCGCGCGAGTGTCAGTCGCCGGAAGCGGTAATTAAAAAAATATTTTTATTCATTTTCTCAATTTAAAATTGAAAATAATTTTAAATTCATAAATGCAAATTTTAAGACCAACGAATACGCGTCAATGGTGCAAGGCGAAATCAATTGTGGAGCTCAATTTGAGGCCAAATTTGATGGCTTTTTGGTGCCAACTTTGGTCAAGAAAAGTCCAATTTTTGGTTGGTTTTTTTTGTTTTTGGCGTACAATTTAATGTTAATGCATTTAATTTGGGTCGGGGTCGTTTTCGTACTACGAGCCCAAGTTTTTGGCTATAATTTTTTTCTTTGTCAACCAAACCAAACATTGTTGGTATCGTTCGATAGCCCTACGTGTTCTCTATTAGCCTGTAAAATTAAAAAAAAATTTCGTTAAGGTTCAAAAAAGCTATGGTCAGAAGAGTTCAAAAAACCAAATTTTCCAACTTTTTTTGGCTCGAACTTTTTTTGAACTTGACGAATTTTTTTGGAATTTTGCAGGCTAATAGAGCACGTGAATAGCTCTCGAATGATACCAACAGTGTTGGATTTGGTTGACAAAGAAAAAAGTTATAGTCAAAAAACATGTGTTCGTATGAAAACGGGCTGGCCCTATTTAATTTAATTGCTTAATTTTTAAGTGAGTAACAACAACAACAACAATGTCAATTCCATTTTGGTTCCTCCGCCTTTGCCTCAGCGACAAATTAAAAAAGTGCAAAATTGAAAGAAAAATTGCCTTTTTTCTAAATTTTTGTAAAAAAAACACCTATCACAATCCATGAAATTTGTTTTTTCATTACCTATATAACATTTTCCTCAACTTTTCACCATACTGCCGCCACTATCATTCTGCCTTTCATAAAATTTTCAAATAAATATTCTTTTTTTTTTGTTCGTTTAATTTATTTCGTTTTATTAAAGTGCTCTTTAAATACGCAGTTGCTAGTTCAATATGCCTATACTTTTTTTTTATTATGAAAGATCTACCAGGTCGTCTCATAATTATTGTCGCTTTTTCAATTAAAATTTTATATTGATGAAAAAAGTAACATTAATTAGGAAACGACATCTGCTGGTAATGCTTGACGAATTGTACTTTATACAAATGCACTTTATTTTTATATTATTATTATTATTATTATGTTAATTGATTTGTGCGGGCCAGGACGTTTTCGTACCGCCGTTTTCGTACGAGTTGATTTGCAAAAAAAAAAATTGCATTCAAATATTTTTTTTAATCTTTAAGTAATTACTTTTAATGTTTTGACAATTTAAGCTTCTATTAACTACAAAATGAACCAGTAGCAAGTAATTAAAACAAACCGAAATAATGATAAGTTGGTGCATTCTACTCTATGTGTTCCACAAATTCAGTAACGATATCAATAACAATATTGTCCCTCAAAATGATCACAATTATGCCAATGCCTATGTCAATCCCGAAAACCTTAACAATTTTCTCCGTGTATTTCCCGAAACTTTGAGATGCGACCTTATTTTGTCCCGGAATTTTGTTAGTTTTGTTAGATTTATGAATTTTCTACATTATATTTTATGAATGGGAAATAAAAATGATAAATTTTGGTTCTATTAGTTTCCAATGTCAAACGCTTTGCTTGGGACTGTGTTTTCAAATTGACAAAGGTGCTGGGAACTCAAGAATATTTGAAAATTTTTAATTACGACGAATTTTTTTATATATTTTTTAGGTTTTATTGTGGTCGGAAAAAACAAAAAACTGAAGTGTATACTTTGTCAGTGGACTAAGAAATTAACTAATTGCCAAATTAATTAATTAATGACAAAATTAAGGGTTACACCGCCAATGTGTTTTAATACCCCAACATTTTCTCCAGTTTTTTCCCTTTGCTGGAGGTCTGACTTTTCTACTTTTCTGCTTCTCCAATCCAACTTTTACCCATTTGACCTCATTTCATCTTTTCCAAATGTCAATCGTCTTCTATCACCTTCATCAACTTTTTAAATCTAACGTGTAAGTAGACACCCCTTCGTTAGATATTTTATTTCTTAATAAATAAAATAAAATAAAATTCACTATATTTGCCAAATTGAAGTAATACACCCAAATTGCCAATTCAATAATTCACTATAATTATGCACAATTAAAGTGATCACTCAATTTGGGTGATGATACAAATGGCCCACTATTGGAGGAGGACAAAAAAACATTAAAAGATTATGGCATTGGAAATGGCACAATCTTATTCCTATGCTTAGAGTTTGTTGAAATAATCGTGCAAAATTTTTAAACCCCAAAAAGATGAACGAATATACTATGTATGCTTCATCTTCCCGATACTTTGGATCAATCATTCGTTTCCATCACATCAACTTTCTTTCCCTCTTTAACTATGTTTTTTCAATGATTCAATTTCTCTTCATTTGGCTGTCACAAAATTCTTTTTTTATTAAATTGAATTTTTATTTTTTAATTTCGACTGTCATTCTCCATCACTGTCATTTAGCTGATTTTTTTTCTTCTTTTCCAATTGGTTTTTTATTTCTGCATTTTGTTTTCTTTCCATTCATTTGCATAAAAACTGTCCGATTTACAACTTACAATTTTAAATCAAAAATAATCAAAGGCAAAAATATGTATGATAATGGGCCGTATTCTGAAGCATATTTTACTAAGAGAGGCTGGAAATATTTTTAAAAAGCGTCGTAGAGCCATATGATTCACAAAGAAAAGACTTTTTGATAATATTCTAAATGTAGGCTTACATGAAAGAAACTTTTTCGAATTTTAGGGCGACTTTTTCCAATATTATGAGTTTTTCAACGCGAACCTATCATTTTCGTAGTGCGACATTTGCGGACCGACATTTGCGGACCACTATTTCTCGATAGAACTGTCTAAATAAAGAAAAAAAATAAAAAGAAATTTTAATAAATTCAATATTCCCAAATTGAAATTAGTGAAGGTAAGCTGATGCAAAGCGATCTGTCTCAATTGGAGAGAAGTCTTATTTGACATAACTTTTTTCTTTCTTTTTTATAGAATTTCTAACTTATAATTAAACTGTGAAATTGGCGAAAAAATTAGCTAAATTAAATATAAAAGTCAGTTCAAGAATTTTATACCAAGAAAATTTTTTATCGAGTTTCACTTCCACGCTTTAGTTAACCGAGAGCTTAATTTTTTCCGGCATGCCAAACCAATTAAATTAACAAACAAAAACTAAAATAGTTTATCTTTTTCTCAAAAATTGTCCGTAATTTGCTGTTATTAAAACTATGGGTCCAAAATTAAAAATGAGCAACTACATACTATATTTATCTATGGAAACTAAATTCACAAAGAAAAGACTTTTTGATAATATTCTAAGTGTAGGCTTACATGGAAGAAACTTTTTCGAATTTTAGGGCGACTTTTTCCAATATTATGAGTTTTTCAACGCGAACCTATCATTTTGTATCGCACTGAATTTCAAAAAGGGCATTCAAATCTATCAACTTTTCGGTATTTATTTTCATAAGCGGTTCTGGATAGAGCTCGGAGCAGGACCGGATCCTGCGCAGGATTTTGCAGGATCCCAGTTCGCAATCCTGCATTTTTTGGAAAATGCAGGATTAATCCGGCCGGATCCGGTCCGGCAAAAAATTTGAATTCCAATCCTTCAACAGGATCCGCAAATTTGAAATTTCCGGGCTCTAGTTCTGGAACGGTCAAGATTGGTAACTTTTTTTCCGGCCAAGGAATGACTCTAGAGAGGCAAACAACGGAAATAAAAATAAAATAAATATTTGGCTAATTTTAGATGAAAACATGACTAGGGATGGTAAAAATATGGATATAAAATCGCGAAATATGGCCATAAAATATGGACCAAAAATCGCAAAATATGGACATAAAATGGCAAAAATCTCAAAATATGGAAATAAATGGCAAAAATGTCAAAATATGGACATTTTTTCAAAATTGAGTGCAAAATTTCTTCAAATTTATTGGTTGAAATTGCATATGAGATACATTTCCAAATTTTTTGACTCGGTAAGGCGCTTTGACAAAGACGGCTTTCGTTTTGCAATTAGTCGGTCAACATTCGGAAATTGGTCTCGAATTTTTTCGGCAATTACGTGCAATCATTTTAAAAGAAAAAAACATAAAAGCCAAAATTTATTAATTTTTTAGCGCAAAATCAACAACAAAAGCGAAATTTTCGCTTTTTTGCTTATTTTTGACATAATTTATTAATTTTTAAGAAAATTTAAATTTATTCAACATTCTCGAGAAATTTTGGCGAAAAAATGATTTTTTGAAAAATTTTTCGGGTTTTGGGCTCAAAAAGGCTAATTTAGCTGCTGGGGGCCGTTCTAATAGAGGTTTTTTTGAAAAATGCCAAAATATGGACATAAAATATGGACCAAAATGCCAAAATATGGAAAAATATGGAAATATGGACATAAATCGCGAAATATGGAAAAATATGGATATAGAAATCCTTCCTAGAAGCTTCAAACCAAGCTAAAAACATGTTTTTCGTGCGTTTCAGGCCTCCCACATTCCAGGAAAAAAATATGGATTTCCATATAATTACCATCCCTAAACATGACACATACGAAAGAGAAAAGAAATAAATTCAGCAACAATGAAATGAAAAGTTCAATGAATTTCCGTAATAGTATAAAATTGGAGAGGGCAAATACTTAGTTAACACCCGTAGTTTTATTTTCTATATTTTATTACTTTTATTAGTCCAACTGATATAGCACTTAATGACGTTAATAAACATTTAAGTAGAATTCTGTAAAACTAAAGTGATCACGCAATTGCAAATTCAATAATTCACTTTAACTTTGCCAAATTAAAGTGATCACTCAATTGCCAATTCAATAATTCACTATAATTATGTCAAATTGAAGTAATACACCCAAATTGCCAATTCAATAATTCACTAGATCACTCAATTGCAAATTCAATAATTCACTATAACACTGCCCCATAAAATGGGCCCCTGATAGTGATGAATCAACAGATTCCACATTTATTCATTCCTTACTACTTTATCCTATTCCTTCAAATTTCCTACAATGAAGAAGCATTTTGGCTTTTCACTGTTCTCCGTTGGTATTTCGGCTGTGCTAATTATAATGCTTATGCTGATAACGATCCTGCCGCCATCTATTGCTGATGATTATTTGAAAATTTATTTTATGGAGCCTAGTGCCTATGCCAACACTAACAGCGTTAGGCTGAAGAAAACGGATTCTGTGGCAACTTTGAAAAAGATAATAGGAGAAAAACTTGTCATTATACCTCCAAGAAAACTACCACTGACACATAACAGCCCATATGCCCCTCAGCTTGATAATGACAAAACAATGCAAGATTATGGCATTGAAGAAGGTGACATCATTTATTATTTCTTGTATGGTGAGAAGATTAAAATTCCGGAGGGTGAATTTGAAGTGTTCGTGAAAAACGGAGAGAAAAAATACAGTATTAAGGTGAAGATCACTGATACTGTGGCAATTTTGAAGGAAAAGGTCCAAAAAGCGACTGGAATTCTGGCACAAAATCAAACATTTGCGCACTACCCAGTAATTGGCCGTGTGCTTGATGAAGACAATAAAACAATGAAAGATTACGGAATTTTGGAAGAGGCAACTGTTAAAATGGTGTTCCCATTTGAAATTGGCGTGTGCTGTGCTGGCAAAACGTACAGCGTTAAAGTGAAAGAAACGGATACTGTGGTAACAGTGAAGGAGAAGATCGAAAAAAATATTGGCATTCCGCCCAAACAACAATTGATGAGCACGCAACAGAGTGATGTGCTTGATGACAAAAAAACAATGTCTAATTATGGCATTGTAAAAGGCAAAACTGTCGATGTGTGCTGGGATCAATTTGAAATTTACGTGCAAAATGGAGATGAAGTTATCACAGTTAATGTGCAGGCCATCGACACTGTGGCAACTGTGAAGGAGAAGATTCAAAAAAAGACTGGCATTCTGACAAACAAACAAACACTGAGACCCAAGCATTCGCGTGCACTGAACAAAGACAACTACCGATATGGTAAGATAAATCCGAATGCTATTCTTGCGCTTGGTGAGAACAACAAAACAATGAAAGATTATGGCATTGGAAAAGGCGCAACCCTTTATTTGGAAATGCCATTTGAAATTTTCGTCAAATTTGCTGACAAAATGCACACCGTTGAGGTGCAGGCAACGCTAACTGTGCAAGATTTGAAGGATAAGATCAAAAATATGATTGACATTGGGGGCGAACAACAAATGCTGGCACTTGAACCTGATGGTTCTGCTCTTGGGGCCCGACAAATAGTGGACGATTGTGGCATCAAAAAGGGTTCAACGATGTTCTTGTCATTGGGTTTTCTTCAAGCAATAATTTACGGCTCTGAGAGTAACTACGTTTTGCTGAAAAGCACGGACACTGTGAAAAGTTTGAAGGATAAGCTCAGACCAATGCTTGAAGAGGAGTGGGATCACAATTTTGGAGAAATACGATTATGTAAATACGATGGCCCTTATTTTCCAGACGACAAAACCGTGGGTGAATGCGGCATTGATGGAAGTGATTCAATTTATGTGAGATGCCGTCTATCTGCTGCTGATAAAAGAATAGGAACGAAAAAACTTTGAAACAAAATGTCCGAGAAAGCCTTACCTATATATATATTTTTATTTTTTATATTTTTTACTTTTGGTAAACGACTGTCATTTGTAGGGCTTATATTTTTAGGCCTAAAAGCTACCAAGATAGTTAGTTTTTAGGTTAAAAACCCAAAATAGTTTCTAAAACGAAAAAAATAGGTACTAAAAATTTAAAATTTAGGGGGGGGGGTGTATCACAGAAACATTGGAATATGATTAGGGCCCGGAATTTCAAATTTGCGGATCCCATTCTCTAAGCAATTCCTGGTTATTGTTCGAAAAAAACAATAAAATCCTAAAAAAATTTTAATGAATTTAAAGTCAGTCAAAATTTAAATATAATATTTATTCGCTGATCGTTTTGTCACTGGGAAAAATCTAAATACCTATATTCATTTAATATAAAAAATTCTTTTTATGTATTTTACATTTCTTTGCCAATAATTTGCTCACAAATTGTGGACTTAAGTTTCCGGCTTTGTTTTCATAAAATGTTACTGATTATGGTAATGAACCAGCAAATGAGGGAAAAGTCACAAACGCAAATCACTCTTTTTTGATGAAGAAAACATAATTTACGGTCAATTTTTTTTACCGAATTAAGCAGCTAGCGGTCTTGGGCATTGAAACTCGAGAAATGTTGCGATTTTTTGAAGGCATTTCCCAGTGGGAAAATTCGCCGTCTCAAAAACTGATCGAAAACTGTCTTTAAGCGAGTAGTGCTTCCGCGCGAATTTCAAACGCCTTTCATGGCCAAAAACGGCATTAATAGTGTAAGAAAGAGTAAGGAAGAAGCTTGTTGAGCGTAATGCAGAAAACAGTGGTTGGTTGATAAGACTAGAGTAGAGCGGGACCGGGACCAAAACACGGACAACTGAGTACAACTGAGTACCGAGGTCCCGGTTTTGACCGGGACTGGGACCAGTCCCGGGGTTTTTCCCGGTTTTCCCAGCCAAAAATTCCCGGTTTTTCAACCCGAATAGGTCCCGGTCCCGGTTAAGCCCAAAATTCCCGGTCCCGCTCTACTCTAGATAAGACCCATAAAAGAAAGGGCGGATGTGCCTCGGTAGCTCAATTGTAGAGCTGCCCACGGAAAAGGTACACGAGTGGATTCGGTTCCCAGTGGGAACTTCCCACCCGAGGCCCAACATTTTGCCCATTTCTTATTGTAGGGTTAAGCCCCAACCTTCGGGGAGAGAAAAGTCAAGGAAGGGGAGAGGTATTTTGTCGGGGATGGCTGAAGAATTTAAAGAGTCGTTCCGTGCTGACGCGTTTCGTAAAAGGGCCAATGGGTTCGAAACAAAAAATAAGTAACACATAAAAATTCATAACTTAGCTCAAATTCAACCAAATTAATATTTCATGGTATCATTCAATAGATTTAATTGATCTCTATCTGAAAATAATTTACAAATTTTTTTACTTAAGTATGAGAAAAGTTATAAAGCATTGAAAATGCTATGTTTTTTGCAATGGTCATGCATATATAATTATAAACACTTAGTGTTTTAAGTCTACAAAATGCAATTTAGCCAAAATTATTTTATATATTCGATAGCCCTAAGAATTCTCTATTTAATTTCAGAAAATTTCATTGAGTTTCAAAAAATTCTGTACAAAAAATTCTGACTAATGATTTTCGAAATTTTGTGATAATAACTTTTCTCATACTTAAGTAAAAAAAATTTGTAAATTATTTTCAGATAGAGATCAATTAAAGCTATTGAATGTTACCATGAAATATTAATTTGGTTGAATTTGAGCTAAGTTATGAATTTTTATGTGTTACTTATTTTTTGTTTCGAACCCATTGGCCCTTTTACGAAAAGCACTAGCACCGAGTCGTTCGTCGAGCAACACCCTCGTCGGGAAGTAAATTTTCATAAAAAGTCGAAAAAAAGAAAGCAAAAATCTTAGAAATTCATTTAAAACACTCTCATCTAATTTGAAGTGCAACAGACGACAATTGAATCGCTGCTGTTCATTAGAGCTCCGATCAATTTATTCTCTGCTTGTGTTTGTGCGACTGAACAATCCAACGAAATTATGTACAATAACACAAAATGTAAATTATAAATTGTCTGATCAGAATTTTAAAATACCAAAATGATCGGGAAAATAGTTAGCGAAAAAAGAACAGCGACCTCGTGGGTTATCGGCAGTGGGAGCTTCACAATTCTCGATGGTCGACTGATCAGTAGCCAGGGGCGGTGCGGGGCGGTGGGCAATGGTCTGAGAGCCGGACAAATTTCATATATTTCAAAATGCACACTCACAGCATTGGCCACTGGCTCCCTGTGCTCCGGGCTGTCCAGGCTCGCCAACGGCTCCCGGGTTGCCCGGTGCACCCGGGTTTCCGCCATCGCCAGGGTATCCTTGAGGGCCAGGGCCGCCAGGCTGGCCGGGCTGTCCGTTCTCGCCGGGTTGTCCAGGCTGGCCAGGGGGTCCTAGCGGGCCAGGCGGTCCAACGACGGGCGGGCCCTGCATGAGTTTGCCGGGCTGGCCGGGTTGTCCAGACTCTCCGGGATTTCCGGGCTGTCCGTCGGGTCCAGGCGGTCCCTAAAAACAGCGGGAATTTGCAAAAGCCTGCACAACATATTGGCGATAAGCTGACAGGTTGTCCGGGGCGGCCAGGCGATGCGGGCGGTGCCGACTGACCAGGTTGGCCGGGCTGTCCCTCGGGACCAAGGGGTCCAGGCGGGCCGGGGAGTCCGGGCTGGGCAGCCTCACATTGCGGCACGCATCCACCATTGGACGGGTATCGGTGAGGCGCTGCCTGGCCTGGAGACGAATTTACGGCATATTTCATGAAATTCCAAATAAAAGCTTTGTGGACCTGGTGCGCCGGGCTGGCCTGAGCCTCCGGGTTGGCCGTCCCCGCCGGGCTGTCCCTGTGGGCCAGGTGGGCCGGGCATGCCCGGCGGCGACACGCCGCAGCCACAGCAACCGCCCGCATGACGCTTCTGACGGCTGTCGTGCGTCACCTTGGAGTAGGCCTGGGTGCGGGTGACCTGAAAATTTGTTGAAATTTTTAAAATTTCCGAATTTTCCATCTTCCGTCTTCTTCGGCTTCACCTCGCGCCACATGTTGCCGGAGCGCATTTTGCAGAAGTCCACATCGTTTTGCATTTGGGTGCCGATCTGTTGGAAGTGCTGGTAGGCGAACGGCACGGACAGCACAGCGATCACCGTGGCCACGGTTGACAGGCAAACGCCGAAGAATGCCAATGTGCGCAGCGACTCCGCCTCGCGCTGGGCAGCATGTTTGTCGAAATCGGCCATCTAAAAAATTGGAATTGGAAATTGAATTTAAAAAAACATTGTTTTAAATTATTCCATTTCGAATGGTTTGCCTTAGGGTCGCTCCCCGACCCTCAGTCAGGGAGCGAAAAGTCGGCGATCGGGGATGAAATTCCCCGACAAAATTCTGGGTGGAGAAATTTAAAAAATTTCGGGACCATAACACCTTCTCTTCGGGGAATATTTTCCATAAAAGGTCGTGAAAAAGGTAATGGAAAATTTTTTTAACCAAAATGTCTCAGAAACTCTTAAAAATTGGAAATGGAATTTAAATTTTAAATTATTATTTTAAATTTCATTTATTTTCAAATGATTTGTCTCCTCACTTTTGTTGCTTCTTCTGCTGCTGTTGATTGATGGTTGAACTGCAACTGTTCTGTCCTTCTCCAACTTTTCCTTCCCTTTTAAATGTTACGCGGCGGTGACACAAAAAAAATTCGGCCGTTGGAAATTCGCCGGAGGGGCAAACAAACGCGCGAAAAATGAAAATAAAAATTTAATTAATTGCATTTTCATTTTTAGGCTTTGACAAAGGGTGCAGCAGTGCTACTCAAAAACTTTTTAAAATTCTTACCCAAAAAAAGTGAAAAGGAAAAAACAAAAATGGCGTAAATAGTTGGCCAAATGGGCCAAAATTAAAAAGCGAAATGAGCGCAACTCCGCTCCAACGGGGCCGAGCCGTTTTTTGGGAGAGTTGCGCGGAGTAAGGAAAAAATGGAAATGTTTTAAAACAGTGGTAAATAATATATTTTATAATTAATGGTAACAGCAAACAGACATTTGCCCAAAAATCTAACCAAAATGGAGGCGAAAATGGCGGTAATTAATTTTAATTAGTGCTAACAAACATTTGCCCAAAAATAAATTGCTTTAAAATTAATTATTTGAATGCATGTTAATTTTAATTTGACTTGCTTTTGCTCGATGCATGCAAATTTATCAATGTCATTTCTTCCGTAGTGCGACATTTGCGGATAACTATTTCTCGATTGAATTGTCAAAAAAAGAAAAAAAATAAAAATAAATTCAATACTCCCAAACTTGAAATTAATGAAGGTAGGCTGACACTTAATCTTTTTTTTGCATACTTTTTAAAATTTTCTTGATGAGAGAGATTTCCTAGAGCAAGATATTTTTAGCTTATAATTCAACTGTGAAAATTGGCAAAAAGAAATTTCGCTATATTTAATATACATAAAAGTCAGTTCAAGAATTTTATACCAAGGAAAATTTTTTCGTGTTTCATTCACTTTCACGCTTTGGGTTAACCGAGAGCTTAATTTTCATCCAGCCTTTCAAACAATTAAACTAACAAACAAAAAATAAAAATAATAATTCTATGTTTTTCCCAAAAATTGTCCGTAATTTGCTGTTATTGTATAAAATTATTGATCCAAATTGACCCAAAATTAAAAACGTTCAACTACAGAAACTAATTTGGTCACTCATTTTTGAAAAAAATTATTATTTTTTGCTTTTTGACAGTTTAGCCCAGATTTAGTGATCCGCAAAAGTCGGTCCGCAAATGTCGGCTAACCATTTCTTCAGCTCCTCAATCTGTCCGATCATAAAGGATCGATCAATTGTCGCCTCAATTGATCCAATAAACCTTTCACTCGTGGAATAAATACCATTGATCAGAAAAAATAATATTATTTAAAATTTATACTCAAGATTAAATTATAAAATTTCCTCCTGATTTATTTAGCAATCTACCTACTCGACTTTTTTCAAATTTGATCTCAAATTTTGGGAAATTTTTTCAATAAATTTATTTCATTTCTTAACGTAAGAAAGACAAAAAATAAATTAATGCTGGTCAAATTGATCAAATGAATTCAGGTAGTCAATAATAATGATAATTATATATCATTTAATTCAGTGGAAAATTTTTCATTCAAAAAGTCGGCTGATTAATTCGTCCATAAATTCTTTGCTGAGTGAGGGCAGCAATTGAGCACGGTTCACTTTGTAAAAAGCATACAAAATGTCGGCATTCAAATGCAAAAAGTAATTCTGAATTTTGGAAAGGCATAAATATGAAAATGTACGAAAAAATGCGAATTTTGGATTTTTTGGTGCATTTAAAAAATGCGAAAAGGTCCAAAATATGTATAAAAATATGTATGTACCTATGTAATATGTAGAAAAATCAGAAAAAAATATAAGTCCCGGTTTTTATTCGCAAACATAAAAAATCTACTCGAATTTTTGGGGTTCAGTCTCAAATTTGGTTAGTCAGAAAAAAAAATCACTTTCAAATTGTCGAGTCCAAATTGTTTGATCAGATGGAAACGGTCAATCAGCGGAATTTCCACGCAATTGGCCAAATGCGTCTCACAGCGCCTCTTCAGCCAGTCCACCTGGAAAAAGTCGGCCAATCTGAGCAGCATCAGCACATTTTCGGCTGAAATTTTGGGGATAATTAATTAATTTACTCAATTAAAAATGAATTTTTTGCCAATTTTTTGGCTTACGATTTGGCAAAATTTGCTTCTGAAGAGCAACCGGCGAAATGGCCTCAACAAATTGCATGAACTGCTCCATGTCGACGCCAAATTGGTCAAAAGTGAGCGATCGCTGCTGCTTCTCCCGCATTTCCGTGCTGAGCATCCGACGGAACACCGGCGAAACGGACATAAGCCAATGGGCTGACAGAATGACCTAAATGAGTGATCAATTAGGGTGATAAGATTTAAGTTATAAGTTATTTTATAAATGCTTAACTTAAAGTGACCTAAACA
The DNA here is from genome assembly GCA_004148225.2 of Heterodera glycines. Taxonomy (NCBI): domain Eukaryota; kingdom Metazoa; phylum Nematoda; class Chromadorea; order Rhabditida; family Heteroderidae; genus Heterodera; species Heterodera glycines. The sequence continues at coordinate 2,841,402 of CP049711.1, read as the reverse complement.
AGTGATTAATTGTGATAATTATTGAGATAGTTGTCTAAGTGATCAATTAGAGAGAATACATAAAAATGATCCGATATGATTTCTGCTGATTGTTTGTTCACCTTTTTGTCACCAATTTTCACCGTCAAATCGTCGTCGATTGGCATGAGAGATGGGCACGGGCTGCAAAAATTGGAAAATGGCAATTATTATTACTAATTATTATCATTAATATTCGCCACAGTTTTACTTTTGGCCATCCACCACTGTCGTTTCCCTCTTTTTGAGAATTCGAATGACAATCGAATTTGAAACGGTCACATTGTAAAACTCGATTGATCCGCCAATGTCGAGAATTTTGGTCTAGAATTAGCTGTCCATCAGTGTTTTCTTCTCAATTTTAAATATGCACAAGGGATGCCTCCGAAACCGTCCTCACCCCCCCCCCCCCCTCTTTCGTCGTAAGGGGGGCGGCTGTAAAAGAGGTGGGGGACTGGGGAGGTTGCCGGCGAAGGGGGAAAGAGGAAATTTTTTTTAATTTGAACAAATTTTCTTAACAAAATTCATTAAAATATAAAAAATTTTCTCCGGCGCCGCCTAAAATCCTTATTTTTTCTTAAAAATATGCTCAAAAGTAGCAAATTTGGTCATTTTTAGGACAAAATCTGTTAATAAATCGCATTAAAAATTATAAATTTTTGCCCGGCGGCGTCAAAAAAAAGATTGCCGCCAAAGAAAATTTTGGACCTTCGTATGAAAAACAGTCCCAAGACACCACCCTTGTCCCAAGCGTCCGACATACGACTCTTGGCCTGAGACACCCCGTTGTATACCGTATTATCTCTAATTATCCCCCCGTCTCTAATTATCCCTAATTTCTGAAGAGGTTGAAACCCACCCCCCCCCCCGGGGGATGATAATTTGAGAAAATACGGTATGTATGGTTCACTCACTTCTCTGATCACTTGCGCTCCGCTGTTATTCCAACCCCAGCGGACGATTTGCGCCAAAGGCATTTTCGAATTTTTGTTGGACACATTGCCAATGTCTTTGATTTGCAACGTGCTGCTTCTGTTGCAAATTAGAAATTCGCTAAAACCAAGAAAACATTTAAGGGAAATTAAAATTAATTAAACAACTAATTAATCAATCAACAGATAATTAATTGATTAATTACAGTGCGGCGAATTCGATCATTTTGCTGAATTTTGAATGGCCCTCCAATTCATATAATGATTGTCTATCTCTTAAATAATAATTATGATAGGCTTCTTCCATGCGAGTGTGAAAAGAATAATGATGAGGTTCATCGGCTTTGAGATCATTAAATGCTTTTTCGCCAACAACGAAAAATTCAGCAAAAATGCCCATTGATCGGAAAATAAATTAAATGTTTTAATACGCAATAAAAATCTAAAAGAAAATTTATAATTTAATTAGTCGAATTTTCGGATAAATATTTGTCTTTTTGAAATTCATTTTCCTTTATTAGCATAAAATTTGTAAAAAAAATTTATGTGTTCTTCTTAAAAGTTTGCAAGAATTTTTTTGAAAATGAATAATCAATTTTTTAATTTTGCATTTGTACATTTTTCATGCTTTTCTATTCTAATATAAAAAAAAAATGTTAAATAATGAGAGACACATAAAGCGGTGATTAGAGAGGGCGAGAGAGAAAAACAAATCATTTACCCCTACAAATTTTTGAGTTTTAACAGAAAACAAAAAAAAACTTATCGATTGGTTGCCGAAATTTTGTGGAAGGCGCCTGATGAAATGCAGAAAGAAAAACATTGTTTTATATGCATATGTTTTACACCACTTTCACTGTTTTGTTTACATTTTCTAGAAAAAAAACCAAAGGCTTTTTTAATGGAAGGAGCAGAGGAGGAAGAATGAAGCGAACCAAAATTTCCAAAAAAAAAAAAATTTTTATCAGAATTGAAAGAGACAAAGCGAACTGATGGCCAATCGTTGAGAATTGACTGGGCAAGTTTGCGCAAACGATGGAAAGAAATTGTTGCTCCCTATCATTTCGTCACTGTAAAAATTTTTAAAAAATTATTCGAATGAAAGAAAATGGGAGAGTAGGGAGGACTTTTATAGGACCGTTTAGTAAAATCTTGTAAAAATTAGCAACAAAAATAGTATAAAAGTGGTTGCTCCTCCGTCACTTTTCGTTTATCCATTCGCCATTTATCCATTTGAATCTCTCCGAATTTGTCGCCCTGACAATTCCTTCAAAAAATGATTTTGTACGTTTTGCTCATTTCTTCCCAATTTTTCCCTGTTTCTTCTCATTTTTTAGTCTGTACGGCGTGCCAATGTTTGTTGGCTGTTGTGCCATTCTTTGGATTTATTGGAATCGCTTCAAAAAACCACGAGGCCATCACAAAAAGAAAATGTAAAACAAACAACAAATATTTATATAAATTTTTTTTTCAGTTTCATTTCCGGCGACGTTTTGCTGTCGGTGTTCCAATTTCTTGCGCCTTCTCAACTTGGCCTCGGAATTGCACTGGTCAGCCACCGATTTGACATCATCGTCGACGAACACTTCAAAACGCGGCGTTGGGTGCTGAACTCCATGGAAATTTGGCGCAAATTTTGGAAGTTTTTCACGAAAGAAATGGAAATTGTCAAATATTCCGATGGAGAAGCATTGCCAATTCCGCAAGTCCAATTGCCACGCAAAGTCGTCGGATTCAAATTCATTGATATCTGGTAAAGTTGGGCGATTAAGCTAAAAATTTTAAGCTAACATTTCCTCATCCATTTTGTTTAGTTTCATCGACCAAAATGTCATCACTTTTCTCCACCATTTTCGTCCACTTTTCGCCGCCTGTCCAATTTATTTGTCCATGGACACGCCCAGTGATGGTTATCGCATTTGGAAGTTGATTTTGCGCAACATTTGGCCAATGCTCGGAAACAACATTCATGGCATGGGATTGTTCCCAAGAAGTCTCCGCCATTTGCGACAATTTGTGCCCTCAATTCTCAACGATTGTCCATCGCTTCGCGTTGTCACCTATTATGACGATTTCTTCATCGAATTCCCGGCCGATGACAATGCCATGGCGTCGGATGGACAATCGGTGGCAAAATGGCTATTCACTCCACTTCAAAACAATATGCCAAAGGTGTTCAAATCCTGGTTCATCAAGGATAAATGGAATTTTGCGGTGAAGATTGAAGCGTTCAAAGCTGTGAGTTCGAATTGTTTTAGTTGGCTCGTTTAAGTTTTTTGGTGTTCGTTGAAAAAAAAAATGCCAAAATCGGACCATTAAACCGAAAAATTTCATCATTTGTATTTTCGTATTTCTTCAATCAATGTTTCCATTTTTCAGGCTTTTGCCTCAGCTTCATCTCCTGTCAATTTCATTGTTTTCATTTTGTTTCGTCCGTCGTCTTTTGCTGACTCCGTTCGGCTCTTCGATATGATCAATGAATTGACTCGGGAACAATTGACACTGAAAAGAACTGACTACATCGACTGTTTTCTGCTGATCCGTTGTCCAATTGCGCGAGACGAAAGCAAATGGACAAAATGGGAAGAGGAAGCGATTGGATGGGAAATTTATGATCAGAGGAACAGAATTGACATTCGAATTGATAATGAGCGTGAAATCGGCTACGGGTCAGTGCAAAAATTAATCAAAAATTCAAATTTTTTTTTATTTTTAGGCTTCTCGACGCAACTCCCGGCCCAAATGATCAGCAGAAATGAATGAATGAATGGATTGTTCATAAGTGATCGATCGGTCAATCAATTTGAATTATGGAATTATTGGCGTGCTCATAAATTGACAATATTTTTTTTGAGTGTTATATAAAAAATGTCCAAATTTTTGTTGCAACCTTTGGTTCTATTTCACATTAAACGGAAAAACATTTGCTTTTTATGTGGTTTTTGTTATTTTATGATGTAATACTTCGATGATAGAACTCCTTTTTGAAAAACAAAATATTTAGCTTTTGGAAGGCACTGAAAATACATAGTCTCAAATTTCATTTTATTTTATTTTTACAAACTAAGAAAATTTTGAAAAAAAACTATTTTTTATTCGAATCTAATTTAATTATTTTTTCCGTTTTTACTATTTTATTTTTTTTTGTAACATTTTCGAATTGATACTGATTAAAAGTGCAGAAACGGAGAAGAAAATGATGGCTGATCAGTGTCGAAAAAAAAGATCAACTCATATCCATCAATTCTGATCGGTTTTAAATGACCCAGAAAAATGCCCAAATGATTGATGTGCAAAAGGTATTCGAGAGAATGAATGTGCAAAGGGATAAATGAATGATAAGCAGAGCAGAAAGCGATCGCTTAACCCTGACTGAACAAACAAAGTGATCAGTGCAAATCCAATCCATTTCCCACTGATCAACAGGGTGCTTTTTCTGACATTGGTCATCTCTTTTGATCAGCGTTTTTTATGCACCAAAATTGTCTCAGTTGATTAATGCATTTTTCATTCCTTAATTAGTTTTGATCACTTCTTTTAAACAATGTCTTAATTGCCTAATTAGTTTTCTAATAAGTATTCAAGGACCCCCCCCCCCTCTCTACCCTCTCCCCATGCTCTCTCTCCGCCTCTCTCTCTCTCTCTCTCTCTAACTCTCTCCCTTCCCCCTCTCTCTGTCTCTCTCTCATTTTCCCCTCTTTCCACTCTCACTCTCTCCTTCTCTCTCTCTCTCTCTCTTTAAAATTCTTTTTGATCACTTCTTTTAAACAATGTCTTAATTGCCTAATTAGTTTTCTAATAAGTAACATTTTCAAGGACCCCCCCCCCCCTCTCTACCCTCTCCCCATGCTCTCTCTCCGCCTCTCTCTCTCTAACTCTCTCCCTCCCCCCCCTCTCTCTGTCTCTCTCTCATTTTCCCCTCTTTTCTCCACTCTCTCCTTCTCTCTCTCTCTCTCTCTCTTTAAAATTCTTTTTGATCACTTTTTTTAAACAATGTCTTAATTGCCTAATTAGTTTTCTAATAAGTAACATTTCAAGGACCCCCCCCCCCTCTCTACCCTCTCCCCATGCTCTCTCTCCGCCTCTCTCTCTCTCTCTAGCTCTCTCTCTCTAACTCTCTCCCTCCCCCCCCCCCCCTCTCTCTGTCTCTCTCTCATTTTCCCCTCTTTTCTCCACTCTCTCCTTCTCTCTCTCTCTCTCTCTTTAAAATTCTTTTTGATCACTTTTTTTAAACAATGTCTTAATTGCCTAATTAGTTTTCTAATAAGTAACATTTCAAGGACCCCCCCCCCCCTCTCTACCCTCTCCCCATGCTCTCTCTCCGCCTCTCTCTCTCTCTCTCTAACTCTCTCCCTCCCCCCCCCTCTCTCTGTCTCTCTCTCATTTTCCCCTCTTTTCTCTCTCTCCCCTCTTTCCACTCTCACTCTCTCCTTCTCTCTCTTTAAAATTCTTTTTGATCACTTTCTTTTAAACCTTTTTTTTGTTGCCTCGAACTTTGTCTGACTTGACAAACAATTTGAAATGGCTTTCCACCTGCCATTGCTTATCACTGTGCTAATCATTGGTAAATTATCCATTAACTAAAATTTGGTCGTCAATCATTTAATGTTTCAACGTTTAAGCCATTACATCTATGTGGGCCACAACAAATGCCGAAGAATATTATGGCGTGCCGTTGGGCTCACTTCGCAACGGCACTCTTGGAATTTCTGGCAATGTTTGGCTGGCCAATTCCAGTGCCATTCAAATCACCGATTTCAAATTGGACAAAAATCAAAGTGTAGATGGGTTAGGGGATGTATTTTTCACAAAATTTCAATTTTCATTTGCCTTTAATTTTTTGGCACTTTTGGTTTTCATCCTAAAATTTTGCTTCGCTTCGTTTTTGATTTTTTTAATGTGGCAAATCGTGCCGACTTAATTCAGTCAGACTTCCGATCCCAAAAAATGCCAAAAATCGGAATTTCTAGCCCAAAAAATGTCAGAAATCGGACTTCCGTGCCAACCCTGCTGTGTAACATTTGGCATATTTTAACACAATAATTGTAATTGGCACTTTTTGAGCAAAAAAAAAATCTTTGGCACCGCCAGGACCTTCCCTTAAAAAATTTCTTCTTATTTTCAACAAAATTTTGCATCAATACAATTTTTTTGCTCATTTTAAGAGCATGAAACTCTGTTCGCGTTCGCCTCGCCTGACGCAAAGATTGAAGCAGTCAAATCGCTGTACAAAGTGATCACTGATGATAATGGTGAAGAAGCACTGACACCAATGTCGGGGTGGGTTTAATTTTAAAAATTTTAATTACATAAATATATCCTACTCTAAAAATTGCAAAATTATTACTGTATTGAAGCAAACAAAAATTCCTGACTCCTCCCCCTGAATAAAATTATATAATATCTTTTGTTAAAAGATTTCATCTAAAATCTTAGCCGCCTAAAGATTTTTGTCGACAAATTTCGGCATTTTCTTGAGTGCCGAATTTCACCAGAAAATTACAAATTTTTATGCATTCTTATCAAGCTAAAGTTAGTTCAAAAATCATGCCCACACCACATTTTTTTCCATTGAAAATTTAAAATGCCAATCTGTGAGAGCCGCTGATAAGTGATCACGAATTCAGCACCCGAAACCAAACAAAAGTCAATAAGTTTTCTTTTCCTTCGAAATTCCTATTTTATGGTTGAAAACCAAATTTATGAGAATCGCTTATTGTCAGTCTAAATGGGATGCCGGATTCGTGATCAGCGGCCATGAAAGCCCCCCATATATTGGCATTTTTATTTAAAAAAATTATTTCCCTATCCCCTCGGGCATCGGCATTATTCAGAAAGAAAAAGCATTTGGGCGCCATCAGCGAAACGGCTGAAGAGCCGCAGCAACGATTGGTGGTGATGGCACCGGCCGGCAAAAGCATCAACGATTTTGGACAGTTTGGCGTAGTGAACGGCAAAACGATGGTGTGTTTGTTTGGCACAAATTAGGCGAAAAATATAAAAAAAAATTATTTTAATAAATATATTTAAATATATATCATACAAATTTTACGAAATATTTTGGCATTACAAAAAAATAATGGCGATATTTTTGAGCTCTTCCATTTTTAGAGCACCTGGATTTTTAGGTGCTTAAAATAGTAAAACCTAAAAGTGAATTAAGTGCCAAAATCACTAACCCTCTCCCCCCAAATAAATGCTAAAATTTTCAAATTTTTGTTTAAAATTTTTAAAAAAATTCAATAAATTTGGAGGTCGAGCAATGCCAAATATGTGTTGTCGGTGAAACAATTTGTTGCTTTTATTGTATTTTTTAAGAAATTTTTCGACGGAAATATGTACAAAAGGGCCGAAATAGGTCTTTTGGTGCCAAACTCCCGAAAAATGGATTTTTTAGGCGATTTAAAAAATATTTTCCAATAAAGTAGTCAGTTAATGTACCTAATTCCGTCCTCAAGCCAAAAGAGTCTCTTGGATAACACCACTGAACATTTCCGAGACTCCCGAGCCCCAAAAAATGAAGGGGGGAAAAGTAGTAAAGTGTACAATCACATACAATGGCACATCCCGTCACTTTCAATGGCACGGCACACAGGGATGGGAGACCGGATTTCAGTGATCCTTGGGGCCAAATTTCGAATCCCAAAATTCCGCAAAACACATTTTTGGGCCCTCCCCTCGGTCCCCCACCCCCGCTGCCACGGCACGGCACACTCATCAAAAAGTGTCGTCTCCCGAGTCGGACGACTCGTTATGCCGGCCCAGCAATGTCCGGGCCTCGCCCCCGAGTCGAACAGTTTTTGTGCCACCGACGGTGCCTCCGCCGATGGTGCCGCTTTGATGCTGGGCCCTGCCGCCTTCCTGCTGGGCCAATTCGTTCCAAAACCGGGCGGTGGTGGACGAATGGGGCATGTCGGGCAGCCGATTCTTACGTCGACCAATGAAATGGGCGTAGACAAAGCTAAAAGAATAAAAGTGGAAAATGCCAAAAAAAAATTTCCCCATTTTAATTTGTGAGAGTGCCATTCGAAAAAAATTAAAATCAGGCGCATAGGTTTTACTGGATTTGTGTCCAGAAAATCCATGCACCAGGTCAAATATGGGAAAAAATCCAAGTCCAGGTTAGGCATGAAAAACCTGGATTTACTCGATAATATTTTAGCAATTTTAATGATCAATTTTTATTTTAAATAGATTTAAAAACAAATTATTATTGTCAATTAGATACTTTTTGATTTTTCTATGTATGTTTTTTGGTTCTAGTCGGTTTTATGCGTCCCATGAATGACCATACCCAGTTTCTTAGGCCATAATTTTTTCTTACTTGGTCAATACCTATATTCTTGGTATTGAACAAAAGCTTAAGGTCTATAGAAGCTTTTGTATAACTTTATTTTTAGCTAAATGCAATAGACAAAAAAATTATGCTCGGAAAAGTTGAATTTCGTTTTTTTCATTATAATTTCTTTTTTAATGCCAGTATTTGCTCTTTTCTTGCATTTATAAACTCTCGAGACTTTTGTCTTTCGCTTGGTACCAAGAATATGGGTATTGCCCAAGTAAGAAAAAAGTTATGGCCTAAGAAACTGGGTATGGTCATTCATGGGACGCATAAAACCGACTAGAACCTGTTTTTTCAAACATTTGTTTGCTTTTTAAAACAAATTTCAAGAAAACCCAGGTTCAGGTCTGGATCCAAGCCATGACAAGCCTGGATTTTTCCTGGACCTAATAGTTTTTGTCCAGGAAACCCACAGGTCCAAGTTTTTCCAGACTGTCGGTCTTATTTAATCATATTTTAAAATTATAATTTTAGGCTTTTAGTCGTACTTTTTAAAAATTGTCCTTATTTTTGATTCAAAATTTTTCAAAAAATCCTTGTCGGGCAAAATGTAAATGCCAAAATGAGATGCCAACAAAGGCCCACAAACGTGCCATTATGAATCTCAATCTAAAAATTTGCACAAACCTATGTGTGCGCATAAGGCTAAGCCAAGGTGGGCAACAAAATGCATTTAGCCACAAAAAGCCATTAATTAGCATTTGGGATAAATTTTATGAAACTTTAATTTATTATGTATGGGCATTTTTCTTTTAATTTTGTAAAAGCCAACCCAATGGCAAAAAGCACACAAAACGTGACGGCCGAGTACAAAATGAATGTGTGAAGAACATCGGACGACTTATGTTGTGCATTGCTGTCAAAAGCTTGGCCATTTTGCTGCTCGTTCTCCTCCATTTTACATTAATTAATTAATTAATGAATAATTAATTAATTAATCAATTCAAGTAATTAGTTTAATTGCTCGAAATTCCTTAGATAAAATAAAAGAGCAAATTTTTTATTTAATCCATTATTAAGTTTAAAATGTGAAAAAGAATGGAAATCGGCGATTATTAATTGCTAAAAGAGACCTATGTATAAATTTTAAGTAAATTATTATTTTTTAAATGGGAGCGAAATTTTAGGCTTTTTCAATGCAATCTTGAAAAATTAATGAACATCCAAGTGTACTTATTGTACGTATTTGGCATGGGTAGTTCGGGAGATTTGGCCGAAATTCCAGGACCCATGGCCACAAAAACCCAGTTGAATATGTACTTTAATCCTTTCTATCAATTATCGAAGCCAAATCTGCCGAGCATTTTTTGCTGGTGATTTGTCTCAGAACAATAAACATAATGCCAAAAATAAAATAAAAAATAATCTGAAAATTAAGCCTCGGGCCCGGATGTTTCGGGATTTTGCCGGAATTTCCAGGGACCCATGGCCACAAAAAGCCAGGGAATAGGTATTTTAATCCCTTAAATCCGCCGAGCATCCGTTAGTAGTAATTTTTCCCAGAGCAATAAACAGAATGCCAAAAAAATACAAATTTGAAAAATTAGCTCCAATTTTCCATTAGAAATTCCTGTCCGCCGTTCCCATTGGCAAAACGGCACCGGTGCCATTCTGCTGCATTCGAAATGCCGACCAAGCGAACCGTGGAATCATCGGAGAACATTACAGTGCGGGCACTGGCGAAATTTTGGTGGAGGACCATAAAACGCTGACAATCCGCAACATTACATTGGAGGCAAACAGAGCGCCAGGCAAATAAAAAAAATGCGTAAAATTTAAATTCAAAATGTTTGGCATAATGTCTCTGTTAGATGCTTGGGTGTTCGCGGGGCGAGGCGAAGTGCGTCAGTCGAGCGGGAAGAAGGCATTTGTTGTGGGCCGAGACACGCCGAGCCGGTAGGCCCAAAGGCATACTGCTGGTGGCGCTTTTCTTTAAGCTGACATCCCTCCAAAAAATCGATGGAATTTTAAAATAATTTGAAAAGAAAATTTTGAGTAATTTTAAACAATTGAAAAAATTTTAATGAATTTTATTGGATGAAAATTTTGAAAAAAAATTGGATTTGAGAAATTCACCTTTTTGAAAATTCTTTTTTCCTAAATTTTTACTCCTATTTTAAAAATGAATTTTTCTGAAAAAAAATTTAAAACTCCAATTTTTGTCAATTTTCTCTAAACTTTCTTAAAACATTTATGTTTAAAATTTTTCATGGATTTTCGGAAGTGAGGGGGGAATGGAAGTTTTTAAGAAACGCACTATCATTGGCCAGAACAGTGCTCGAGATTCTAACGCCGATATTAACGGGATTGACTTTACCATTATTGTTGTCACTCTCGACTTTATTGGCCAAATTATCGATTCTATAGTGATCAGGAAAATGTTCTAAAACTTAGGCCTGGTTGTGGCCCAAAATGCCATTGGCATGTTTAAAGAATCGTGCCGTTTATTTGTGTTGGCACTTTTGGTAGCAGCAGTCGACGCTTTAGTACTTTGCTTGGAAAACAACCAATGAAATAAAAAAATTTTGGTATCATTTGAGTCGAACCGAAAATAGTCTCAGTGTGAATAAAAATATTTAAATTTAATTTTAAAGTAAAAATATTTAAATTTAATTATTCTAAAGCAATATTTTTTTTAAATAATATTAATAATTTCAAATAACTTTAATATATTTCTATTCAACTTTTCTTCAATGTTTTTTCTTCAAAAAATAGTAATGGATTTGATAACTCCGCCAAATGGCCATCTCTAAAATTCAAAATTTATGTTTTTGAGAAAAATTGCCTCAAAAAGTAGCAATCCAGAATCAAAAAAAACATTTTAAGGGCTTTTTATTTGCTAAAAATGGGGACGTGACAAAATCTCGCGCCGAAATCTCGCGCTGCCCGAAATTTTTTATTTTACTTTAAAATAATTAAATTTAAATATTTTTACTTTGAAATAAATAAATTTAAAATTTTTTATTCACACTGAGACTATTTTCGGTTCGTCTCACAAGGGAACATTCCAAACTGTCACTGCTCAGATCGCTTTAAAATCACTTTTAAATGATAGAGCCATAACTTTTTTTTTAAATGATCAGCAAATAATTCTCTATCAAATAGCTTCATAAAACAAATTAAAAAACTGAATAAAAATATGCTAGGTGGAATAATATTTTATTAAAAATTCAAAATAAATTCATCTTCTGTCGAGCGGATCTGAACCCATGACCAATGGTCGTCATTAAAATGTAAGAGGAAAAAATTAATCACATTAACAATTTTTGCTGTTTTTTTCATTTGATCAATTTTTTCTGATCATTTTTGGCTCCATAGACAAAAAAGCCGAAAATTGGCAATAGCAAATCAACAATGCTCTACACGATAAAAGTGATTTAAAGCGATCTGAGCAGTGACGACAGTTCGGAATGTTCCCTTGTCAGCACGTCATTTGATACCCATAAACATTCTCAATTAACCTGCAAAATTCAAAATTCATTAATAATATGTTTGTTATTGATCAGTAAGGTTGGGGAAAACAATTTTAAATTATTTTTTGGCCCAACTTTTTTTTTTTGAAATTTAATGAATTTCTAATAAAATAAAAAACGATTTGACTAGAGTGATGCGCAACATAATCATTTTCCCGTGCCACAGACATTGCTCCTTGCGCGACGATTACCGCGGTGACACTGATCTCCGAGTACAACTCGCCCACGGCCAAACCATCTACGGGATTGATTATCTGAGCTTGTTTTGGTGTGTATGTGTTTTCCAAGTGGTTTTGTTTTTTACTTGGCTATTTGTCCTTGATTCCAAGGAGGTTTCCTTGAAAATCGGCCTTTAATTGGCAGGAAAACTCGCCGAACAAATTTGCTCTCTCCCCTCAATTTTTGAGTTAAAAAAAAATAAATGCACAAACAAATGGGAAAATATGTTTTACAGCGGAATCCTTGCATCCATTTCTTCGAATTCCGAACCCGAGTTCGATCGCTGTTCCCGCTGAAAAAAGCGCTATGATTTTTTCGAATCTTATATTAAAAAAATTTCGAGGCGGATAAAGTGCACCCTCATATTATCTACCGCCAATGGAGCTCCTTAATTTGCGGGGCTCCCGGTAAATTGGACATTATTGGATATAAAATAAATTAAAAATAAATAAACAAAAATTTTGGTTTTGCTAAAAGATTTTATTTTGGTCTGCACATCCCTGTGTTTTTATAAGCGTAATAAAATGGCAATAAATAAGGTTTTTATTATTGTAACATTAGGAGAAGGAAGCCACCATAACATTCATAAAGAAAGAAACAAAGTTTTATTTTAGATAGGATTGTCATTTTTATGCAATTTTAGCACATTGACCACAATCATCGCCCATTTTCCTGCATGTTTTGGCACATTGATCAATCATCGCGCATATTTAATGCCTGATTTACTCTAAGTGCCTTAATTCATTAATCCATTTACCCTTCATAAATTTATTTTTCAACCTAATTCCATTCCTGGCTTTATTTTAGGAACTTGGTGTCCAGTTTTCCGGTGTCCAATTTTTCCTTCGGTGTCCAAAATTCCGGCGGTGTCCAGTTTTCCGCTTGGTGTCCAATTTACCGGTCCCCCATTTGCGGTCCGACCTTTGCGCCTATGTCCAAAATAGGATTTTAAGTTGAATTTTTTCAAGCCCTTATAGCTTAAACAGCATTAAAATTAAGAAAACACTGTATTCTAGTTTGTTAGGAAAATTAATTCTGCTGTTTGAAAATTTTATTATTTTTTCAAAAAATAATTTATGATCAAATGAACGGATACAATCACTTTCAATCGCTTATTTAAAGCTGTTTATGCGATCAGTGATTGAAAAAACTTAAGTTTGAACCCGATTTTGGACAAAGGCGCAAATGCCGGGACACGCACGCCGCCAGCCTGCTAAAATTTGAGTTTTTCTTGAATTTTCAAGTTTTTCGAATTGGTTTTTCAGGGGGGGGGGGGGGGAATGAAGGGGGACCGGTAAATTGGACACCGGAAAATTGGACACCAGAAAATTGGCACCAAGCGGAAAATTGGACACTGTCGGAATTTTGGACACCAAATTCCTCTTTTAAAATATAAACCCAGGAATTTAAACATTCAATATGCACAATGATTGATCAAATGTGGCAAAAAAATGTGCAAAATTGCGTGATGATTGTTCTACCAAAAAATGCGCAAAAAATGGGAACTCCATAAAAATAAAAACTTTTTTCGTTATGAATATATGATGGCTTTCTGCTGCTGATGCTACAAATAATAATAACATAATTTATTTCAATTAAAATTTTTGTTTATTTATTTTTAACTATTTATTTTTTATCAAATAGTGTCCAATTTTCCGGTGTCCAATTTACCGGGAGCCGGAATGAAGTGCGCATAACTGTCTCAAACTATCACCCAATGTTTGAACAGCTATCAGTACGACGTGGATTTTGGCCACATTGATGTCCACTTGGACCCGCAGCAGAACCCTGTGCCGGCCCACATTCCGCCGCCGCTTGGCCAAAACGGTGACCACCGGGCGGCTTCAACATTAGCCAAATCGTCGCGCGACAACCACCAACAAACTGCTGGCGGCGAAATGGACGTGTTGGAAAGCAACGACATTGACGGAAGTTGCTGATGAGAGTTGTGTGAGCTGCGATAAAGACGCAAAATTAATTGCGCGGCCAATGATTTTTTAATTTATTTATTTATGCACAATGCCAACAATAGTGGCATGGGAATTTCTTCTTTTTTTCAATGCCCCAAAAATTTGTAATACTGTAGTTTATTAAAGGATCATTTAAATCATTTTTAGACGAAAAATGCGAAATTTTTAAATTTACGTTGAAATTCGAGTGTGGAATTGGTCAAAATGTGTACTGGGTTCGTGCTAGCGGCCCCAAAAACCCAGAAAATTTGATTTTTTTTTCAAAAAAGGGGAGGGCTAACTACAGTATAGCCCAAAAACTCCGAGTAAAATTGTGCCCATTCATTCTTCTTTTGATGGCTGAGTCATGTATTTATACCGGAAAAATTAAAATGGAAAAATTGGGAGAGAGGCAGGCAGAAAAAATAAACTAATCCAATTTAAATGGACGACAAACGAAGAGTACAATCGGAAATTGGAGACATAACCGCCACCAAGTGATGGGAGGAGAAAAATTTTTTTCAAAAATTTCGATTTTTTTTTTCGCTAATTGTCAACAACAAACAGGTGGCAAAGTGTCGTCGTCCAATTTCCATGAAATTGTAATAAAAGGGAACAAAACAAAAAGAAAAAAAAAATGAAATTGGTTGATGATCATTGGTGTTTGGTTGGTATTATTTGTTCAATTTTCGGCGCGCTGAATTTTCGATTCACTTCTTCGCAGCAGCCTTCTTCTTCCCACCCGCGGCTTTCTTCTTCGGCGATTTCTTGGCAGCCTTAAAACACAAAAAAAAAATAAAAAATTAATTCAATTAAATTCGGGCAAAAATAATGCAAAAATTTAAATTTTCGGAAAATTCAATCAATTTGAGTATTGGTACTGAATCTTTTTGAAAAAGGCATTGCGCACCTTTTTCGCTGGCGATTTGGACACCTTCTTTTTCGTCCCCAATTTGCCCGTTGGCAGCGCCGCGGGGCTGGCAACCTGAAAATTTGCGTAAATTAGTATAATAATTTGATGTATACGATTAATGTTTGCTAAGTAAATTTCGACATAAATATCATTGGAGGATGGGGGGATACAGTATTACCATATGCCCCGACAATTTGTTTACCATACCCTCCGCCAAATTTTAAGTAGCATATGAAAATTTGGTTCAGCCAATGGACTACCGTACCACCACACATTGGTGTGGGAAGAGGTACCGTAACGCGTACCGTAACCCCACCCACAAATAAATTTCACTGCCCCCGATGCTAACACAACAAAACGAAAACGTACAGCAGGAGGGGCGGCGGGAGGTGGACTCGCCGGCAGCTTAGCAGTAGTCACTGCCTTTTTGGCGGTGGTCTTTTTGCCCTTTGTCGCCGTCGACGATGGCACGGGCGCTTTCTTCGCCGCCGGCGCTGGCGGCGGTGGTGCGGCCACTTTGCGCGCGATGGCTTTCGGCGCCTTCTTCGGTGTCGGCTTTTTCACTGCCACTTTTTTGACCGCCGCTGGTGCTGGCACTTTTGGACTCGTCTTTTTTGGCACCGCCGCGGGCGCTGGAGGCGCCGCTTTCTTCGCCTTTTTGACCGGACTTTTCTTCTTCGCTGGCGACGCCTTGGCCAACGTTGGCTGCGTGCCGTCGCCCAATTTGAAGGAGCCGGACGCGCCGATGCCTCTGACCTGTGCACACAATATTAAACGGTAATTAAACAGGCATTAAACATTTATTTTCGGAATTTTTGAATAGGCATGAAATCTCGCCGAAACATTTTTTAACTTTTCGTAGTGGAAGATTTTCAAAAAAAAGCAACAATGCGAGACTCTAAAAATTTGAAGTTTCGACTTTGTAGCATCGGTACTATTACCGAATGCCATTGGCTTTGTGCCATCATTCATCATTTCTCACCTGTTTCAGGTCGCCGGACGAAACGCCCCGCTTCAGTGCCTGCTTCAGCTGCATATTGGCCTTCAAAAAAAACGATTGATTTACACATTTAGTCAAAAAAAGGCGCGCCAATCAAATCCATTCTTACGCGAAGTTGGTTGCCGCCGACGTCAAAGTTGGACATGATGTACTTCAGAATGGCACCTTTGCTGGCCCCCTTCTTCTCCTTCAACTCGCCAAGCGCCTTCTTGATCATCTGAAAAAAGAGAGCACCAACAAATGAGAAAATTCGGTAATAGTACCGATGGTAGGTACCACACGTTTTTTGAAATTAAAAAAAAAATTTATTAAGTCGTAAAAAATATTTATTAATGTGTTTTCTTCGGGGTCGCTGAGCACGAATATTACATCTGTTTCACCCAATTCCAAATCCCTGACCCGAATTCGAACCAAAAATCGAAAACTCAAATTTTCGATTTTCACATTTTTTGGTTTACTATTACCGAAAATTCATACCAAAAAAAAAAAAATCAAATATTGTAAATTTGGGTCAATTTCGATTTTTTGTTCGAATCCGGGCTCTGGGTTCGAACTGGGTTGAAACGAATGTCAGAATCGTGAGCATAACCCCCTAAAACCCCCGGAGTACTGCAAAATGCTACAGGTTGGGCCTGGGTCATTTTTGCCGGTTGCCTGTCCATTTTGGCGAAAAACACCGACTACGGAACCCCACTGGTAGAAAAATTTAGGTTTTTAGTTTTTTCAGTCCCGGAAGCCTGTCCCGCTCCAATTTTCCGAATTATGTCCCAATTCAAAAGCGCACATGAATGTAGGGCGGATGGTTGGCCGGTGCGTGCGCTTTCTTGGCCGCCTTCGGCGCCTTCGCTTTGGGTGCCTTGGGCGCTTTGGTCGCCGCTTTCTTCGTCTGACTCTTTGGCGTTCCGCCCGCGCTGCCGGCGTTGGCAGCCGCCGCCGCCGTCTGCTGCTGTGCCGTGGCCTCCGTTTGCTGCGCTTGTGGCGACTGTTGCGGTGAACCGGTGGTCATTTTGTTTTTCACGATGAATGAATGAATTGGATGAAGAATGCGACGAATGGGTGGATGGATGAAGATTTTTCAAAAACAATCAAATTGGTAAGGGAGTGAAAGTGTCTGAATGAAAGAAAAATTTGATTAATGGATTTATGAATAGCAATGGAAATGTCAGATAATGCATTTTTCAAGGACGTCAAGGTGATTCAAGGACAAATTGGATATATAATATTGTGATTGGCGCGCATGAATTTCGGGGGCAAAGACGGTTTTTTAGGGCATAATTCTGTTAATAGTTATCCAAATTGGATTTATTTGGAGAAGTTCGAAAGCCTTAAATGTTCTGTATTAGCTTCGAAAATTTCAAGAAATTTCATTAGGTTTCAAAAAAGTTATGGCCGAAAATGTCTGGAAAAACAGGCTTTTGTTGTTGTTTAATATCCCTAATATAAAACATTTAGGGCCATTGAATGATGCCATGAATATTTAAAAATTCAGTTGTCCCATTTTGCCAGAAAATGAAATAAATCGCTCCATTTATATCTTTTTTTACATGAAGTTATTTGCATAACGATACAAATGGTACTTGTTAATTATCTGTGCGGAGATTTTCAAAAATTTGCATTTTTTTGGTTATAACTTTTTTCTTTGGCATCCAAATCCAACATTGTTGGTATCATTCGAAAGCTCTTCAGATGCTCTATTAGCCTTTCAAAAAATCTAAAAATTTTCTAGCCTGGAAAAAACCAAATTTTGTTGTTGAAGTAAAAAAATTTATCGGGTAAAAAATTTGAGTTTAAAAAGTAAAATCTTTTACAATTGATATGGTATTCGATAAAGCACTGATAAATTATAATTTATTACCCAATTAAGAAGGAAATGTAATGAGCGCGGCGCCCTCCAAAGAAGGGTGTGGTGACGACATAAAATTTGATTGGCCCATAAAAAAGCGGAAAGGCCAAACGGCGGCAGAATAAAAAGCCCATTTTTGCATTGTTAATAATTCCAATAGTAAAATGAGGACTCGACGCGTTTCTTTTTGGCCATCGACCGACACTGAATCACTTTGCAAATAACCAAAAAAAAATATTGCCAAGAGTTGTTGGAAAGATTTAACTTGGGGTTAATCTTTTTTTCATGACTCCCAATTGTGCGGGTTTATCCCTTCTCATTTGTGGGTTTTGAGCTGTCAATCCAGAAATTTTTGTGGTGTTGTGAAATTGTTTGAGGCCTTGTGGAAAATTTGTTCAAAAATTTCATTTTGGTTAAAAGCTGGGCTCTATTGCAGTTCACACGACCATAAAAAAGACACGACCATAAAAATTTTTTGACAAATTTAATGCAATATAACTTTTTTTAGAAGCATACACATTAAACATTCTTGGTATCATTCAATAGCCTCAAGAGTCACCTATTAGCCTGCAAAATTTCAAAAAATTTCATTATGTTTCAAAAAAGGTATGGCTAGAAAACTTCAAAAAACAAGTTTTCTGAAAATGTTTGGCCATAATTTTTTTTAAACCTAACGAAATTTTTTGAACTTTTGCAGGATAATAGAGGACTCTTGGGGCTATTGAATGATACTAAGAATGTTTAATTTGGGTGCTTTTAGAAAGAGTTATGGTGCATTAAAGTTGTCAAATTTTAGGCCTGGACTTTCTGGGCAAAAAAACCCAGGTGCAGGAAATATACAGGTTGCCAAAAAGGGTCTGGGCCTGGACCAAAGGAAAAATCAAGGCCCAGGAAAAAGACAGGTTGTCGAATCAAGTCTGGACCTGGGTACAAGAAAAAATCTAGGCTTGGGGACCCAGACCCAAGCCGATCTCTAACACATAATAAAACCAGTAACCACAATTTTTGCTTAAAGCATATGAAAAGCATAAAATTGACGGTCAGTCAGAAAACTAAAAAATGACGATGGGTAGAGAGGAAAAGCAGAAGCAGAATCGCCTAGGCTTTTCGTTTTCTGTTTTTTTTTGTTGGGCGATGAGAGAATTGAGAAAATGTTTTGGGGAAGGACGCAGGACGAAAACGACGACGACGATGGATGGATTGGAGAATAAATGGTTGGTGTGGCTCTGCTCTGGCGTTGTGTGTGCTTGGCGTGTTTTCAGAAGAGGAATAAAATTGTGAGGAAGCGAAAAATGGGGGGAAAGACAGTGGCGAAAAAGTGGGCGGGTCAGAACGATGGCAGAGAAGTGGGAGCGAGTGGAAATAGTGTGCCAAATCGAGAGAAAGGGGTGCACAACAGTTGCGACGAAATAGTGTGGGGCCTGGGCGACGCTCGGACGAGCGATGTGCGAGCACGCGGGGACCTCCGCCGAGCGCTCACATCGCCAAACGGCCGCCAATTTGATGCCTGACCATGGCGCAAACATGCGCAAAATGCGCACGCTTACCATGGCCAAATGTGGGCGGATGAGTGCGCAACTTGTAGCCAAGAATTTGTGCTACAAAATGATGTAAAATTTGGCGAAAATGGTCCAGGCTAGGCCGGGAAAATGAGCAAAAAACAAACACATTGCGCCAACATTCACCAAGTTCGGTTCGTTTAGGCGTCGTTTTTTCGTTGTACAGTAATTTTGGACAAAAGTATACTGTAGCATTGTTGTAGAGCAGAAAATGGGCAATCCAATGAGCCCCAACTTTGCACACATTTTATCATGCCAAGGCGCGTAAAAACGGAAAACATTGTGCGCGTGGAACTAAGTGCACTCAGTCCAGCCAGTGAAAGGCACGGTTTTTCGGGCATAAAATGCCGTAAAAAATGGTTTTTTGCTCAGAAAAGGTAAAATTGATATTGAGGAGTGTTAATATGTGTGAAAATTTAGGCCTATTTATGTGTAAAACCGTGAAATTCTTTGAAAATTATTATTGTTTAATAGTAAAGGTGGTAAGAAGCTCAATGATGGGAGGTGAGAGAGAAGAGAGAGGATGAGGACTTCTCTCTTAAACGGTTAACGCGATTTTAATTGAAATTTTTCATAAATTTCGGGTTAATAGGGAGGAGGGGTAGAAACTACCTAAAAAAGTGTTTTTTGGCAAGTTTTTTTTCCAATTTTTGTGGTCAAATGGGCTGCCCTTTTTTAAATTTCTCGGGCCGTTTTAATAGAAGTTTTTTAACGGGAACCGCCCACTTTGGCGCGGCCATTTTGGCGCGAGGTTTTTTTTGGCGCGAGCTTTTTTGGCGCGGGCCATTTTGGCGCGGCATTTTGGCGCGGGTATTTTGGCGCGAGGTTTTTTTGGCGCGAGCTTTTTTGGCGCGGGCCATTTTGGCGCGGCATTTTGGCGCGGGTATTTTGGCGCGAGGTTTTTTGGCGCGAGCTTTTTTGGCGCGGGCCATTTTGGCGCGGCATTTTGGCGCGGGTATTTTGGCGCGAGGTTTTTTTGGCGCGAGCTTTTTTGCCGCGGGCCATTTTGGCGCGGCATTTTGGCGCGGGTATTTTGGCGCGAGGTTTTTTTTGGCGCGAGCTTTTTTGGCGCGGGCCATTTTGGCGCGGCCATTTTGGCGCCCTATATAAAATGGCTTTTTTGGCGCCAGAGTTGAAAAATCTCCAAAAATTTTCAGAAAATTTTTAGTTTGTCTTTCTTTATGGATAAATATAAGCCATTTTCTTTAAAAGAACCATGTTAATACAATTGCTAGCAATGGTGCAGAATTGTGGTGCCTAATTTAACTTTTATATTTTGGTCCAAAATTACTATTCGGTGGGTTTTCGAGGGTGTTGATCATAATCTGACCATAGATTTGACTAATTACGAACCCCGGACTCAAATTAGAATATGTATACTGGATTTGGACTCGAAAATTCGTAACACAACCCAATATTCGATGGTACACAACACTTCAAATAAAAATTTTATTTTTTAAGCAAAATTACATCGCTAATGTAGCGCACAGCAGGAAAAAATTGATTTTGACAGGGTTAGTTCTAAATTTTGAAAATTTTTTAAAAATTCTTACGGCGCCAAAAAAGCCATTTTATATAGGGCGCCAAAACGGCCGCGCCAAAATGGCCGCGCCAAAATGGCCCGCGCCAAAAAAGCTCGCGCCAAAAAAACCTCGCGCCAAAATACTCGCGCCAAAGTGGCCGCGCCAAAGTGACCCCGACCCCTTTTTTAACGGCCCTTTGACCCTAAAGACCAAAATTTTCAAAAAATATATTTTTAGGTATTTTCTCGATTAATAAAAAATGTTACTTAAAAATAGAAATTTTGAGAAATTTTATCATCATTTTGAAAAATTTATGTGAAAATGGAATTATTTTTACACTTTTTGCATTTTTCAAGTGTAAATTTTTCCACAAATATTCTAAATATTTATTTTCAAATAAATGTTTGTTTTCTCAAGTTTATGAATAGGGCCCGGATTTTGCAGTCACAAATGAGGAACATTTCCTTTCCAATATTTTCTTAGCAAATATTGAGCAAGAAACAAAAAAATTTGGGGAAGAATTTTTGAGAAAATTTTCTAATTCTTAGAGGTGTATTTTTGTAAATTTTTGGCGATTCTTAGGGGTGTATTTTTTGAATTTTTTAGGTCGATTCTTGGGGTGTATTTTTCGTTTTTATTGATTTTTTTTGGGAAATTTTCCAAAAAAATGCCAAAATAGTGGCAAAAAACTATTTTAGTGGCCAACTTCCAAAATAATTTTTTTTTTAATGGCAAAGCTCCAAAATAGTGATTCCTAATGATGAATAGTGGCGTTAAAACGAAGAATTTCCGAGTTAAAAATGTGTTTTTTGTGCATTTCTCATCGAAATAAAGCCGCAGAAAAAATAGTTAAAAAACTAAGAATCCGGGCCCTATTTATGAATTTTTTCCAGTCAAATGGAACACATTAATTAACAATAGGTGTGCGCAAATTACTAATATATAATTAGGACAGTGACAAATACACTTGAAAGAACATGATAAATCAGAGAAAATGATGTATAAAATTTAATTTGAAAGCAAATAAAATATTTAAGAGAAAAATTATTTAATTATTTTTATGAAATAAATATAAATTCGCTTATTAGATAAATATGATGAATTATTACGCACATTCACAAAGCAAAAAATGCTTATATGCGTATAAAATTATTAATGTTTTAATTGATCGCTTAAAGCGATGGATAATGAATAAGTATAGTTTCGACCCAGTATAAATTTAGTTTTTGCATTTTTCTTTTTGAAATTAAATTGGCAAAAATTGCAACAGTTTGCAGTATGCTTCACAAATTGCCTTTCATTCTCAGGCACCATATCCTGCTTAAATTGAAGAAGAAACCGAAAATGAGCAATAGGAAAATTTAAATAATGAAAACATCGCTTTAAAAGTGCCGAAGCCTTTCGTACCAACAGGGCTACCAACTCTGCTGGTTTATCATCATTTTGATGATTTTAAGGTGTGTGTCGCCAATTTTTTCATTGGCGACGAGAAGGCGGGTCAATCCCCGCCGACTGCACGAAATGGACGGGACTGGACTCAACCGAAGCAAAAAGAATGAGGGACGTACTTGGAGACGGTCGGGGCGAATCCCGATTCATCAATCCGCTAAAATTGATCATTCCTAATTTTACCCCTTTTTTCATCCAATTTCTCATTTGCATTTTTGCTCCATTTCGTACCATTCACTTTTTGCCCGTTTCTTTGTCCCATTTTTGCCCAATCGCATCCCTTTCACAATTCAAATTCTTTTCTCATCGGCTGGCTCATCTCTGGCCAACTTTGTGCTTAACAAATTGCACAAAGATTTCCTTTCACCATTTTCTATCTTTCCCATCTGCCTATTTGCATTTTGTGTTCCTGTGTGCCATTTCCTTTGTGCCCACTTTCGCTTCTAGAATTTTCTGCCCATTTTTATGTCCCTCTCACAATTTGTCCACGTGTATTCCCTTTTGCCCGCCCCCTTCGAAAATTGTCTATTTAAGCGGCCCCGACCAAGGGGTCGCGTTCTCTTTCTTCTCTTCCTTCCACTCCCCTCCGCTTCATTTTCGGTCTGCCTGTGACCAATCCTCCAATTCCCCCGTCCCATCGCCCAATTCGATCAATTCGTCGCTTTTATTCATTATTCGTTTTGCTTTAATAAATTCGTGCTGAAACGGCTTGGAGGACTCGGAAAGGAGGGAAAAGCACCCTCCACACTCCATCACATTCGGCAAATTCTCGTGTGTGGCCAAACGAAGGCGCCCATCCCCGTCTTGACCACTCCCTTTCCCGACAGCGCCCTCGTCGTTCTCCCCCAATCCTCCCGATCCCAATTCCTTTCCTTTTGGCATTGGAGAATCCGGGAATTGGCCCGGAGCATCAACGAATTTCAAGCAGTTCAAACTCCCGCAGCCGGAGTCTCGCGGATCGGTATCAGTCTCCCGCCAGCCGGAGCAACCGTAGGGACGGGGCGAATTCCCGTCGTCGACGAATCCAAGCAGGGCAGTGAAGGAAGGAAGACCGCAGTAAACGGGAGTCGAAACCCGTGTTCGGCAAGTCAAAGGGGTCCGACAAGCCCTTCTCCCAAACCTTGTCGGTGGTGCCGTTAAGCAAGCAGCAAATCGCTGCACAATTCCCTCAAGCACCAGTCCAACTTTGTCACCCCTCCCCCCTCCCATGCTCGTCCCCCTTTGGCGCTGATCGGATCGGTCAGCAGCATCAGACCCATCAGGACGAACGGCGAAAAAGGGGGCCATTCCCTTTACGGCACAGCGAGCGGAGTGAGCAGAAAGAGAAGGGACGAGAGCGGTGAAGAGGAGCGGGAACCAATCCCGCCTCAGCTGGGCCAAGCCGCACAGGGCCAAACCCCGCAAGAGTAAAAGATTGGCGACAAACTGGTGCCGCTAGCAGGGGCTAACTGCAGCCAGAAAACCGGTCAACGAACGACCAGCGAGCACGGAATTCGAGAAGCTAACGGCAAACTGGTGCCGTTAGTAGGGGGCTGCCAGTGAAACATTTCGGTCGACGAACAGAGCAGGCGGAAACGAAAAATGCAACGATTCGAGTTCGAGGACGGGAGCGAAAGCAACATGGACCTAGCGAATGAGGGCCATCCCAACGGCGCACAGCACGACGAAAATGTGCAGGACGGGGATGGTCCCGTCGCTTCAACGAACGAAGAGCAACAAAAAATTGCCAGAGTAAACGAAGCAACGAGAGGAAGCAACATGGCGACAGGCGTGGCGACAAATCAGCAAGGGATGCTACCCTTCCCATCACGCAATTTGCGGAGTGTATCCATCCCGGTACGGACAGCGCGGGACAGAATCTAGAGAGCATCCGGGACTCTCGCTACTCGAATTGCGGAGGCTCGAGAAGTGATCGACCAAGACCTTACCGAAGGGGAGGCAGCGTACCAAGCGGCGCGACTTTTGGCCATGGAGAGGGGACTCCAGGAAGCAATCCAAATTTTTCAAGGACATTTCGAGATTGGAATGGCAGCAACGGGAGCAGAACCCGCAGGTCACCAGGACTTCTTCTGCGACATACTGACAGCGCCACTGCCGGCGGCGACGAAAGAGTTGCAGTTGCGAAACCATCCAACACCAGCTGAACTGCTTCAAATTGCGGACGAGCACATCGGAGACTTAAGGACGATGCGACGGGCACTCGAGGATGAAGAAGAAGCAATCGCGCGGTCTCGATTGAGCGGGTCATTCGGGACCAACAACAGCCATCCGGTGGGGGACGACCCACCTCCACTGGAAAATCGGAACATGGAAGAATGGGAGAGATCCTTCCAAGTGGCGGCCAAACGATGGAAAAACGACGGACAAGGTGTACCGCAACACAACAGAAGACCAATGGGACGAGTCGCGACACCCGTCATGTCGTATTTGGACGGGATTTTTCAGCGGCGTGCCAAAGTGCCGTCCGTCGCCAGCATGAGAGTGACGAACACAGCGCGAGAATGGATCAATCGAAATCGAGACGAGATGGGGGCGTTCCCCCCAGCAACAGCCCATCGGCTGGCACTGATGCAACCAAAAATCGAAAAGCATCAGGCTCACGTGAACGACGACTATCGGGAGCGTCAGACATACCCCATTCGACGGCATGCTCGAGACGAGGGAGAACATGATCGGAAGCACGGGAGGGACGAAATCACGGGAATGACAACATTCGAGACTGTTCGGCTGCAACCGCCGATACCGTTCTGCGTGTAGTGCTGATCGGAGTACTGGGCTCGCTCCCGGGGTACTTCATTCGTATGTCGTCTGTCTCCGCATTCCATTCGAGTCCCAAGACTTTGGCCGTCGTCTTGCCGAGGAATTCCGCGTCCGAAAAGCTGTTGTTGAGTGTCTCGTCATTGCTCAAGAATTCCCGAAGGTTCATCCGCGCGTCCGCAAACATTCGTTTCGCTTCTCGTCCTTTAATGGCTGCTTCTTCCGCAGTGTCCGCCGGGATGAGCACATTATCCACGTATGTGTCCCGAATGAGTTCCTCCGCGAAGTTGGAGTCGTATTTGCGCAGGTGGTGTCGTACAACGGCGGCGAGACAAAAGGGGCTTGGCGTGAGCCCAAATGCGAGGCGTCGAAATCGGTATGTCACCTGCTTTCTCGACATCGGCGATCACTGGTACTCGGCATGCTCGGTACCGAATGAGCATGTCGGCCAAATCCGGCAGCCAAACTGGGCCTCTGAGTAGGCAGCCGTCGAGGGAAGGTGCCCCTCGTGTGTGTGCGCTCGCATCGTAGACGACCCGCAACTTTTTGGGCGTGATCACTGCTTGGTGAGGGATGAAGTGTTCGTGTTTACCAGCTCCGATCGTCGTTTCCTCGATTATTGCTGCATTGAGCTGATCGGTGATCACTGTGGTGTACTGCTTGAGCACCTCGGGAGTCTTCTGCAGTCGTTGAAGCATTGTCGTTAGCCGTCGATAGGCCATGCTGAAATTGGTGGGCAAAGCGGGGTGGCACTCCCGCCATGGCAATCGAATGGAGTAGCGCCCGTCGTTGAGTTGGCGCACTGATCGTTCGAATTGTATCACTGCTTGCGCATCCGCGTCGTCTGTCGGGTCGTCTCTTATCCAGATTGCTTCCAATGACCAAAATTGTTCAACTGCTCTGATCGGCGGCATTTGATCGCGTTCATCTTCTCCGCATGGCAAGGTCATGAACACGGACGGAGCGGGAGTTGCCCCGCTACTCACTTGGAACCGTTCGCCGCACACGATTGGCCCAAACACCGTGTCGACAATGTACGTGCCCCTTTCCGTTTTCCGAAAGCCGGTCACGAAATCCCAGAATTTTCGAATCCCGATCAACAGCTGCGGTTGTGTTGTCTGTGTGATAGTCCTCATGTCGCTGTCGGGTACTGCTCCCGACTCGATGAGCTCTGTTCTGATCGGGGTGCAGATCAGAGGCACTTCCGCCACTTCAATGCTCTCCCATCCGCCATCGATCCGCTTGAGTCGCAAGCGATAAGTTGCGGATCGGATCCGCTGCTTTCTCCCTCCAAAAACTTGAACTGTTAGTGGCCGCTTTTCGGTCGGCTTCGGTCCGAGATGTTGAATTAGCTCAGTCTCGGCGCAGTCAAGGTGGCTTCCTGGATCAAACAGCAATGTTGTTTGGCACTCGTTCTTCGCCTTCTTCTGCTGCTGCGGTCACTCTTCGGATCATTTGCTGGGCCGGGACTCGGCTTCCAAAAGCTGGGAAAGCCCGTTGCTCCCCGGCATTCGTCTCGGATATGTCTCGACTGTTCGGCTCGTCTCGTGCTGTAGTGACGTGAGTGGGTTGGTCCATCCCACTGATCAGCATCGCGTGGTTGTTCTCCTTCCGTTCAGGTTCTCCGGAGAGCCGGGATTGGTTTCCCGGTTGGTTCTTCCAGCACATAAGCCAATGATGATCGTCCTTTCGGCATGCGTCACATCGGACCGTTCGTTGGCACTGTTCGAATGTGTGATCAGAGCCCAGGCAACGCAGGCATCGCTTTTGCTCAATTAGTCGCTTCCTCCGTTCCTGCGGCGTCGGATAGGCGCGGCATTCACTCGGCCGATGTCCGCTCTCCAGACAAAACGAACAATTCCCCCTCCCGAAGCTTGGAGGGAGCCCATTTTGCGCGAAGCGGGGTCCATTCCCGCCCCCGCCCGTGTGTCCGTTCTCGTTGCCGCGTGCCACTGTTCGCCCGGTGAAACGGGCACTCGTCCCGCACTGCTCTTCTTTTCGTGTTCCGTTGGGCTGCGCACGGGTTTTGTTGGCTGTCCCGTACCATAAATGCTCTTTGAAATGGTTCTCGACCTGCTTTGCCTCCTCGTCCCGTATGATCACGTTCGGTTCGGTGATCAGTGCGTACTTCCAGGTCTTTCATTGCCGCCAGTGCTGACTCAGCTGATCGCATGCACCGCACTTGTGCCGACACCGCTCTCCTGAACTCGCGCACTGACCATTTCGAGCCCATCATGCTTTCTCTGATCCGCAATTCCGTGAGCAGTCGCACCGGCAATTTTGCCTCCAGCAATGGGCCAAATGAGTCGTCGTCCACGTTCGCTCCGAGCTGCTCGAGTTGGCACACGCACCGCTCAAACTCGTCGATCATCGTCGTCAGGCTGTTCACATTGTCCTTTGCCGGTGCCAAATGAAGAAGCCGGGCCCGAATTGCCCGCTGTAAATCGTCCGTGTCGCCGAATCGCTCTTTCAAAAGTTGCACGACCACCGGGTAGTTGCCGTCGGAGGGAGGGTAGACTTCGACAGCCCGCCGGGCTGGCGATCCCTCCTTTAAGCAGCGCAGGAGATGAAGCTGCTTCTCGAACCCGGGAATGGGTTTGTCGTCCACAGCTCGCTTGAAATAGGCCCAAAATGTCGTCCAATCCTCGGGCTTTCCGGAAAAAATCGCCGGTTGCAGCCGAACAGTCTCGAATGTTGTCATTCCCGTGATTTCGTCCCTCCCGTGCTTCCGATCATGTTCTCCCTCGTCTCGAGCATGCCGTCGAATGGGGTATGTCTGACGCTCCCGATAGTCGTCGTTCACGTGAGCCTGATGCTTTTCGATTTTTGGTTGCATCAGTGCCAGCCGATGGGCTGTTGCTGGGGGGAACGCCCCCATCTCGTCTCGATTTCGATTGATCCATTCTCGCGCTGTGTTCGTCACTCTCATGCTGGCGACGGACGGCACTTTGGCACGCCGCTGAAAAATCCCGTCCAAATACGACATGACGGGTGTCGCGACTCGTCCCATTGGTCTTCTGTTGTGTTGCGGTACACCTTGTCCGTCGTTTTTCCATCGTTTGGCCGCCACTTGGAAGGATCTCTCCCATTCTTCCATGTTCCGATTTTCCAGTGGAGGTGGGTCGTCCCCCACCGGATGGCTGTTGTTGGTCCCGAATGACCCGCTCAATCGAGACCGCGCGATTGCTTCTTCTTCATCCTCGAGTGCCCGTCGCATCGTCCTTAAGTCTCCGATGTGCTCGTCCGCAATTTGAAACAGTTCAGCTGGTGTTGGATGGTTTCGCAACTGCAACTCTTTCGTCGCCGCCGGCAGTGGCGCTGTCAGTATGTCGTAGAAGAAGTCCTGGTGACCTGCGGGTTCTGCTCCCGTTGCTGCCATTCCAATCTCGAAATGTCCTTGAAAATTTTGGATTGCTTCCTGGAGTCCCCTCTCCATGGCCAAAAGTCACGCCGCTTGGTACGCTGCCTCCCCTTCGGTAAGGTCTTGGTCGATCACTTCTCGAGCCTCGCGATGCCGTAAAGGGAATTGCGCCCCCTTTTGCCGTTAGCTCTGATGGGTCTGATGCTGCCGACCGATCCTATCGGCGCCAAATGGGGACGAGAATGGGAGGGGGAGGGGTGACAAAATGGACTGGTGCTTGATGGAATTGTGCAGCGATTTGCTGCTTGCTTAACGGCACCACCGACAAGGTTTGGAGAAGGGCTTGTCGGACCCCTTTGAACTGCTGCTTCGTTCTCGACTCGACGATCACGGGTTTCGACTCCCGCCCACTGCGCGCTTCTCCGGCTGGTGGGAGTTGCGCTGACGAACGGCCCTGTCCTTCGTTGGACGATTTGGCACCGCCCGGCTCTTCCTTCCTTCACTACCCTGCTCGGACTTGACGACGACGGGAGTTCACACCCGTCTCTTCGGCTGCTCCGACTGGTGGGAGACCGAACTGCTCGAATTTGCCGCTGCTTCGGGCACTCCCGAACTTCCCCCCGGCCCGGCCCGATAATGCGATGAGAAAAATGGGACAAAAAAATGGGCAGAAATTGTGATGTGAAAAGTGTGAACAAAGAAATGGCGCATAAAAATAAAATGTAAATTGGCAGATGTGAAAAGTTAAGGAATTTGAAAAGAAGCAGATGAGAAATGAATTTGAAAAGTGAAGGGATGCGATTGGGCAAAAATGAGACAAAGAAACGGGCAAAAAATTAATGGTACGAAATGGAGCAAAAATGCAAATGAGAAATTGGAATAAGAGATTTTATGAAAAAGGCAAAAATTAGGACTGATCAATTTTGAATGAGTTGATGAATCGGGATTCGCCCCGACCGTCTCCGAGCACGTCCCTCATTCTTCTTGCTTTGATTGGTCCCAGTCCCTTTCCATATCGTGCAGTAGGCGGGAGTTGACCCCCCATCTTGTCGCCAATGAGAAAATTGGCGACAAGATGGTTTGAAAAACAAAAAAAATAAGCAGAAATTTTTTGGCATTTTTTTGAATAAAATCTACTATTTTTATTTGGGGGCCAGGCGCCGGATGAAAAATTTGAAATTTTACTATTTTTACAGATTTTCACTGAAAATTGGCCATTTTAAATGCCTTATGCGTTTTAATTAATTCTATATAAAAATAATTATGATAAAAAAATAATAAAAAGCCATACAATTATTATTATGAATAATAAATATTTTTAAGCAAAAAATACGAATCTGAGCTCGAATTTTGGAAAATCATTGATTTCGTCCTCCCATCGGTCCCATTGCGGCACATCTCGCAAAATTGGACACCGGACAATCAGCAGATAGTCATCTTCGCGCCGTTCCACGCTCAATCGTTCGCCAGTCGTTGTGTTTGTCCACTCCCCACGAAGTGTACCTGAAAAATGGAAAAAAGTAAATCATTTTTTTGTCGCAGAAATAAATTGAGCAAAAATTTCACCCCAATCAATGAGATGGAACCGATAATCAAAGCGCGGGTCGCGGAAAACGCAAATAAAAGTGGCAGGGGACGAAGCATGGAGAAATGCCTAAAAAGGGGGAGGGGGATGAATTGCAGTAAAAATTATATCTGCCGGAAAAAGTCAAATCAAATTATGGTAACAAATTGTTAAAATGCTCAAAAAATGCACACACCGCTTTGATTTGGTCCGTTGTCGTTGTCAGTCCAAGTAACTGAAAAAACGGGGGAAACAAATAGAGGATGAATGGTGCCATTTGATGGTGACAACAAAAACGATTTCGACCCATTAATTGGCCTGAGACTGAAATGTCTAATTGTCACCACCGGGACTCAGTCGTCCAATGCCACAAGGTTGGCATCCCTTTTTGCACAAAGTGCCTCAACATCATCAAATCATCAACTAGTTTTCAAGCATTAAAAAATAGACTGGATGGACGGACGCCTGAATCTCGTCGGTGGCAATCGGACATTTCAGTCCCACTAATCAAAATTGTTGCCGTGCCCTGCAAACGGTGTGGTCCAGCTCCAACACTACTTGATGAAAATTCCGTTGAATGCGACCACATTGTTCGGCATCGGTACGGTTGGCATTGGCAACGGTTGACCACGTGCGTTGACAATTTGCACAACGTTCAGAAGGAAGGGATATACTTGAAATAAATAAAATTAATTAAAATCGTAAATAAAATGAATGAAATAATCGGAGAATGTTGAGGAAGGATATTGGTGAATATACAGAATAAATAAAATGACAAATGAATTGTTCTGTCCAAGAAACGTCCTTTATATACAAAAATAAGGACGACTTTTTCATGGATTCAGAAAGTCTAAAAACAGCAAATTTTAACGACTTCGGTATTATCACAAAATTTGCAAATACCTAAATTGGGCCTATTTAATAGGAATCGCTGATTTTACATATATTTTTTTTCATTTTGCTAAGCTATTTTAAATCTGTCGGAAATTGTCTAATAATTACCTTCACCAAAATGTCAGACAACCGAAAAGAAGCGGAGGAAAAGATGGCAAAAGCAATGTAAATTAAAATGAATGCTAATTTTGAATTTTAAATTTTGTTTTCCTTTTTTCAGCTTCATCTCCGGCGATTGTTGGCTTTGTGTCTTCGATTTGCTGCCACCTTCTCAACTTGGCCTTGGAATTGCGCTGATCAGCCACCGATTTGACTTTTACGTGGACGAACACTTCAAAACGCGCAAATGGGCGCTGAAGTCTTTTCGAATTGGAAGCAAAATCGAAAAGAATGGCACAAAGAAAATGGAAATTGCCAATTTACGTGGAAAAGCATTGCCAATTCCGCAAATGCAATTGCCACGCAAAGTCAGTGTATTCAAACGCATCGAGATATTGTAAATTAGCGATTGTGTAAGATTTAGGCAACATTTCCCATTCCATTTCCAGTTTCATCGACCACAATGCCATCGCTTTTCTCCAGCGTTTTCGTCCACTTTTCACCACCTGTCCAATTAATCCAGGGCTTCCATTTGTTCTTATTTGTAAGAAATGTTCTGATTTTGGGCTATTGTTCTTATTTTGTTCTTATTTATTAAAATTATTCATAAATTTAGAAATTTATGGCATAAATGTTCTTATTTTACCTATAAATTTAAAAAAAAATTTCCCCGGCAGCGCCTATCGGCACCGCCGTACCCACTGCCCACCTCCGTTCTCCAAAGTTCCTTGGAAAAATGCGCCGCAAAAAATTTGTTAAAAATTTGATTTTTTAGATAAAAATTGCACTGAATTTGAACTTAAGAAATTTGTTAAATTTTATTTTTTTTATTTTTTGAGTATGTGTTGAATTATATGGCATCAACGCTTGGTCTGAGTCAATATAATATAAGCATCACATCGGAGAATCATGGAGCACGCATTTTGGCACATTTAAAACCGATTTTTGAAAAAAAATTCACAAAAATGTTCGGAGTTCGGGTTAGGGGTTCCGAAATTCGTCAAATAGAGTTCAAATTCATGATCAGCGGCCCCGGAAATCCCCGGAAACACGTTTTTATCATTTAAAAACAAAAAAAAATTATGTGGGTCAAACTGTATAAGTAGCCAAAATTGAAATTAAAATTGACGATGGGAACAAAATCGGGGAAGGGTCAGCGAATGCTTTTTCAAAAGTTCAAATTTACTGCCATTTCTATTTTTAGGCTTCTCGACGAAACTCCCGGCCGAAGTGATCAGCAGCAGAAGTGAATGTATGAATTAATGAGAAGTGATTGACCTAATTGAATTTTGGATTGGAAAATTAATTTTGATGCCGTTTCATGTTTCTTTTGTTGTAATGATCAACGCTCGATTTATTTTTCGTTTCTAAGATAAATTTTCGCGCTTCCTGAAATCGGAATATTTTGGTCTGGAATTTATTAGCTCACTCCCCAAATTCATTTTTTTTTCAGTGCTACGTTGTGCCTGTTCTGTTGGTCGGATGTGGCACCATTCTTTGGTTCTTTTGGGACCACGTCAAAAAACGACGACGCCCTCACAAAAAAGAAATGTAAAAAAAACAATAAAAATTAATAAAATTATTTTTTCAGCTTCATCTCAGCCGATTGTTGGCTCGAAGTGTTCGCTTTTCTTGCGCCTTCTCAGCTTGGACTTGGAATCGCACTGATCAGTCGCCGATTTGACAGCCGAGTGGACGAACATTTCAAAACGCGCAGATGGATATTTGGCAACCAGTTGCTAATTCAGAAGAAAAAACAATTGTTTGGCAGCAACGGAATGCAAATTGTCGGTGCCAACGGAGGAAAAGCATTGCCAATCCCACAAAATCCGTTGCCGAACAAAGTGATCGGATTCAAACGCATTACGATCCTGTACAAATTGTCAACCAAATTACCAGTTTATTGATCAGTATAATCAAATTGAGATTCAAATTCATGATGACATCGGCAACGGGTCTGTGAATGATTATTAGGGCTGGGAATTTTAGTGACCAAAAATATCGAAATAGTTAACTAAATTAGTGAGTAAAAATGCCAAAACAGTGACAAAATAGTGCCTAAAAGTCCAATATAGTGACATAATTTTCAGGCCAAAAATTAAGCAAAATATTTTTTTCACTATTTTGCAGTTGCAAATGAGTAGGACTGGGATTTTTAAGAGCAAAAAACCCAAAATAGCTTTACCTAAAAAAGTTTTTAAAATTAAAAATTTTTGCCAAGAAAGTAAATTTTTGAGAAAATCTTTATTTGTTGTTATTATTTTGAATTTTTAGTAAAATCGTGCAAAAATTGCAACAATATAAAAATTGTATAAAAGTTTCGGTACTTATGTGGTTTACCGCCCATAAAATTTTTTTTGTTAAGTCTTAAAAAAACTTCCAGGGGTTTTGATGGTCGTGAACACGAATCCGACGTCCATTTCGCCCTATTTCGAACCCCGAACCCAAATTCGAACAATAATTTAAAAAAAAATTCAAAAATTAGAAAAAAAAATAATTCAACAGCAATAATTAGGTTTATACGCGTCTAAACTCTATGAAATGGACACCAACATCGGCGGGGAGGAAAAGCACATCAGACTGATCAGAGAGGAAAAACATACTGACTGGAGTGATCAGAGGCTTAATGAGAGTTGAATTTCAATAAGAACGATGAATGGAATCAAAAACGGGTGTAAATCCAATGCAGCCAAAGTCGTGCCCTCCCCTATCCCACCCCATTCATTCCTCTGCTGGCAAAACTGTTAGTTTTTTTTATCCAACAACAAGTCAAAAAGGTCACAATTTGCACGAACATCACTAATCATCATCATCATTACAATCTCTAATCATTATTAATCATCATCATCTTCTTGTCCTTCAGCATTTCCTCCTCCATCTGTTGCTGAACACTTGGACCAGGAACTGATGCTGCTGCTGCGTCGTCGTTGTTGTCAAGAAGGCTAAAAATCAAAAAAAAAAATATTTTCCGGAAATTTTCGGAAATTTTGTACCCATCGCCGACAGAGCGTCCATCGCCCATGCACACAAAGATGCGGTTGCGCTGCTGATCAAATCTGATTCGTTGACGGGGCCCATCGTAAGTCCATCCAATCGCTTCGTCCTCCCATCGGTCCCATTGCGGCACATCAATGCCTAAAAAGGGGGAGGGGGATGAATTGCAGTAAAAATTATATCTGCCGGAAAAAGTCAAATCAAATTATGGAAACAAATTGTTAAAATGCTAAAAAAATGCACACACCGCTTTGATTTTGTTGATTGTCGTTTTGGTCCATTCAATGTCGACGTCCAATGAGAGCATTTTGGGCGGAATGCCAGAGACAGACGGCGAGCAAAGCCAATTGATCAGCAACGGTTGGCCATCAGCAGCAGAGGATGGCGAATTGTCATGGACACCAGCAGTTGACGGAATGTTGCGCAGAATGAACTCCAAGAGGCGCACCCAATGCGTTTTGATGGACAAAGTGCCACAGGCAGCGAACAGACGGCGAAAATGGTGGAGAAATGCCATCATACTGCGGTCCAAGTAGCTGAAAAAGGGGGGAAACAAAATGAATGATGCCATTTATGGGAACAGCAAAAGCAATTTCGACGGCGCCATGCCCCGAAAATTGTGTGGTCCAGAGCCAACATTACTTGATGAAAAATCCGTTGAAGGCGTCCACTTTGCCCGGCATCGGTACGGTTGGCATTGGCAACGGTTGACCACGTGCGTTGACAATTTGCACAACGTTCTCCTCGTTCGGAAACCAAATTCGGATGAAGTCCAATGTGCGGCGTCGCGTCTTAAAATGTTCGTCCACCCGTGCGTCAAATCGGTCGCTGATCAACGCAATTTGGAGGCCAAGTTGGGAAGGCGGCAGCAGGTCGAACACACTAAGCCATACGTCGTCAGAAATGAAGCTGAAATCGGATGGGATTTAGTTTTTGATGAAAGGAAAGCCGATCATTTTTAAAATTAGTACATTTTCTTCTCCATTTTTTTCCGCTTCTTTTCGGTTGTCTGACATTTTGTGGATGACAATTGACGACTTACAATTGGAATAGTATTAAGTAATGTACAGAAGGAAGGGATATACTTGAAATAAATAAAATTAATTAAAATCGTAAACAAAATGAATGAAATAATCGGAGAAGGTTGAGGAAGGATATTGGTGAATATACAGAATAAATAAAATGACAAATGAATTGTTCTGTCCAAGAAACGTCCTTTATATACAAAAATAAGGACGACATAGGAATCGCTGATTTTACATATATTTTTTTTCATTTTGCTAAGCTATTTTAAATCTGTCGGAAATTGTCTAATAATTACCTTCACCAAAATGTCAGACAACCGAAAAGAAGCGGAGGAAAAGATGGCAAAAGCAATGTAAATTAAAATGAATGCTAATTTTGAATTTTAAATTTTGTTTTCCTTTTTTCAGCTTCATCTCCGGCGATTGTTGGCTTTGTGTCTTCGATTTGCTGCCACCTTCTCAACTTGGCCTTGGAATTGCGCTGATCAGCCACCGATTTGACTTTTACGTGGACGAACACTTCAAAACGCGCAAATGGGCGCTGAAGTCTTTTCGAATTGGAAGCAAAATCGAAAAGAATGGCACAAAGAAAATGGAAATTGCCAATTTACGTGGAAAAGCATTGCCAATTCCGCAAATGCAATTGCCACGCAAAGTCAGTGTATTCAAACGCATCGAGATATTGTAAATTAGCGATTGTGTAAGATTTAGGCAACATTTCCCATTCCATTTCCAGTTTCATCGACCACAATGCCATCGCTTTTCTCCAGCGTTTTCGTCCACTTTTCACCACCTGTCCAATTAATCCAGGGCTTCCATTTGTTCTTATTTGTAAGAAATGTTCTGATTTTGGGCTATTGTTCTTATTTTGTTCTTATTTATTAAAATTATTCATAAATTTAGAAATTTATGGCATAAATGTTCTTATTTTACCTATAAATTTAAAAAAAAATTTCCCCGGCAGCGCCTATCGGCACCGCCGTACCCACTGCCCACCTCCGTTCTCCAAAGTTCCTTGGAAAAATGCGCCGCAAAAAATTTGTTAAAAATTTGATTTTTTAGATAAAAATTGCACTGAATTTGAACTTAAGAAATTTGTTAAATTTTATTTTTTTTATTTTTTGAGTATGTGTTGAATTATATGGCATCAACGCTTGGTCTGAGTCAATATAATATAAGCATCACATCGGAGAATCATGGAGCACGCATTTTGGCACATTTAAAACCGATTTTTGAAAAAAAATTCACAAAAATGTTCGGAGTTCGGGTTAGGGGTTCCGAAATTCGTCAAATAGAGTTCAAATTCATGATCAGCGGCCCCGGAAATCCCCGGAAACACGTTTTTATCATTTAAAAACAAAAAAAAATTATGTGGGTCAAACTGTATAAGTAGCCAAAATTGAAATTAAAATTGACGATGGGAACAAAATCGGGGAAGGGTCAGCGAATGCTGTTTCAAAAGTTCAAATTTACTGCCATTTCTATTTTTAGGCTTCTCGACGAAACTCCCGGCCGAAGTGATCAGCAGCAGAAGTGAATGTATGAATTAATGAGAAGTGATTGACCTAATTGAATTTTGGATTGGAAAATTAATTGTGATGCCGTTTCATGTTTCTTTTGTTGTAATGATCAACGCTCGATTTATTTTTCGTTTCTAAGATAAATTTTCGCGCTTCCTGAAATCGGAATATTTTGGTCTGGAATTTATTAGCTCACTCCCCAAATTCATTTTTTTTTCAGTTGCTACGTTGTGCCTGTTCTGTTGGTCGGCTGTGGCACCATTCTTTGGTTCAGTTGGGACCACGTCAAAAAACGACGACGCCCTCACAAAAAAGAAATGTAAAAAAACAATAAAAATTAATAAAATTATTTTTTCAGCTTCATCTCAGCCGATTGTTGGCTCGAAGTGTTGCTTTTCTTGCGCCTTCTCAGCTTGGACTTGGAATCGCACTGATCAGTCGCCGATTTGACAGCCGAGTGGACGAACATTTCAAAACGCGCAGATGGATATTTGGCAACCAGTTGCTAATTCAGAAGAAAAAACAATTGTTTGGCAGCAACGGAATGCAAATTGTCGGTGCCAACGGAGGAAAAGCATTGCCAATCCCACAAAATCCGTTGCCGAACAAAGTGATCGGATTCAAACGCATTACGATCCTGTACAAATTGTCAACCAAATTACCAGTTTATTGATCAGTATAATCAAATTGAGATTCAAATTCATGATGACATCGGCAACGGGTCTGTGAATGATTATTAGGGCTGGGAATTTTAGTGACCAAAAATATCGAAATAGTTAACTAAATTAGTGAGTAAAAATGCCAAAACAGTGACAAAATAGTGCCTAAAAGTCCAATATAGTGACATAATTTTCAGGCCAAAAATTAAGCAAAATATTTTTTTCACTATTTTGCAGTTGCAAATGAGTAGGACTGGGATTTTTAAGAGCAAAAAACCCAAAATAGCTTTACCTAAAAAAGTTTTTAAAATTAAAAATTTTTGCCAAGAAAGTAAATTTTTGAGAAAATCTTTATTTGTTGTTATTATTTTGAATTTTTAGTAAAATCGTGCAAAAATTGCAACAATATAAAAATTGTATAAAAGTTTCGGTACTTATGTGGTTTACCGCCCATAAAATTTTTTTTGTTAAGTCTTAAAAAAACTTCCAGGGGTTTTGATGGTCGTGAACACGAATCCGACGTCCATTTCGCCCTATTTCGAACCCCGAACCCAAATTCGAACAATAATTTTTAAAAAAATTCAAAAATTAGAAAAAAAAATAATTCAACAGCAATAATTAGGTTTATACGCGTCTAAACTCTATGAAATGGACACCAACATCGGCGGGGAGGAAAAGCACATCAGACTGATCAGAGAGGAAAAACATACTGACTGGAGTGATCAGAGGCTTAATGAGAGTTGAATTTCAATAAGAACGATGAATGGAATCAAAAACGGGTGTAAATCCAATGCAGCCAAAGTCGTGCCCTCCCCTATCCCACCCCATTCATTCCTCTGCTGGCAAAACTGTTAGTTTTTTTTATCCAACAACAAGTCAAAAAGGTCACAATTTGCACGAACATCACTAATCATCATCATCATTACAATCTCTAATCATTATTAATCATCATCATCTTCTTGTCCTTCAGCATTTCCTCCTCCATCTGTTGCTGAACACTTGGACCAGGAACTGATGCTGCTGCTGCGTCGTCGTTGTTGTCAAGAAGGCTAAAAATCAAAAAAAAAAATATTTTCCGGAAATTTTCGGAAATTTTGTACCCATCGCCGACAGAGCGTCCATCGCCCATGCACACAAAGATGCGGTTGCGCTGCTGATCAAATCTGATTCGTTGACGGGGCCCATCGTAAGTCCATCCAATCGCTTCGTCCTCCCATCGGTCCCATTGCGGCACATCAATGCCTAAAAAGGGGGAGGGGGATGAATTGCAGTAAAAATTATATCTGCCGGAAAAAGTCAAATCAAATTATGGAAACAAATTGTTAAAATGCTAAAAAAATGCACACACCGCTTTGATTTTGTTGATTGTCGTTTTGGTCCATTCAATGTCGACGTCCAATGAGAGCATTTTGGGCGGAATGCCAGAGACAGACGGCGAGCAAAGCCAATTGATCAGCAACGGTTGGCCATCAGCAGCAGAGGATGGCGAATTGTCATGGACACCAGCAGTTGACGGAATGTTGCGCAGAATGAACTCCAAGAGGCGCACCCAATGCGTTTTGATGGACAAAGTGCCACAGGCAGCGAACAGACGGCGAAAATGGTGGAGAAATGCCATCATACTGCGGTCCAAGTAGCTGAAAAAGGGGGGAAACAAAATGAATGATGCCATTTATGGGAACAGCAAAAGCAATTTCGACGGCGCCATGCCCCGAAAATTGTGTGGTCCAGAGCCAACATTACTTGATGAAAAATCCGTTGAAGGCGTCCACTTTGCCCGGCATCGGTACGGTTGGCATTGGCAACGGTTGACCACGTGCGTTGACAATTTGCACAACGTTCTCCTCGTTCGGAAACCAAATTCGGATGAAGTCCAATGTGCGGCGTCGCGTCTTAAAATGTTCGTCCACCCGTGCGTCAAATCGGTCGCTGATCAACGCAATTTGGAGGCCAAGTTGGGAAGGCGGCAGCAGGTCGAACACACTAAGCCATACGTCGTCAGAAATGAAGCTGAAATCGGATGGGATTTAGTTTTTGATGAAAGGAAAGCCGATCATTTTTAAAATTAGTACATTTTCTTCTCCATTTTTTCCTCCGCTTCTTTTCGGTTGTCTGACATTTTGTGGATGACAATTGACGACTTACAATTGGAATAGTATTAAGTAATGTACAGAAGGAAGGGATATACTTGAAATAAATAAAATTAATTAAAATCGTAAACAAAATGAATGAAATAATCGGAGAAGGTTGAGGAAGGATATTGGTGAATATACAGAATAAATAAAATGACAAATGAATTGTTCTGTCCAAGAAACGTCCTTTATATACAAAAATAAGGACGACATAGGAATCGCTGATTTTACATATATTTTTTTTCATTTTGCTAAGCTATTTTAAATCTGTCGGAAATTGTCTAATAATTACCTTCACCAAAATGTCAGACAACCGAAAAGAAGCGGAGGAAAAGATGGCAAAAGCAATGTAAATTAAAATGAATGCTAATTTTGAATTTTAAATTTTGTTTTCCTTTTTTCAGCTTCATCTCCGGCGATTGTTGGCTTTGTGTCTTCGATTTGCTGCCACCTTCTCAACTTGGCCTTGGAATTGCGCTGATCAGCCACCGATTTGACTTTTACGTGGACGAACACTTCAAAACGCGCAAATGGGCGCTGAAGTCTTTTCGAATTGGAAGCAAAATCGAAAAGAATGGCACAAAGAAAATGGAAATTGCCAATTTACGTGGAAAAGCATTGCCAATTCCGCAAATGCAATTGCCACGCAAAGTCAGTGTATTCAAACGCATCGAGATATTGTAAATTAGCGATTGTGTAAGATTTAGGCAACATTTCCCATTCCATTTCCAGTTTCATCGACCACAATGCCATCGCTTTTCTCCAGCGTTTTCGTCCACTTTTCACCACCTGTCCAATTAATCCAGGGCTTCCATTTGTTCTTATTTGTAAGAAATGTTCTGATTTTGGGCTATTGTTCTTATTTTGTTCTTATTT
The DNA here is from genome assembly GCA_004148225.2 of Heterodera glycines. Lineage (NCBI taxonomy): Eukaryota > Metazoa > Nematoda > Chromadorea > Rhabditida > Heteroderidae > Heterodera > Heterodera glycines. The sequence continues at coordinate 2,801,301 of CP049711.1, read as the reverse complement.
ATTAAAATTATTCATAAATTTAGAAATTTATGGCATAAATGTTCTTATTTTACCTATAAATTTAAAAAAAAATTTCCCCGGCAGCGCCTATCGGCACCGCCGTACCCACTGCCCACCTCCGTTCTCCAAAGTTCCTTGGAAAAATGCGCCGCAAAAAATTTGTTAAAAATTTGATTTTTTAGATAAAAATTGCACTGAATTTGAACTTAAGAAATTTGTTAAATTTTATTTTTTTTATTTTTTGAGTATGTGTTGAATTATATGGCATCAACGCTTGGTCTGAGTCAATATAATATAAGCATCACATCGGAGAATCATGGAGCACGCATTTTGGCACATTTAAAACCGATTTTTGAAAAAAAATTCACAAAAATGTTCGGAGTTCGGGTTAGGGGTTCCGAAATTCGTCAAATAGAGTTCAAATTCATGATCAGCGGCCCCGGAAATCCCCGGAAACACGTTTTTATCATTTAAAAACAAAAAAAAATTATGTGGGTCAAACTGTATAAGTAGCCAAAATTGAAATTAAAATTGACGATGGGAACAAAATCGGGGAAGGGTCAGCGAATGCTGTTTCAAAAGTTCAAATTTACTGCCATTTCTATTTTTAGGCTTCTCGACGAAACTCCCGGCCGAAGTGATCAGCAGCAGAAGTGAATGTATGAATTAATGAGAAGTGATTGACCTAATTGAATTTTGGATTGGAAAATTAATTGTGATGCCGTTTCATGTTTCTTTTTGTAATGATCAACGCTCGATTTATTTTTCGTTTCTAAGATAAATTTTCGCGCTTCCTGAAATCGGAATATTTTGGTCTGGAATTTATTAGCTCACTCCCCAAATTCATTTTTTTTTCAGTTGCTACGTTGTGCCTGTTCTGTTGGTCGGCTGTGGCACCATTCTTTGGTTCAGTTGGGACCACGTCAAAAAACGACGACGCCCTCACAAAAAAGAAATGTAAAAAAACAATAAAAATTAATAAAATTATTTTTTCAGCTTCATCTCAGCCGATTGTTGGCTCGAAGTGTTGCTTTTCTTGCGCCTTCTCAGCTTGGACTTGGAATCGCACTGATCAGTCGCCGATTTGACAGCCGAGTGGACGAACATTTCAAAACGCGCAGATGGATATTTGGCAACCAGTTGCTAATTCAGAAGAAAAAACAATTGTTTGGCAGCAACGGAATGCAAATTGTCGGTGCCAACGGAGGAAAAGCATTGCCAATCCCACAAAATCCGTTGCCGAACAAAGTGATCGGATTCAAACGCATTACGATCCTGTACAAATTGTCAACCAAATTACCAGTTTATTGATCAGTATAATCAAATTGAGATTCAAATTCATGATGACATCGGCAACGGGTCTGTGAATGATTATTAGGGCTGGGAATTTTAGTGACCAAAAATATCGAAATAGTTAACTAAATTAGTGAGTAAAAATGCCAAAACAGTGACAAAATAGTGCCTAAAAGTCCAATATAGTGACATAATTTTCAGGCCAAAAATTAAGCAAAATATTTTTTTCACTATTTTGCAGTTGCAAATGAGTAGGACTGGGATTTTTAAGAGCAAAAAACCCAAAATAGCTTTACCTAAAAAAGTTTTTAAAATTAAAAATTTTTGCCAAGAAAGTAAATTTTTGAGAAAATCTTTATTTGTTGTTATTATTTTGAATTTTTAGTAAAATCGTGCAAAAATTGCAACAATATAAAAATTGTATAAAAGTTTCGGTACTTATGTGGTTTACCGCCCATAAAATTTTTTTTGTTAAGTCTTAAAAAAACTTCCAGGGGTTTTTTTTATCCAACAACAAGTCAAAAAGGTCACAATTTGCACGAACATCACTAATCATCATCATCATTACAATCTCTAATCATTATTAATCATCATCATCTTCTTGTCCTTCAGCATTTCCTCCTCCATCTGTTGCTGAACACTTGGACCAGGAACTGATGCTGCTGCTGCGTCGTCGTTGTTGTCAAGAAGGCTAAAAATCAAAAAAAAAAAATATTTTCCGGAAATTTTCGGAAATTTTGTACCCATCGCCGACAGAGCGTCCATCGCCCATGCACACAAAGATGCGGTTGCGCTGCTGATCAAATCTGATTCGTTGACGGGGCCCATCGTAAGTCCATCCAATCGCTTCGTCCTCCCATCGGTCCCATTGCGGCACATCAATGCCTAAAAAGGGGGAGGGGGATGAATTGCAGTAAAAATTATATCTGCCGGAAAAAGTCAAATCAAATTATGGAAACAAATTGTTAAAATGCTAAAAAAATGCACACACCGCTTTGATTTTGTTGATTGTCGTTTTGGTCCATTCAATGTCGACGTCCAATGAGAGCATTTTGGGCGGAATGCCAGAGACAGACGGCGAGCAAAGCCAATTGATCAGCAACGGTTGGCCATCAGCAGCAGAGGATGGCGAATTGTCATGGACACCAGCAGTTGACGGAATGTTGCGCAGAATGAACTCCAAGAGGCGCACCCAATGCGTTTTGATGGACAAAGTGCCACAGGCAGCGAACAGACGGCGAAAATGGTGGAGAAATGCCATCATACTGCGGTCCAAGTAGCTGAAAAAGGGGGGAAACAAAATGAATGATGCCATTTATGGGAACAGCAAAAGCAATTTCGACGGCGCCATGCCCCGAAAATTGTGTGGTCCAGAGCCAACATTACTTGATGAAAAAATCCGTTGAAGGCGTCCACTTTGCCCGGCATCGGTACGGTTGGCATTGGCAACGGTTGACCACGTGCGTTGACAATTTGCACAACGTTCTCCTCGTTCGGAAACCAAATTCGGATGAAGTCCAATGTGCGGCGTCGCGTCTTAAAATGTTCGTCCACCCGTGCGTCAAATCGGTCGCTGATCAACGCAATTTGGAGGCCAAGTTGGGAAGGCGGCAGCAGGTCGAACACACTAAGCCATACGTCGTCAGAAATGAAGCTGAAATCGGATGGGATTTAGTTTTTGATGAAAGGAAAGCCGATCATTTTTAAAATTAGTACATTTTCTTCTCCATTTTTTCCTCCGCTTCTTTTCGGTTGTCTGACATTTTGTGGATGACAATTGACGACTTACAATTGGAATAGTATTAAGTAATGTACAGAAGGAAGGGATATACTTGAAATAAATAAAATTAATTAAAATCGTAAACAAAATGAATGAAATAATCGGAGAAGGTTGAGGAAGGATATTGGTGAATATACAGAATAAATAAAATGACAAATGAATTGTTCTGTCCAAGAAACGTCCTTTATATACAAAAATAAGGACATACACAAAAAATAAAGAATCGCAACTAGGATTTATAGCTGATTTTACATATATTTTTTTTCATTTTGCTAAGCTATTTTAAATCTGTCGGAAATTGTCTAATAATTACCTTCACCAAAATGTCAGACAACCGAAAAGAAGCGGAGGAAAAGATGGCAAAAGCAATGTAAATTAAAATGAATGCTAATTTTTGAATTTTAAATTTTGTTTTCCTTTTTTCAGCTTCAATCTCCGGCGATTGTTGGCTTGTGTCTTCGATTTGCTGCCACCTTCTCAAACTTGGCCTTGGAATTGCGCTGATCAGGCCACCGATTTGACTTTTACGTGGACCGAACACTTCAAAACGCGCAAATGGGCGCTGAAGTCTTTTTTCGAATTGGAAGCAAAATCGAAAAGAATGGCACAAAGAAAATGGAAATTGCCAAATTTACGTGGAAAAGCATTGCAATTCCGCAAATGCAATTGCCACGCAAAGTCAGTGTATTCAAACGCATCGAGATATTGTAAATTAGCGATTGTGTAAGATTTAGGCAACATTTCCCATTCCATTTCCAGTTTCATCGACCACAATGCCATCGCTTTTCTCCAGCGTTTTCGTCCACTTTTCACCACCTGTCCAATTAATCCAGGGCTTCCATTTGTTCTTATTTGTAAGAAATGTTTCTTGATTTTGGGCTATTGTTCTTATTTTGTTCTTATTTATTAAAATTATTCATAAATTTAGAAATTTATGGCATAAATGTTCTTATTTTACCTATAAATTTAAAAAAAAATTTCCCCGGCAGCGCCTATCGGCACCGCCGTACCCACTGCCCACCTCCGTTCTCCAAAGTTCCTTGGAAAAATGCGCCGCAAAAAATTTGTTAAAAATTTGATTTTTTAGATAAAAATTGCACTGAATTTGAACTTAAGAAATTTGTTAAATTTTATTTTTTTTATTTTTTGAGTATGTGTTGAATTATATGGCATCAACGCTTGGTCTGAGTCAATATAATATAAGCATCACATCGGAGAATCATGGAGCACGCATTTTGGCACATTTAAAACCGATTTTTGAAAAAAAATTCACAAAAATGTTCGGAGTTCGGGTTAGGGGTTCCGAAATTCGTCAAATAGAGTTCAAATTCATGATCAGCGGCCCCGGAAATCCCCGGAAACACGTTTTTATCATTTAAAAACAAAAAAAAATTATGTGGGTCAAACTGTATAAGTAGCCAAAATTGAAATTAAAATTGACGATGGGAACAAAATCGGGGAAGGGTCAGCGAATGCTGTTTCAAAAGTTCAAATTTACTGCCATTTCTATTTTTAGGCTTCTCGACGAAACTCCCGGCCGAAGTGATCAGCAGCAGAAGTGAATGTATGAATTAATGAGAAGTGATTGACCTAATTGAATTTTGGATTGGAAAATTAATTGTGATGCCGTTTCATGTTTCTTTTGTTGTAATGATCAACGCTCGATTTATTTTTCGTTTCTAAGATAAATTTTCGCGCTTCCTGAAATCGGAATATTTTGGTCTGGAATTTATTAGCTCACTCCCCAAATTCATTTTTTTTTCAGTTGCTACGTTGTGCCTGTTCTGTTGGTCGGCTGTGGCACCATTCTTTGGTTCAGTTGGGACCACGTCAAAAAACGACGACGCCCTCACAAAAAAGAAATGTAAAAAAACAATAAAAATTAATAAAATTATTTTTTCAGCTTCATCTCAGCCGATTGTTGGCTCGAAGTGTTGCTTTTCTTGCGCCTTCTCAGCTTGGACTTGGAATCGCACTGATCAGTCGCCGATTTGACAGCCGAGTGGACGAACATTTCAAAACGCGCAGATGGATATTTGGCAACCAGTTGCTAATTCAGAAGAAAAAACAATTGTTTGGCAGCAACGGAATGCAAATTGTCGGTGCCAACGGAGGAAAAGCATTGCCAATCCCACAAAATCCGTTGCCGAACAAAGTGATCGGATTCAAACGCATTACGATCCTGTACAAATTGTCAACCAAATTACCAGTTTATTGATCAGTATAATCAAATTGAGATTCAAATTCATGATGACATCGGCAACGGGTCTGTGAATGATTATTAGGGCTGGGAATTTTAGTGACCAAAAATATCGAAATAGTTAACTAAATTAGTGAGTAAAAATGCCAAAACAGTGACAAAATAGTGCCTAAAAGTCCAATATAGTGACATAATTTTCAGGCCAAAAATTAAGCAAAATATTTTTTTCACTATTTTGCAGTTGCAAATGAGTAGGACTGGGATTTTTAAGAGCAAAAAACCCAAAATAGCTTTACCTAAAAAAGTTTTTAAAATTAAAAATTTTTGCCAAGAAAGTAAATTTTTGAGAAAATCTTTATTTGTTGTTATTATTTTGAATTTTTAGTAAAATCGTGCAAAAATTGCAACAATATAAAAATTGTATAAAAGTTTCGGTACTTATGTGGTTTACCGCCCATAAAATTTTTTTTGTTAAGTCTTAAAAAAACTTCCAGGGGTTTTGATGGTCGTGAACACGAATCCGACGTCCATTTCGCCCTATTTCGAACCCCGAACCCAAATTCGAACAATAATTTTTAAAAAAATTCAAAAATTAGAAAAAAAAATAATTCAACAGCAATAATTAGGTTTATACGCGTCTAAACTCTATGAAATGGACACCAACATCGGCGGGGAGGAAAAGCACATCAGACTGATCAGAGAGGAAAAACATACTGACTGGAGTGATCAGAGGCTTAATGAGAGTTGAATTTCAATAAGAACGATGAATGGAATCAAAAACGGGTGTAAATCCAATGCAGCCAAAGTCGTGCCCTCCCCTATCCCACCCCATTCATTCCTCTGCTGGCAAAACTGTTAGTTTTTTTTATCCAACAACAAGTCAAAAAGGTCACAATTTGCACGAACATCACTAATCATCATCATCATTACAATCTCTAATCATTATTAATCATCATCATCTTCTTGTCCTTCAGCATTTCCTCCTCCATCTGTTGCTGAACACTTGGACCAGGAACTGATGCTGCTGCTGCGTCGTCGTTGTTGTCAAGAAGGCTAAAAATCAAAAAAAAAATATTTTCCGGAAATTTTCGGAAATTTTGTACCCATCGCCGACAGAGCGTCCATCGCCCATGCACACAAAGATGCGGTTGCGCTGCTGATCAAATCTGATTCGTTGACGGGGCCCATCGTAAGTCCATCCAATCGCTTCGTCCTCCCATCGGTCCCATTGCGGCACATCAATGCCTAAAAAGGGGGAGGGGGATGAATTGCAGTAAAAATTATATCTGCCGGAAAAAGTCAAATCAAATTATGGAAACAAATTGTTAAAATGCTAAAAAAATGCACACACCGCTTTGATTTTGTTGATTGTCGTTTTGGTCCATTCAATGTCGACGTCCAATGAGAGCATTTTGGGCGGAATGCCAGAGACAGACGGCGAGCAAAGCCAATTGATCAGCAACGGTTGGCCATCAGCAGCAGAGGATGGCGAATTGTCATGGACACCAGCAGTTGACGGAATGTTGCGCAGAATGAACTCCAAGAGGCGCACCCAATGCGTTTTGATGGACAAAGTGCCACAGGCAGCGAACAGACGGCGAAAATGGTGGAGAAATGCCATCATACTGCGGTCCAAGTAGCTGAAAAAGGGGGGAAACAAAATGAATGATGCCATTTATGGGAACAGCAAAAGCAATTTCGACGGCGCCATGCCCCGAAAATTGTGTGGTCCAGAGCCAACATTACTTGATGAAAAATCCGTTGAAGGCGTCCACTTTGCCCGGCATCGGTACGGTTGGCATTGGCAACGGTTGACCACGTGCGTTGACAATTTGCACAACGTTCTCCTCGTTCGGAAACCAAATTCGGATGAAGTCCAATGTGCGGCGTCGCGTCTTAAAATGTTCGTCCACCCGTGCGTCAAATCGGTCGCTGATCAACGCAATTTGGAGGCCAAGTTGGGAAGGCGGCAGCAGGTCGAACACACTAAGCCATACGTCGTCAGAAATGAAGCTGAAATCGGATGGGATTTAGTTTTTGATGAAAGGAAAGCCGATCATTTTTAAAATTAGTACATTTTCTTCTCCATTTTTTCCTCCGCTTCTTTTCGGTTGTCTGACATTTTGTGGATGACAATTGACGACTTACAATTGGAATAGTATTAAGTAATGTACAGAAGGAAGGGATATACTTGAAATAAATAAAATTAATTAAAATCGTAAACAAAATGAATGAAATAATCGGAGAAGGTTGAGGAAGGATATTGGTGAATATACAGAATAAATAAAATGACAAATGAATTGTTCTGTCCAAGAAACGTCCTTTATATACAAAAATAAGGACGACTTTTTCATGGATTCAGAAAGTCTAAAAACAGCAAATTTAACGACTTCGGTATTATCACAAAATTTGCAAATACCTAAATTGGGCCTATTTAATAGGAATCGCTGATTTTACATATATTTTTTTTCATTTTGCTAAGCTATTTTAAATCTGTCGGAAATTGTCTTAATAATTACCTTCACCAAAATGTCAGACAACCGAAAAGAAGCGGAGGAAAAGATGGCAAAAGCAATGTAAATTAAAATGAATGCTAATTTTGAATTTTAAATTTTGTTTTCCTTTTTTCAACTTCATCTCCGGCGATTGTTGGCTTTGTGTCTTCGATTTGCTGCCACCTTCTCAACTTGGCCTTGGAATTGCGCTGATCAGCCACCGATTTGACTTTTACGTGGACGAACACTTCAAAACGCGCAAATGGGCGCTGAAGTCTTTTCGAATTGGAAGCAAAATCGAAAAGAATGGCACAAAGAAAATGGAAATTGCCAATTTACGTGGAAAAGCATTGCCAATTCCGCAAATGCAATTGCCACGCAAAGTCAGTGTATTCAAACGCATCGAGATATTGTAAATTAGCGATTGTGTAAGATTTAGGCAACATTTCCCATTCCATTTCCAGTTTCATCGACCACAATGCCATCGCTTTTCTCCAGCGTTTTCGTCCACTTTTCACCACCTGTCCAATTAATCCAGGGCTTCCATTTGTTCTTATTTGTAAGAAATGTTCTGATTTTGGGCTATTGTTCTTATTTTGTTCTTATTTATTAAAATTATTCATAAATTTAGAAATTTATGGCATAAATGTTCTTATTTTACCTATAAATTTAAAAAAAAATTTCCCCGGCAGCGCCTATCGGCACCGCCGTACCCACTGCCCACCTCCGTTCTCCAAAGTTCCTTGGAAAAATGCGCCGCAAAAAATTTGTTAAAAATTTGATTTTTTAGATAAAAATTGCACTGAATTTGAACTTAAGAAATTTGTTAAATTTTATTTTTTTATTTTTTGAGTATGTGTTGAATTATATGGCATCAACGCTTGGTCTGAGTCAATATAATATAAGCATCACATCGGAGAATCATGGAGCACGCATTTTGGCACATTTAAAACCGATTTTTGAAAAAAAATTCACAAAAATGTTCGGAGTTCGGGTTAGGGGTTCCGAAATTCGTCAAATAGAGTTCAAATTCATGATCAGCGGCCCCGGAAATCCCCGGAAACACGTTTTTATCATTTAAAAACAAAAAAAAATTATGTGGGTCAAACTGTATAAGTAGCCAAAATTGAAATTAAAATTGACGATGGGAACAAAATCGGGGAAGGGTCAGCGAATGCTGTTTCAAAAGTTCAAATTTACTGCCATTTCTATTTTTAGGCTTCTCGACGAAACTCCCGGCCGAAGTGATCAGCAGCAGAAGTGAATGTATGAATTAATGAGAAGTGATTGACCTAATTGAATTTTGGATTGGAAAATTAATTGTGATGCCGTTTCATGTTTCTTTTGTTGTAATGATCAACGCTCGATTTATTTTTCGTTTCTAAGATAAATTTTCGCGCTTCCTGAAATCGGAATATTTTGGTCTGGAATTTATTAGCTCACTCCCCAAATTCATTTTTTTTTCAGTTGCTACGTTGTGCCTGTTCTGTTGGTCGGCTGTGGCACCATTCTTTGGTTCAGTTGGGACCACGTCAAAAAACGACGACGCCCTCACAAAAAAGAAATGTAAAAAAACAATAAAAATTAATAAAATTATTTTTTCAGCTTCATCTCAGCCGATTGTTGGCTCGAAGTGTTGCTTTTCTTGCGCCTTCTCAGCTTGGACTTGGAATCGCACTGATCAGTCGCCGATTTGACAGCCGAGTGGACGAACATTTCAAAACGCGCAGATGGATATTTGGCAACCAGTTGCTAATTCAGAAGAAAAAACAATTGTTTGGCAGCAACGGAATGCAAATTGTCGGTGCCAACGGAGGAAAAGCATTGCCAATCCCACAAAATCCGTTGCCGAACAAAGTGATCGGATTCAAACGCATTACGATCCTGTACAAATTGTCAACCAAATTACCAGTTTATTGATCAGTATAATCAAATTGAGATTCAAATTCATGATGACATCGGCAACGGGTCTGTGAATGATTATTAGGGCTGGGAATTTTAGTGACCAAAAATATCGAAATAGTTAACTAAATTAGTGAGTAAAAATGCCAAAACAGTGACAAAATAGTGCCTAAAAGTCCAATATAGTGACATAATTTTCAGGCCAAAAATTAAGCAAAATATTTTTTTCACTATTTTGCAGTTGCAAATGAGTAGGACTGGGATTTTTAAGAGCAAAAAACCCAAAATAGCTTTACCTAAAAAAGTTTTTAAAATTAAAAATTTTTGCCAAGAAAGTAAATTTTTGAGAAAATCTTTATTTGTTGTTATTATTTTGAATTTTTAGTAAAATCGTGCAAAAATTGCAACAATATAAAAATTGTATAAAAGTTTCGGTACTTATGTGGTTTACCGCCCATAAAATTTTTTTTGTTAAGTCTTAAAAAAACTTCCAGGGGTTTTGATGGTCGTGAACACGAATCCGACGTCCATTTCGCCCTATTTCGAACCCCGAACCCAAATTCGAACAATAATTTTTAAAAAAATTCAAAAATTAGAAAAAAAAATAATTCAACAGCAATAATTAGGTTTATACGCGTCTAAACTCTATGAAATGGACACCAACATCGGCGGGGAGGAAAAGCACATCAGACTGATCAGAGAGGAAAAACATACTGACTGGAGTGATCAGAGGCTTAATGAGAGTTGAATTTCAATAAGAACGATGAATGGAATCAAAAACGGGTGTAAATCCAATGCAGCCAAAGTCGTGCCCTCCCCTATCCCACCCCATTCATTCCTCTGCTGGCAAAACTGTTAGTTTTTTTTTATCCAACAACAAGTCAAAAAGGTCACAATTTGCACGAACATCACTAATCATCATCATCATTACAATCTCTAATCATTATTAATCATCATCATCTTCTTGTCCTTCAGCATTTCCTCCTCCATCTGTTGCTGAACACTTGGACCAGGAACTGATGCTGCTGCTGCGTCGTCGTTGTTGTCAAGAAGGCTAAAAATCAAAAAAAAAAATATTTTCCGGAAATTTTCGGAAATTTTGTACCCATCGCCGACAGAGCGTCCATCGCCCATGCACACAAAGATGCGGTTGCGCTGCTGATCAAATCTGATTCGTTGACGGGGCCCATCGTAAGTCCATCCAATCGCTTCGTCCTCCCATCGGTCCCATTGCGGCACATCAATGCCTAAAAAGGGGGAGGGGGATGAATTGCAGTAAAAATTATATCTGCCGGAAAAAGTCAAATCAAATTATGGAAACAAATTGTTAAAATGCTAAAAAAATGCACACACCGCTTTGATTTTGTTGATTGTCGTTTTGGTCCATTCAATGTCGACGTCCAATGAGAGCATTTTGGGCGGAATGCCAGAGACAGACGGCGAGCAAAGCCAATTGATCAGCAACGGTTGGCCATCAGCAGCAGAGGATGGCGAATTGTCATGGACACCAGCAGTTGACGGAATGTTGCGCAGAATGAACTCCAAGAGGCGCACCCAATGCGTTTTGATGGACAAAGTGCCACAGGCAGCGAACAGACGGCGAAAATGGTGGAGAAATGCCATCATACTGCGGTCCAAGTAGCTGAAAAAGGGGGGAAACAAAATGAATGATGCCATTTATGGGAACAGCAAAAGCAATTTCGACGGCGCCATGCCCCGAAAATTGTGTGGTCCAGAGCCAACATTACTTGATGAAAAATCCGTTGAAGGCGTCCACTTTGCCCGGCATCGGTACGGTTGGCATTGGCAACGGTTGACCACGTGCGTTGACAATTTGCACAACGTTCTCCTCGTTCGGAAACCAAATTCGGATGAAGTCCAATGTGCGGCGTCGCGTCTTAAAATGTTCGTCCACCCGTGCGTCAAATCGGTCGCTGATCAACGCAATTTGGAGGCCAAGTTGGGAAGGCGGCAGCAGGTCGAACACACTAAGCCATACGTCGTCAGAAATGAAGCTGAAATCGGATGGGATTTAGTTTTTGATGAAAGGAAAGCCGATCATTTTTAAAATTAGTACATTTTCTTCTCCATTTTTTCCTCCGCTTCTTTTCGGTTGTCTGACATTTTGTGGATGACAATTGACGACTTACAATTGGAATAGTATTAAGTAATGTACAGAAGGAAGGGATATACTTGAAATAAATAAAATTAATTAAAATCGTAAACAAAATGAATGAAATAATCGGAGAAGGTTGAGGAAGGATATTGGTGAATATACAGAATAAATAAAATGACAAATGAATTGTTCTGTCCAAGAAACGTCCTTTATATACAAAAATAAGGACGACATAGGAATCGCTGATTTTACATATATTTTTTTCATTTTGCTAAGCTATTTTAAATCTGTCGGAAATTGTCTAATAATTACCTTCACCAAAATGTCAGACAACCGAAAAGAAGCGGAGGAAAAGATGGCAAAAGCAATGTAAATTAAAATGAATGCTAATTTTGAATTTTAAATTTTGTTTTCCTTTTTTCAGCTTCATCTCCGGCGATTGTTGGCTTTGTGTCTTCGATTTGCTGCCACCTTCTCAACTTGGCCTTGGAATTGCGCTGATCAGCCACCGATTTGACTTTTACGTGGACGAACACTTCAAAACGCGCAAATGGGCGCTGAAGTCTTTTCGAATTGGAAGCAAAATCGAAAAGAATGGCACAAAGAAAATGGAAATTGCCAATTTACGTGGAAAAGCATTGCCAATTCCGCAAATGCAATTGCCACGCAAAGTCAGTGTATTCAAACGCATCGAGATATTGTAAATTAGCGATTGTGTAAGATTTAGGCAACATTTCCCATTCCATTTCCAGTTTCATCGACCACAATGCCATCGCTTTTCTCCAGCGTTTTCGTCCACTTTTCACCACCTGTCCAATTAATCCAGGGCTTCCATTTGTTCTTATTTGTAAGAAATGTTCTGATTTTGGGCTATTGTTCTTATTTTGTTCTTATTTATTAAAATTATTCATAAATTTAGAAATTTATGGCATAAATGTTCTTATTTTACCTATAAATTTAAAAAAAAATTTCCCCGGCAGCGCCTATCGGCACCGCCGTACCCACTGCCCACCTCCGTTCTCCAAAGTTCCTTGGAAAAATGCGCCGCAAAAAATTTGTTAAAAATTTGATTTTTTAGATAAAAATTGCACTGAATTTGAACTTAAGAAATTTGTTAAATTTTATTTTTTTTATTTTTTGAGTATGTGTTGAATTATATGGCATCAACGCTTGGTCTGAGTCAATATAATATAAGCATCACATCGGAGAATCATGGAGCACGCATTTTGGCACATTTAAAACCGATTTTTGAAAAAAAATTCACAAAAATGTTCGGAGTTCGGGTTAGGGGTTCCGAAATTCGTCAAATAGAGTTCAAATTCATGATCAGCGGCCCCGGAAATCCCCGGAAACACGTTTTTATCATTTAAAAACAAAAAAAAATTATGTGGGTCAAACTGTATAAGTAGCCAAAATTGAAATTAAAATTGACGATGGGAACAAAATCGGGGAAGGGTCAGCGAATGCTGTTTCAAAAGTTCAAATTTACTGCCATTTCTATTTTTAGGCTTCTCGACGAAACTCCCGGCCGAAGTGATCAGCAGCAGAAGTGAATGTATGAATTAATGAGAAGTGATTGACCTAATTGAATTTTGGATTGGAAAATTAATTGTGATGCCGTTTCATGTTTCTTTTGTTGTAATGATCAACGCTCGATTTATTTTTCGTTTCTAAGATAAATTTTCGCGCTTCCTGAAATCGGAATATTTTGGTCTGGAATTTATTAGCTCACTCCCCAAATTCATTTTTTTTTCAGTTGCTACGTTGTGCCTGTTCTGTTGGTCGGCTGTGGCACCATTCTTTGGTTCAGTTGGGACCACGTCAAAAAACGACGACGCCCTCACAAAAAAGAAATGTAAAAAAACAATAAAAATTAATAAAATTATTTTTTCAGCTTCATCTCAGCCGATTGTTGGCTCGAAGTGTTGCTTTTCTTGCGCCTTCTCAGCTTGGACTTGGAATCGCACTGATCAGTCGCCGATTTGACAGCCGAGTGGACGAACATTTCAAAACGCGCAGATGGATATTTGGCAACCAGTTGCTAATTCAGAAGAAAAAACAATTGTTTGGCAGCAACGGAATGCAAATTGTCGGTGCCAACGGAGGAAAAGCATTGCCAATCCCACAAAATCCGTTGCCGAACAAAGTGATCGGATTCAAACGCATTACGATCCTGTACAAATTGTCAACCAAATTACCAGTTTATTGATCAGTATAATCAAATTGAGATTCAAATTCATGATGACATCGGCAACGGGTCTGTGAATGATTATTAGGGCTGGGAATTTTAGTGACCAAAAATATCGAAATAGTTAACTAAATTAGTGAGTAAAAATGCCAAAACAGTGACAAAATAGTGCCTAAAAGTCCAATATAGTGACATAATTTTCAGGCCAAAAATTAAGCAAAATATTTTTTTCACTATTTTGCAGTTGCAAATGAGTAGGACTGGGATTTTTAAGAGCAAAAAACCCAAAATAGCTTTACCTAAAAAAGTTTTTAAAATTAAAAATTTTTGCCAAGAAAGTAAATTTTTGAGAAAATCTTTATTTGTTGTTATTATTTTGAATTTTTAGTAAAATCGTGCAAAAATTGCAACAATATAAAAATTGTATAAAAGTTTCGGTACTTATGTGGTTTACCGCCCATAAAATTTTTTTTGTTAAGTCTTAAAAAAACTTCCAGGGGTTTTGATGGTCGTGAACACGAATCCGACGTCCATTTCGCCCTATTTCGAACCCCGAACCCAAATTCGAACAATAATTTTTAAAAAAATTCAAAAATTAGAAAAAAAAATAATTCAACAGCAATAATTAGGTTTATACGCGTCTAAACTCTATGAAATGGACACCAACATCGGCGGGGAGGAAAAGCACATCAGACTGATCAGAGAGGAAAAACATACTGACTGGAGTGATCAGAGGCTTAATGAGAGTTGAATTTCAATAAGAACGATGAATGGAATCAAAAACGGGTGTAAATCCAATGCAGCCAAAGTCGTGCCCTCCCCTATCCCACCCCATTCATTCCTCTGCTGGCAAAACTGTTAGTTTTTTTTATCCAACAACAAGTCAAAAAGGTCACAATTTGCACGAACATCACTAATCATCATCATCATTACAATCTCTAATCATTATTAATCATCATCATCTTCTTGTCCTTCAGCATTTCCTCCTCCATCTGTTGCTGAACACTTGGACCAGGAACTGATGCTGCTGCTGCGTCGTCGTTGTTGTCAAGAAGGCTAAAAATCAAAAAAAAAAATATTTTCCGGAAATTTTCGGAAATTTTGTACCCATCGCCGACAGAGCGTCCATCGCCCATGCACACAAAGATGCGGTTGCGCTGCTGATCAAATCTGATTCGTTGACGGGGCCCATCGTAAGTCCATCCAATCGCTTCGTCCTCCCATCGGTCCCATTGCGGCACATCAATGCCTAAAAAGGGGGAGGGGGATGAATTGCAGTAAAAATTATATCTGCCGGAAAAAGTCAAATCAAATTATGGAAACAAATTGTTAAAATGCTAAAAAAATGCACACACCGCTTTGATTTTGTTGATTGTCGTTTTGGTCCATTCAATGTCGACGTCCAATGAGAGCATTTTGGGCGGAATGCCAGAGACAGACGGCGAGCAAAGCCAATTGATCAGCAACGGTTGGCCATCAGCAGCAGAGGATGGCGAATTGTCATGGACACCAGCAGTTGACGGAATGTTGCGCAGAATGAACTCCAAGAGGCGCACCCAATGCGTTTTGATGGACAAAGTGCCACAGGCAGCGAACAGACGGCGAAAATGGTGGAGAAATGCCATCATACTGCGGTCCAAGTAGCTGAAAAAGGGGGGAAACAAAATGAATGATGCCATTTATGGGAACAGCAAAAGCAATTTCGACGGCGCCATGCCCCGAAAATTGTGTGGTCCAGAGCCAACATTACTTGATGAAAAATCCGTTGAAGGCGTCCACTTTGCCCGGCATCGGTACGGTTGGCATTGGCAACGGTTGACCACGTGCGTTGACAATTTGCACAACGTTCTCCTCGTTCGGAAACCAAATTCGGATGAAGTCCAATGTGCGGCGTCGCGTCTTAAAATGTTCGTCCACCCGTGCGTCAAATCGGTCGCTGATCAACGCAATTTGGAGGCCAAGTTGGGAAGGCGGCAGCAGGTCGAACACACTAAGCCATACGTCGTCAGAAATGAAGCTGAAATCGGATGGGATTTAGTTTTTGATGAAAGGAAAGCCGATCATTTTTAAAATTAGTACATTTTCTTCTCCATTTTTTCCTCCGCTTCTTTTCGGTTGTCTGACATTTTGTGGATGACAATTGACGACTTACAATTGGAATAGTATTAAGTAATGTACAGAAGGAAGGGATATACTTGAAATAAATAAAATTAATTAAAATCGTAAACAAAATGAATGAAATAATCGGAGAAGGTTGAGGAAGGATATTGGTGAATATACAGAATAAATAAAATGACAAATGAATTGTTCTGTCCAAGAAACGTCCTTTATATACAAAAATAAGGACGACTTTTTCATGGATTCAGAAAGTCTAAAAACAGCAAATTTAACGACTTCGGTATTATCACAAAATTTGCAAATACCTAAATTGGGCCTATTTAATAGGAATCGCTGATTTTACATATATTTTTTTTCATTTTGCTAAGCTATTTTAAATCTGTCGGAAATTGTCTTAATAATTACCTTCACCAAAATGTCAGACAACCGAAAAGAAGCGGAGGAAAAGATGGCAAAAGCAATGTAAATTAAAATGAATGCTAATTTTGAATTTTAAATTTTGTTTTCCTTTTTTCAACTTCATCTCCGGCGATTGTTGGCTTTGTGTCTTCGATTTGCTGCCACCTTCTCAACTTGGCCTTGGAATTGCGCTGATCAGCCACCGATTTGACTTTTACGTGGACGAACACTTCAAAACGCGCAAATGGGCGCTGAAGTCTTTTCGAATTGGAAGCAAAATCGAAAAGAATGGCACAAAGAAAATGGAAATTGCCAATTTACGTGGAAAAGCATTGCCAATTCCGCAAATGCAATTGCCACGCAAAGTCAGTGTATTCAAACGCATCGAGATATTGTAAATTAGCGATTGTGTAAGATTTAGGCAACATTTCCCATTCCATTTCCAGTTTCATCGACCACAATGCCATCGCTTTTCTCCAGCGTTTTCGTCCACTTTTCACCACCTGTCCAATTAATCCAGGGCTTCCATTTGTTCTTATTTGTAAGAAATGTTCTGATTTTGGGCTATTGTTCTTATTTTGTTCTTATTTATTAAAATTATTCATAAATTTAGAAATTTATGGCATAAATGTTCTTATTTTACCTATAAATTTAAAAAAAAATTTCCCCGGCAGCGCCTATCGGCACCGCCGTACCCACTGCCCACCTCCGTTCTCCAAAGTTCCTTGGAAAAATGCGCCGCAAAAAATTTGTTAAAAATTTGATTTTTTAGATAAAAATTGCACTGAATTTGAACTTAAGAAATTTGTTAAATTTTATTTTTTTTATTTTTTGAGTATGTGTTGAATTATATGGCATCAACGCTTGGTCTGAGTCAATATAATATAAGCATCACATCGGAGAATCATGGAGCACGCATTTTGGCACATTTAAAACCGATTTTTGAAAAAAAATTCACAAAAATGTTCGGAGTTCGGGTTAGGGGTTCCGAAATTCGTCAAATAGAGTTCAAATTCATGATCAGCGGCCCCGGAAATCCCCGGAAACACGTTTTTATCATTTAAAAACAAAAAAAAATTATGTGGGTCAAACTGTATAAGTAGCCAAAATTGAAATTAAAATTGACGATGGGAACAAAATCGGGGAAGGGTCAGCGAATGCTGTTTCAAAAGTTCAAATTTACTGCCATTTCTATTTTTAGGCTTCTCGACGAAACTCCCGGCCGAAGTGATCAGCAGCAGAAGTGAATGTATGAATTAATGAGAAGTGATTGACCTAATTGAATTTTGGATTGGAAAATTAATTGTGATGCCGTTTCATGTTTCTTTTGTTGTAATGATCAACGCTCGATTTATTTTTCGTTTCTAAGATAAATTTTCGCGCTTCCTGAAATCGGAATATTTTGGTCTGGAATTTATTAGCTCACTCCCCAAATTCATTTTTTTTTCAGTTGCTACGTTGTGCCTGTTCTGTTGGTCGGCTGTGGCACCATTCTTTGGTTCAGTTGGGACCACGTCAAAAAACGACGACGCCCTCACAAAAAAGAAATGTAAAAAAACAATAAAAATTAATAAAATTATTTTTTCAGCTTCATCTCAGCCGATTGTTGGCTCGAAGTGTTGCTTTTCTTGCGCCTTCTCAGCTTGGACTTGGAATCGCACTGATCAGTCGCCGATTTGACAGCCGAGTGGACGAACATTTCAAAACGCGCAGATGGATATTTGGCAACCAGTTGCTAATTCAGAAGAAAAAACAATTGTTTGGCAGCAACGGAATGCAAATTGTCGGTGCCAACGGAGGAAAAGCATTGCCAATCCCACAAAATCCGTTGCCGAACAAAGTGATCGGATTCAAACGCATTACGATCCTGTACAAATTGTCAACCAAATTACCAGTTTATTGATCAGTATAATCAAATTGAGATTCAAATTCATGATGACATCGGCAACGGGTCTGTGAATGATTATTAGGGCTGGGAATTTTAGTGACCAAAAATATCGAAATAGTTAACTAAATTAGTGAGTAAAAATGCCAAAACAGTGACAAAATAGTGCCTAAAAGTCCAATATAGTGACATAATTTTCAGGCCAAAAATTAAGCAAAATATTTTTTTCACTATTTTGCAGTTGCAAATGAGTAGGACTGGGATTTTTAAGAGCAAAAAACCCAAAATAGCTTTACCTAAAAAAGTTTTTAAAATTAAAAATTTTTGCCAAGAAAGTAAATTTTTGAGAAAATCTTTATTTGTTGTTATTATTTTGAATTTTTAGTAAAATCGTGCAAAAATTGCAACAATATAAAAATTGTATAAAAGTTTCGGTACTTATGTGGTTTACCGCCCATAAAATTTTTTTTGTTAAGTCTTAAAAAAACTTCCAGGGGTTTTGATGGTCGTGAACACGAATCCGACGTCCATTTCGCCCTATTTCGAACCCCGAACCCAAATTCGAACAATAATTTTTAAAAAAATTCAAAAATTAGAAAAAAAAATAATTCAACAGCAATAATTAGGTTTATACGCGTCTAAACTCTATGAAATGGACACCAACATCGGCGGGGAGGAAAAGCACATCAGACTGATCAGAGAGGAAAAACATACTGACTGGAGTGATCAGAGGCTTAATGAGAGTTGAATTTCAATAAGAACGATGAATGGAATCAAAAACGGGTGTAAATCCAATGCAGCCAAAGTCGTGCCCTCCCCTATCCCACCCCATTCATTCCTCTGCTGGCAAAACTGTTAGTTTTTTTTATCCAACAACAAGTCAAAAAGGTCACAATTTGCACGAACATCACTAATCATCATCATCATTACAATCTCTAATCATTATTAATCATCATCATCTTCTTGTCCTTCAGCATTTCCTCCTCCATCTGTTGCTGAACACTTGGACCAGGAACTGATGCTGCTGCTGCGTCGTCGTTGTTGTCAAGAAGGCTAAAAATCAAAAAAAAAAAATATTTTCCGGAAATTTTCGGAAATTTTGTACCCATCGCCGACA
>CP049711.1:2767855-2778822 GCA_004148225.2 Heterodera glycines | reverse complement strand
AATTCTCACTGATCTTGATCAATTGGTTTCAATCGATTCTGTTGGTCTGTTCCCCGATGGAATTGCTGATGATGGGCCAAATGGAATTGCTGGTCAAGCGTTGACCAAATGGCTTCACACTCCGACAAAAAATGGGCAACCGAAGCAATTACATCGCAATGATTATTTGGGTCCACTGAATCTCGAATGGGTCAACAACTTCAAAGAGGTGTCCCGCCATATTTTCGTCAATTTGTTTTTATTTTACCAATTTTGTTTAGACATTTCGCCGTGCCACCACTTCTGTCAGTTACCATATTCAACTTTATTTTCATGTGAACACAATGCCAACTGAACCATTTGAATTGGTGAACGAACGGACGAATGAGAAGCTGACACTGAAACAGGAGATCGACGAATTCTACGTAAATGTGTGTAATTGGCTGTTGCAACGGTGCCCAATTGGGGAGACGGCGACGGCGCCAGTTAAGTGGGAAAACCGCGAAAATTCGGGTGCCAATTTTAACTATATCAGATTTGAGCTGCGGTATGACAATAATTCGGGCGCCAATTTGAACAAAATCTTATTTGATTTGTGGAGTGGAAATGATCCCATTGGGTGAGAAGCAACAGCAATTTTTTGTCGAAACATTAATAATTTTAGGCCATTGTCGCCTTTTTCAAAACGCCTTATTTACCCAAAAAACAAATTCTTAAAATAAAATAAAAAAACAAAAATAACTTGTTTTTAGCCTTTTTTCTTTAATAATTTAGATTTTTAATTTGTAATTAAAAGGCTTTTTTAGACTTTTTTTTTCTAATTAGCTAAGTTTTTTTACACATTTCAGCTGGATTTGTAACGACGTTTGGCTGAACATTCTCCCCTTCTTTGACCGTCTTCAACTCGGGCTCAAAATCGCATTGCTTTCCGACCGTTTCGATGTTTTGGTGGACACGCATTTTGATGGAAAAAGCGAATTGACAATTTGCAGAGAAATAACAATTAGCAAGGACACTGGACGAAAACCGAAACGTCTGTACGGATCAATGACAAAAGGATATTTTCCGTTCCCCGACCTTCAACTTTTTTAATGCTGTTTAAGCTTTAAGGGCTTGAAAAAATTACAACTTAGAATCCTATTTTGGACATAGGCGCAAAGGTCGGACCGCAAATGGGGGACCGGTAAATTGGACACCAGAAAATTGGACACCAAGCGGAAAACTGGACACCAAGTTCCTAAAATAAAGCCAGGAATTGGGGTGAAAAATAAATTTATGAAGGGTAAATGGATTAATGAATTAAGGCACTTAGAGTAAATCAGGCATTAAATATGCGCGATGATTGATCAATGTGCCAAAATTGCATAAAAATGGGAATCCTATCCAAAATAAAACTTTGTTTCTTTCTTTATGAATGTTATGGTGGCTTTCTTCTCCTAATGTTACAATAATAAAAACCTTATTTATTGCCATTTTATTACGCTTATAAAAACACAGGGATGTGCAGACTAAAATACAATCTTTTAGCAAAACCAAAATTTTTGTTTATTTATTTTTAATTTATTTTATATCCAATAATGTCCAATTTACCGGGAGCCCGCAAATTAAGGGGCTCCATTGGCGGTAGATAATATGAGGGTGCACTTTATCCGCCTAAATTAAAATGAATGCTAATTTTGAATTTTAAATTTTGTTTTCCTTTTTTCAGCTTCATCTCCGGCGATTGTTGGCTTTGTGTCTTCGATTTGCTGCCACCTTCTCAACTTGGCCTTGGAATTGCGCTGATCAGCCACCGATTTGACTTTTACGTGGACGAACACTTCAAAACGCGCAAATGGGCGCTGAAGTCTTTTCGAATTGGAAGCAAAATCGAAAAGAATGGCACAAAGAAAATGGAAATTGCCAATTTACGTGGAAAAGCATTGCCAATTCCGCAAATGCAATTGCCACGCAAAGTCAGTGTATTCAAACGCATCGAGATATTGTAAATTAGCGATTGTGTAAGATTTAGGCAACATTTCCCATTCCATTTCCAGTTTCATCGACCACAATGCCATCGCTTTTCTCCAGCGTTTTCGTCCACTTTTCACCACCTGTCCAATTAATCCAGGGCTTCCATTTGTTCTTATTTATTAAAATTATTCATAAATTTAGAAATTTATGGCATAAATGTTCTTATTTTACTTATAAATTGAAAAAAATTTCCCCGGCGGCGCCTATCGGCACCGCCGTACCCACTCCCCACCCCCGTTCTCCAAAGTTCCTTGGAAAAATGCGCCGCAAAAAATTTGTTAAAAATTTGACTTTTTAGATAAAAATTGCACTGAATTTGAACTTAAGAAATTTGTTAAATTTTATTTTTTTTATTTTTTGAGTATGTGTTGAATTATATGGCATCAACGCTTGGTCTGAGTCAATATAATATAAGCATCACATCGGAGAATCATGGTGCACGCATTTTGGCACATTTAAAACCGATTTTTGAAAAAAAATTCACAAAAATGTTCGGAGTTCGGGTTAGGGGTTCCGAAATTCGTCAAATAGAGTTCAAATTCATGATCAGCGGCCCCGGAAATCCCCGGAAACACGTTTTTATCATTTAAAAACAAAAAAAAATTATGTGGGTCAAACTGTATAAGTAGCCAAAATTGAAATTAAAATTGACGATGGGAACAAAATCGGGGAAGGGTCAGCGAATGCTGTTTCAAAAGTTCAAATTTACTGCCATTTCTATTTTTAGGCTTCTCGACGAAACTCCCGGCCGAAGTGATCAGCAGCAGAAGTGAATGTATGAATTAATGAGAAGTGATTGACCTAATTGAATTTTGGATTGGAAAATTAATTGTGATGCCGTTTCATGTTTCTTTTGTTGTAATGATCAACGCTCGATTTATTTTTCGTTTCTAAGATAAATTTTCGCGCTTCCTGAAATCGGAATATTTTGGTCTGGAATTTATTAGCTCACTCCCCAAATTCATTTTTTTTTCAGTTGCTACGTTGTGCCTGTTCTGTTGGTCGGCTGTGGCACCATTCTTTGGTTCAGTTGGGACCACGTCAAAAAACGACGACGCCCTCACAAAAAAGAAATGTAAAAAAACAATAAAAATTAATAAAATTATTTTTTCAGCTTCATCTCAGCCGATTGTTGGCTCGAAGTGTTGCTTTTCTTGCGCCTTCTCAGCTTGGACTTGGAATCGCACTGATCAGTCGCCGATTTGACAGCCGAGTGGACGAACATTTCAAAACGCGCAGATGGATATTTGGCAACCAGTTGCTAATTCAGAAGAAAAAACAATTGTTTGGCAGCAACGGAATGCAAATTGTCGGTGCCAACGGAGGAAAAGCATTGCCAATCCCACAAAATCCGTTGCCGAACAAAGTGATCGGATTCAAACGCATTACGATCCTGTACAAATTGTCAACCAAATTACCAGTTTATTGATCAGTATAATCAAATTGAGATTCAAATTCATGATGACATCGGCAACGGGTCTGTGAATGATTATTAGGGCTGGGAATTTTAGTGACCAAAAATATCGAAATAGTTAACTAAATTAGTGAGTAAAAATGCCAAAACAGTGACAAAATAGTGCCTAAAAGTCCAATATAGTGACATAATTTTCAGGCCAAAAATTAAGCAAAATATTTTTTTCACTATTTTGCAGTTGCAAATGAGTAGGACTGGGATTTTTAAGAGCAAAAAACCCAAAATAGCTTTACCTAAAAAAGTTTTTAAAATTAAAAATTTTTGCCAAGAAAGTAAATTTTTGAGAAAATCTTTATTTGTTGTTATTATTTTGAATTTTTAGTAAAATCGTGCAAAAATTGCAACAATATAAAAATTGTATAAAAGTTTCGGTACTTATGTGGTTTACCGCCCATAAAATTTTTTTTGTTAAGTCTTAAAAAAACTTCCAGGGGTTTTGATGGTCGTGAACACGAATCCGACGTCCATTTCGCCCTATTTCGAACCCCGAACCCAAATTCGAACAATAATTTTTAAAAAAATTCAAAAATTAGAAAAAAAAATAATTCAACAGCAATAATTAGGTTTATACGCGTCTAAACTCTATGAAATGGACACCAACATCGGCGGGGAGGAAAAGCACATCAGACTGATCAGAGAGGAAAAACATACTGACTGGAGTGATCAGAGGCTTAATGAGAGTTGAATTTCAATAAGAACGATGAATGGAATCAAAAACGGGTGTAAATCCAATGCAGCCAAAGTCGTGCCCTCCCCTATCCCACCCCATTCATTCCTCTGCTGGCAAAACTGTTAGTTTTTTTTATCCAACAACAAGTCAAAAAGGTCACAATTTGCACGAACATCACTAATCATCATCATCATTACAATCTCTAATCATTATTAATCATCATCATCTTCTTGTCCTTCAGCATTTCCTCCTCCATCTGTTGCTGAACACTTGGACCAGGAACTGATGCTGCTGCTGCGTCGTCGTTGTTGTCAAGAAGGCTAAAAATCAAAAAAAAAAATATTTTCCGGAAATTTTCGGAAATTTTGTACCCATCGCCGACAGAGCGTCCATCGCCCATGCACACAAAGATGCGGTTGCGCTGCTGATCAAATCTGATTCGTTGACGGGGCCCATCGTAAGTCCATCCAATCGCTTCGTCCTCCCATCGGTCCCATTGCGGCACATCAATGCCTAAAAAGGGGGAGGGGGATGAATTGCAGTAAAAATTATATCTGCCGGAAAAAGTCAAATCAAATTATGGAAACAAATTGTTAAAATGCTAAAAAAATGCACACACCGCTTTGATTTTGTTGATTGTCGTTTTGGTCCATTCAATGTCGACGTCCAATGAGAGCATTTTGGGCGGAATGCCAGAGACAGACGGCGAGCAAAGCCAATTGATCAGCAACGGTTGGCCATCAGCAGCAGAGGATGGCGAATTGTCATGGACACCAGCAGTTGACGGAATGTTGCGCAGAATGAACTCCAAGAGGCGCACCCAATGCGTTTTGATGGACAAAGTGCCACAGGCAGCGAACAGACGGCGAAAATGGTGGAGAAATGCCATCATACTGCGGTCCAAGTAGCTGAAAAAGGGGGGAAACAAAATGAATGATGCCATTTATGGGAACAGCAAAAGCAATTTCGACGGCGCCATGCCCCGAAAATTGTGTGGTCCAGAGCCAACATTACTTGATGAAAAATCCGTTGAAGGCGTCCACTTTGCCCGGCATCGGTACGGTTGGCATTGGCAACGGTTGACCACGTGCGTTGACAATTTGCACAACGTTCTCCTCGTTCGGAAACCAAATTCGGATGAAGTCCAATGTGCGGCGTCGCGTCTTAAAATGTTCGTCCACCCGTGCGTCAAATCGGTCGCTGATCAACGCAATTTGGAGGCCAAGTTGGGAAGGCGGCAGCAGGTCGAACACACTAAGCCATACGTCGTCAGAAATGAAGCTGAAATCGGATGGGATTTAGTTTTTGATGAAAGGAAAGCCGATCATTTTTAAAATTAGTACATTTTCTTCTCCATTTTTTCCTCCGCTTCTTTTCGGTTGTCTGACATTTTGTGGATGACAATTGACGACTTACAATTGGAATAGTATTAAGTAATGTACAGAAGGAAGGGATATACTTGAAATAAATAAAATTAATTAAAATCGTAAACAAAATGAATGAAATAATCGGAGAAGGTTGAGGAAGGATATTGGTGAATATACAGAATAAATAAAATGACAAATGAATTGTTCTGTCCAAGAAACGTCCTTTATATACAAAAATAAGGACGACTTTTTCATGGATTCAGAAAGTCTAAAAACAGCAAATTTAACGACTTCGGTATTATCACAAAATTTGCAAATACCTAAATTGGGCCTATTTAATAGGAATCGCTGATTTTACATATATTTTTTTTCATTTTGCTAAGCTATTTTAAATCTGTCGGAAATTGTCTTAATAATTACCTTCACCAAAATGTCAGACAACCGAAAAGAAGCGGAGGAAAAGATGGCAAAAGCAATGTAAATTAAAATGAATGCTAATTTTGAATTTTAAATTTTGTTTTCCTTTTTTCAGCTTCATCTCCGGCGATTGTTGGCTTTGTGTCTTCGATTTGCTGCCACCTTCTCAACTTGGCCTTGGAATTGCGCTGATCAGCCACCGATTTGACTTTTACGTGGACGAACACTTCAAAACGCGCAAATGGGCGCTGAAGTCTTTTCGAATTGGAAGCAAAATCGAAAAGAATGGCACAAAGAAAATGGAAATTGCCAATTTACGTGGAAAAGCATTGCCAATTCCGCAAATGCAATTGCCACGCAAAGTCAGTGTATTCAAACGCATCGAGATATTGTAAATTAGCGATTGTGTAAGATTTAGGCAACATTTCCCATTCCATTTCCAGTTTCATCGACCACAATGCCATCGCTTTTCTCCAGCGTTTTCGTCCACTTTTCACCACCTGTCCAATTAATCCAGGGCTTCCATTTGTTCTTATTTGTAAGAAATGTTCTGATTTTGGGCTATTGTTCTTATTTTGTTCTTATTTATTAAAATTATTCATAAATTTAGAAATTTATGGCATAAATGTTCTTATTTTACCTATAAATTTAAAAAAAAATTTCCCCGGCAGCGCCTATCGGCACCGCCGTACCCACTGCCCACCTCCGTTCTCCAAAGTTCCTTGGAAAAATGCGCCGCAAAAAATTTGTTAAAAATTTGATTTTTTAGATAAAAATTGCACTGAATTTGAACTTAAGAAATTTGTTAAATTTTATTTTTTTTATTTTTTGAGTATGTGTTGAATTATATGGCATCAACGCTTGGTCTGAGTCAATATAATATAAGCATCACATCGGAGAATCATGGAGCACGCATTTTGGCACATTTAAAACCGATTTTTGAAAAAAAATTCACAAAAATGTTCGGAGTTCGGGTTAGGGGTTCCGAAATTCGTCAAATAGAGTTCAAATTCATGATCAGCGGCCCCGGAAATCCCCGGAAACACGTTTTTATCATTTAAAAACAAAAAAAAATTATGTGGGTCAAACTGTATAAGTAGCCAAAATTGAAATTAAAATTGACGATGGGAACAAAATCGGGGAAGGGTCAGCGAATGCTGTTTCAAAAGTTCAAATTTACTGCCATTTCTATTTTTAGGCTTCTCGACGAAACTCCCGGCCGAAGTGATCAGCAGCAGAAGTGAATGTATGAATTAATGAGAAGTGATTGACCTAATTGAATTTTGGATTGGAAAATTAATTGTGATGCCGTTTCATGTTTCTTTTGTTGTAATGATCAACGCTCGATTTATTTTTCGTTTCTAAGATAAATTTTCGCGCTTCCTGAAATCGGAATATTTTGGTCTGGAATTTATTAGCTCACTCCCCAAATTCATTTTTTTTTCAGTTGCTACGTTGTGCCTGTTCTGTTGGTCGGCTGTGGCACCATTCTTTGGTTCAGTTGGGACCACGTCAAAAAACGACGACGCCCTCACAAAAAAGAAATGTAAAAAAACAATAAAAATTAATAAAATTATTTTTTCAGCTTCATCTCAGCCGATTGTTGGCTCGAAGTGTTGCTTTTCTTGCGCCTTCTCAGCTTGGACTTGGAATCGCACTGATCAGTCGCCGATTTGACAGCCGAGTGGACGAACATTTCAAAACGCGCAGATGGATATTTGGCAACCAGTTGCTAATTCAGAAGAAAAAACAATTGTTTGGCAGCAACGGAATGCAAATTGTCGGTGCCAACGGAGGAAAAGCATTGCCAATCCCACAAAATCCGTTGCCGAACAAAGTGATCGGATTCAAACGCATTACGATCCTGTACAAATTGTCAACCAAATTACCAGTTTATTGATCAGTATAATCAAATTGAGATTCAAATTCATGATGACATCGGCAACGGGTCTGTGAATGATTATTAGGGCTGGGAATTTTAGTGACCAAAAATATCGAAATAGTTAACTAAATTAGTGAGTAAAAATGCCAAAACAGTGACAAAATAGTGCCTAAAAGTCCAATATAGTGACATAATTTTCAGGCCAAAAATTAAGCAAAATATTTTTTTCACTATTTTGCAGTTGCAAATGAGTAGGACTGGGATTTTTAAGAGCAAAAAACCCAAAATAGCTTTACCTAAAAAAGTTTTTAAAATTAAAAATTTTTGCCAAGAAAGTAAATTTTTGAGAAAATCTTTATTTGTTGTTATTATTTTGAATTTTTAGTAAAATCGTGCAAAAATTGCAACAATATAAAAATTGTATAAAAGTTTCGGTACTTATGTGGTTTACCGCCCATAAAATTTTTTTTGTTAAGTCTTAAAAAAACTTCCAGGGGTTTTGATGGTCGTGAACACGAATCCGACGTCCATTTCGCCCTATTTCGAACCCCGAACCCAAATTCGAACAATAATTTTAAAAAAATTCAAAAATTAGAAAAAAAAATAATTCAACAGCAATAATTAGGTTTATACGCGTCTAAACTCTATGAAATGGACACCAACATCGGCGGGGAGGAAAAGCACATCAGACTGATCAGAGAGGAAAAACATACTGACTGGAGTGATCAGAGGCTTAATGAGAGTTGAATTTCAATAAGAACGATGAATGGAATCAAAAACGGGTGTAAATCCAATGCAGCCAAAGTCGTGCCCTCCCCTATCCCACCCCATTCATTCCTCTGCTGGCAAAACTGTTAGTTTTTTTTATCCAACAACAAGTCAAAAAGGTCACAATTTGCACGAACATCACTAATCATCATCATCATTACAATCTCTAATCATTATTAATCATCATCATCTTCTTGTCCTTCAGCATTTCCTCCTCCATCTGTTGCTGAACACTTGGACCAGGAACTGATGCTGCTGCTGCGTCGTCGTTGTTGTCAAGAAGGCTAAAAATCAAAAAAAAAAATATTTTCCGGAAATTTTCGGAAATTTTGTACCCATCGCCGACAGAGCGTCCATCGCCCATGCACACAAAGATGCGGTTGCGCTGCTGATCAAATCTGATTCGTTGACGGGGCCCATCGTAAGTCCATCCAATCGCTTCGTCCTCCCATCGGTCCCATTGCGGCACATCAATGCCTAAAAAGGGGGAGGGGGATGAATTGCAGTAAAAATTATATCTGCCGGAAAAAGTCAAATCAAATTATGGAAACAAATTGTTAAAATGCTAAAAAAATGCACACACCGCTTTGATTTTGTTGATTGTCGTTTTGGTCCATTCAATGTCGACGTCCAATGAGAGCATTTTGGGCGGAATGCCAGAGACAGACGGCGAGCAAAGCCAATTGATCAGCAACGGTTGGCCATCAGCAGCAGAGGATGGCGAATTGTCATGGACACCAGCAGTTGACGGAATGTTGCGCAGAATGAACTCCAAGAGGCGCACCCAATGCGTTTTGATGGACAAAGTGCCACAGGCAGCGAACAGACGGCGAAAATGGTGGAGAAATGCCATCATACTGCGGTCCAAGTAGCTGAAAAAGGGGGGAAACAAAATGAATGATGCCATTTATGGGAACAGCAAAAGCAATTTCGACGGCGCCATGCCCCGAAAATTGTGTGGTCCAGAGCCAACATTACTTGATGAAAAATCCGTTGAAGGCGTCCACTTTGCCCGGCATCGGTACGGTTGGCATTGGCAACGGTTGACCACGTGCGTTGACAATTTGCACAACGTTCTCCTCGTTCGGAAACCAAATTCGGATGAAGTCCAATGTGCGGCGTCGCGTCTTAAAATGTTCGTCCACCCGTGCGTCAAATCGGTCGCTGATCAACGCAATTTGGAGGCCAAGTTGGGAAGGCGGCAGCAGGTCGAACACACTAAGCCATACGTCGTCAGAAATGAAGCTGAAATCGGATGGGATTTAGTTTTTGATGAAAGGAAAGCCGATCATTTTTAAAATTAGTACATTTTCTTCTCCATTTTTTCCTCCGCTTCTTTTCGGTTGTCTGACATTTTGTGGATGACAATTGACGACTTACAATTGGAATAGTATTAAGTAATGTACAGAAGGAAGGGATATACTTGAAATAAATAAAATTAATTAAAATCGTAAACAAAATGAATGAAATAATCGGAGAAGGTTGAGGAAGGATATTGGTGAATATACAGAATAAATAAAATGACAAATGAATTGTTCTGTCCAAGAAACGTCCTTTATATACAAAAATAAGGACGACTTTTTCATGGATTCAGAAAGTCTAAAAACAGCAAATTTAACGACTTCGGTATTATCACAAAATTTGCAAATACCTAAATTGGGCCTATTTAATAGGAATCGCTGATTTTACATATATTTTTTTTCATTTTGCTAAGCTATTTTAAATCTGTCGGAAATTGTCTTAATAATTACCTTCACCAAAATGTCAGACAACCGAAAAGAAGCGGAGGAAAAGATGGCAAAAGCAATGTAAATTAAATGAATGCTAATTTTGAATTTTAAATTTTGTTTTCCTTTTTTCAGCTTCATCTCCGGCGATTGTTGGCTTTGTGTCTTCGATTTGCTGCCACCTTCTCAACTTGGCCTTGGAATTGCGCTGATCAGCCACCGATTTGACTTTTACGTGGACGAACACTTCAAAACGCGCAAATGGGCGCTGAAGTCTTTTCGAATTGGAAGCAAAATCGAAAAGAATGGCACAAAGAAAATGGAAATTGCCAATTTACGTGGAAAAGCATTGCCAATTCCGCAAATGCAATTGCCACGCAAAGTCAGTGTATTCAAACGCATCGAGATATTGTAAATTAGCGATTGTGTAAGATTTAGGCAACATTTCCCATTCCATTTCCAGTTTCATCGACCACAATGCCATCGCTTTTCTCCAGCGTTTTCGTCCACTTTTCACCACCTGTCCAATTAATCCAGGGCTTCCATTTGTTCTTATTTGTAAGAAATGTTCTGATTTTGGGCTATTGTTCTTATTTTGTTCTTATTTATTAAAATTATTCATAAATTTAGAAATTTATGGCATAAATGTTCTTATTTTACTTATAAATTG
>CP049711.1:2741853-2766855 GCA_004148225.2 Heterodera glycines | reverse complement strand
CGACGGTGTCAAATGTGGACACTTTCTTCAGACAGTCGGTCCAGTTCTTGTTGCGGTCGCCCTTCAAGTACCAGAGAGCCCTGAAAAAATTGAAAATTTAATAAATATGATGCGATTTCATTTCCACAAATTTAATGCCAGTCCAAAATTTTAAGCATTTTTTATGAAAAGTCGTTTAGCTCTTCATTTTTAAATTTAGTTATCCAAGGCTGTCAGTACAGGCAAAAATTTTGTCGGATAAAAACATTTTCGGGTTTTGTGGTTACGGGTCGATGAAATGGGAAAAAATAGACACTCATGTCCCTCAATTCCTACTACAAATCCAATACCATGCATGGAACCTGGTCCCAGTTTCGGGTTTTTCCGAGCCTTTGGGATTCCAAATTCCGGAATTTTTTTCTATTTTTCGGGAGGGGGGGGGGGTCTCCCTTGTCCCACCATGTCAAAACCTGACCAAGTGTTTTGCAGAAAATGACGCTCCACAAGGTCTTGCGGGACGGTGGTTTCTTCGGTGCAGCGCATTTGGCCGTTGTTGTGGTCCGCCTCGATGGACGCCGAATTTTCGCTGGAACTCGGGTCGGTGGTTGTGTCCGTTTTCGTGTTCTCTTTGTCCGCCCCTCCGCCCGCTGCCGACGCTTCACTTGACACAGTTTCGGACGTCATTTTCGGCAATATCAACAGTGTTTGTTCAATAATTATGTGCAGGCAAATAAATGGGCTAAAATTGACTCAAATTTATGATGAATATGTAGATAATGAAAAGCAGTGACACACATTTTTGGCGCTATTTGCAACAAATTGGGCACCTTTGAATTTGATTACAATCAAAGGGGTCGGGGAAAACCTAACTCATCCATACCCAATTCATCTATGCAAAAGAAATGCCATTACGCCGAAATGTGGGGTTATGATGGCATGGATGAAGTTGTATGAATGAATTGGGTTTGCATGATTGTTATGGATTAATTGGGTATGGATGACTTATGTGGATAAGTTGCAAAAGCTCTATATCTTTTTGAAGATATTTGAAGGCCCTTTCTAAATGCGATTAAGCAAACACAAAAAGTTAAAGCTAGAAAACTGTAGAAAAGTCAGAATTTTTGATATATTTTTAAATTTTGCTGTTTTTTTTTTCTTGACGAATCATTGTGAATTGTGGTTAACTAAGAGCTTGTTAAGAGCCTTTGAATGGTACCAAATTTGTTGATTTGTTCAACAAAGAAAACATTATGTCTTCTTAGCTGTCTCATCAGACGCAGTTGGCCCGCTTTATGGGCAAATGACTAAAAGGAATAAACTTTTTGGACTGAAATTTTTTTTGTAAGATTATGTTAGTCGGAAAATTCTTGGTATTTTACTGTTTTAGGTTCACAAGTGTTAAAAAAAATTGAACAAAAATTAACAGAAATGCGAGCGCAAATTTCGAAAACGCTTATACAACATTATTTTAGGGACATAGGTAAATGCAACAATTTTTTGAACAGTGAGTCAAATGGATGGGAAAAAACCAACTCGTATTGCCCCAACTGTACTTTTTTTCGACAAAAAATCGTAATACTTCTGTTAAAGTTACCAAATTAAACCTTCTTAGTATCATTTAATAGCCTTAAAATTCCCTTCTACCCAACAAGTTTCAAAAAATTTGATCAAGTTTGAAAAAAGTTATGGACGATTTTCTTCCATTCAGTATATAGATAGAGAACATTAAGAGCTATCGAATGATAACAAGAATATTTAATTTGGTCAACTTTAACAAAAGTTATGACGATTTTTTTGTCGAAAAACAGTACGAGTTGGGACAGTACGAGTTGGGTTTCGTTCAAATGGATTAGCTAGAGAATATGAGTGAGTTTTGTGAATTTGCGAGCCTTTTATACACTTTGATGTGTGCAACCCCAAAACAGGAAAGTACCAAAAAATTTTCCGCTAGTATTCTGAGATGCTGACAGACGAAAACGAAAAGTCGAAATCTCAAATCCCTGTTTATTTTTTGGAAGTTGCGTTTTTAACTCGAGATCGGCTCTTCCGTTTTTACAAGGGAAAATCTCGATAAAATTTTTAAATTAGCGGGGTTTTTTGGCGTTTTGTCCTTAGGCAATATTTGTCAAATTGATGATATATGCTATAAGAATTAGAGGCCGAATTTTCCAAAAGTGCCGGACCGGACCGGTCTGATATTTTCAGAAGCAACCGGTTTCCGGGCCCGGCCTCTCAAAAACCGGACAAACCGGAAAACCGGTGAAACCGGATTTTCAAATTGCCGGGCCCGGAACCGGTTTCCGGCTTGGTAAAAATTTTAAATTTTCACATGTATTTCACCCAAAATTGACCATAAATCGTGCCAGATGTTCGGCTCTATTTCACTTCAGGCGTCAATAAATGACCTCTTCAATAATAAAATTTCAAAAAAATTAAAAAATTTTAAAGAATTTTCTGAAAAATTTTTTGGTAAAGTGCATTAGTACAGGAAAACCTAGTAAGTAATTCTCCATAAAAAGAAAAAAATTTCTTTCTTAGATATTTGTGGAAAATTTTTTGATTTTGAAATTTCTGTTTGGAAATTAAAAAAATTTGCGATTTTGAGCAAATTTTTAAAGAAAATTAAGGATTTTTATGGTCCGGCGGTGCCGATAGGCGCCGCCGAGAAATTTTTGAAAATTTCGATGCAATTTATTAACAGAAATTCTATAAAAATGAAGAATTTTTGGCTATATCATAAACCGGTATAAACCGGTCCAAAATGCCGGTTTCCGGACCGGTTTGGCATTTTCTAAATAACCGGTTTCCGGGCCCGGCCGCTCAAAAACCGGTCAAACCGGATTTTTCCAAAAACGCCGGACCGGTTTGCCGGGCCCGGTAAAAACCGGTACCGGGCCCGGTCCGGTCCGCTCTCTAATAAGAATATTTTGGAATTTTAAAAATAATAGACAATTTTAATGAAAATTATTGTACATATATAAAAAAATTTTCTAGGATTTTAGAACAGAAAAATTACCAGTTTTTGCCGGTACCCTCAAAAATATTATTACCGGCTTAATTTCAAAAACTCAAGTTTTCAATTTTTCTTCATTAATAAAGCAATATTTAATCATTTACATAGCAAGAATTTTTTAAAATTGTTTAAAATATAAAATTTTACTTAAAAAATAAGTAAATTAAAATTTTGTAAAAAAATCAATATTTTTTCGAAAAAAAATTTTCCCCGTTCCCGCCCGGGATTCCCGTTAAAATTGACGGGATTTTTACGGGAACGGGAAAAAGGCGGGAATCCCGTTCGGGAATCCCGCCCCGTTCATTTTCGTTTTCCCGTTCCCGGAAAAATTTTTTTACCGGGCTCTAATTAAAACATGTTAAATTTTAATAAAAACAATTAGAACAAAAAATGATCATTTTGTACAGATACGAACATAAAAGTGAGTTTTGGAAATTTTGAGCTTTCGATTTTTGGTTCGAATGCGGGTCAGGGATAAATTAACAAAATCCATGTTGATCATTATAACACAAAAGCATTTATGAGAGCACGTCAAAACAGTCACAAATTCATTTTCCAACTCCAAAATTCATGTTGATCAGTCACTTTCTTAACAATTCATTCATTCACTTCTGCTGCTGATCACATGGGCCAGGAGTTGCGACGAGAAGCCTAAAAATAGAAAAGCAATAAATTTGAATAATTTTTTAAAATAAGCATTCGCTGACCCCTTCGTCCTCCATGTAATTATCATCCATTTGAATCTCAATTCTGTTCCATTGGTCATCAATTCGAAAACCAATCGCTTCCTTTTCCCATTTTGTCCATTTGCTTTCGTCTCGCGCAATTGGACAACGGACCAACAGAAAACATTCGTCAAGGACAGTTCTTTTCAGCGCCAATTGTTCCCGAGTAAATTCATTGGTCTGATCAAAGGGCACAACGGAATCAGCAAAAGGCGACTGAATAAACCGAATGACGACAATGAAATTGGCAGGGGAAGAAGCATTAGCAAATGCCTAAAAATAGGAAAATCGGCTAAGAAATAAAATTTTATTTTTTTGTGGGGACGACGGACCATTTAAATTATAAAAGTGCCAAAAGAGATGGGACATTTTAAATTCGTAAGCACCGCTTTGAATGCTGTAATCCTCGACGGCCAATTCCCATCATCATTGTCCAACCAGCATGGGAACATCTTCGGCACATTGTTTGGATGTGGAGTGAAAAGCCATTTGGCCACCCATTGTCCATCCGATGCCATGGCACTGTCATCGGCTGGAAATTCGGCGAAGAGATTGTAGAAATTGAAATTGGCATAGTGAAGAGATGGACAATCATTGAGAATTGACGGGACCAATTCCCGCAAACTCTGGAAAACACTCGAAAACAAATCCATGCCACAAATGTTTTTTCCGATCATTGGCCAAATACTGCGCAAAAAGAACTCCAAAATGCGGTCAGTGTTCGTGTTGATGATCAAATGAATTGGAAAGGTGGCAGAAAGTGGACCAAAACGGCGGAAAAAAGCGATGACATTTTGGTCAATGAAACTGTGAAAATGAATGGGAAAATTGGGAGCAGCTCGTTCCCCCCCCCCCCGAGAAATTAAAAAAAAATTTTACTAACAGAAATTTTTCAATAAAAAAATCTTAGAAGTTTTTTTACAAGAAAATTCCAAGAAAAAAATTTTTTGAGAAATTTTTA
Organism: Heterodera glycines; assembly: GCA_004148225.2. Taxonomy (NCBI): domain Eukaryota; kingdom Metazoa; phylum Nematoda; class Chromadorea; order Rhabditida; family Heteroderidae; genus Heterodera; species Heterodera glycines. The sequence goes on along the minus strand of CP049711.1, from coordinate 2,762,177 downwards.
TGGGGAATTACTAAGATTTTTTCAAAAAATTTTCCCTAAAATCGCTGAAAACTTTTCAAAAAAATTTTTTTTTGAATTTTCTTGTAAAAAAACTTTCTGAGGTTTTTTTTCTTGAAAATTTCTAAGTTAGTAATTTTTTTTTAATTTCTCGGGGGGGGGGGAGGGAAACGTAGTGCACGCACCCGAGAAAATTAGCCTAAATTGTTTTTGTAACCGCCCAATTTTACTTGATCTCAATGCATTTGAATCCGATGACTTTTCGTGGGATTTGAATTTCAGGAATTGGCATTCGTTCTCCATTGCAATTGACAATGTCCATTTCCTTGGTGCCATTCTCTCCAATTTTGCTTCGAATTTCAATGTATTTCAGTGCCCATTTGCGTGTCTTAAAGTGTTCGTCCACGTAAAAGTCAAATCGGTGGCTGATCAGCGCAATTCCCAGTCCAAGTTGAGAAGGCGGGAGCAAATCGTACACCGAAAGCCAACAGTCGGCGGAGATGAAGCTGAAGAAACGGGAAAACAAAATTTAAAATTGAAATTGAAAATTGGCATTTTTAATTTTACATTGCTTTTGCCATCTTTTCTTCCGCTTCTTTTCGGTTGTCTGACATTTTGGTGAGGGTAAATTATTGACAAATTGGCTTTTTTCCTTCAAAAATAAATTTTTTTGTAAATAATGAAAAAAGAGCCAAGAAAACAAATACCTAATCACCAGGGAACGGATTTATATGTTTTACGTTTTTTTGCGCATATGCTATCGCATGAAAACTCAAAATAGCATTTTTACCTGTTTTCCATTCAATCAGAGCGAGTTTTTAGCACATATAAAAACATTTTATGGACTTTTTGCTCATAAAAACATATTTTGGGGTTTTGATAGTTTTTAGTCACGGCGATTCAATTTTGGGCTCCAAGTACAATTAAGTTGGTTTTTTCGTCTTAGTGGTCTGTGAGTTAGTCAAAAAATGGGGGGTCTCAGGTTCAAATCCTCTTTGTGTTTGTGTATAAATTTCATTTTTTAAAGCAAACAAATAAAATACGGTCAGGGTCGTTTTCGTACCGCCGTTTTCGTACCGCTGTTTTCGTACGGGGACGTTTTCGTACCGCAGGGGGGTCGTTTTCGTACCGCCGTTTTCGTACCGCTGTTTTCGTACGGGGACGTTTTCGTACCGCAGGGGGGTCGTTTTCGTACCGCAGGGGGGTCGTTTTCGTACCGCAGGGGGGTCGTTTTCGTACCGCCGTTTTCGTACGGGGGACATTTTGTATGAGTTCTTGTACAAGCGTCAGATTCAAATAGAAAAACTTAAGAACTAATAAAGCCAAAATTTATCATTTTTTGTTTCCCATTCATAAAATTTTGTAGAAAATTCATAACTTTATAATAATAACAAAATCCGGGACAAACTAGGTCGCATCTCATAATTTCGGAATACCAGCGAGAAAATTGTTAAGGTTTTCGGGATTGACATTGGCATTGGCATAATTGTGATCATTTTGAGGGACAATATTGTTATTGATATAGTTATAGCGTTGGACGAGACGAAGAATCCGTGCGTCGGCATCGCGATACTTCTTTTTCTGTGCACCATCATGCACCAATTTATCATTATTTAGTTTTGTTTTAATTACTTGCTGCTGGTTCATTTTGTAGTTAATAAAAGCTTAACTGTCAAAACATTAAAAGTAATTTAAAAAAATTAACAAATTATTTGAATGCAATTTTTTTGCATATCCACTCGTACGAAAACGGCGGACGAAAATGTCCCCCGTACGAAAACGGCGGTACGAAAACGGCGGTACGAAAATGACCCCCGTACGAAAACGGCGGTACGAAAATGGTGGTACGAAAACGGCGGTCGAAAATGGCGGTACGAAAATTGAAGAAAATTAGTTTGAAAATTTTTATTAATTTAAATAGCTTTAACTTTTGGATTTTATAAAATAAAAACCAAAGTAAAAATTTAATTATTTAATATTTTCACTTGAATAAATTAAAATTTGAATTTTTTTTTTTAATTTTTTGAATTTTTTTGAATTTTTAAAAATTCCCGGTTGGTCCCGGTTCCCGGTCCCGAACAAAAATCGAGGTCCCGGTCCCGACTTCTCAGGTCCCGGCAAGTCCCGGTCCCAGTTTTGCCCAAAATTCCCGGTCCCGCTCTACTCTAAAACATTCTTAGAACGAACAAAATAAAGTGATTTTGCTATCCTTCGCTAGCTCTATGTGTCCTCTATTAACCTGCAAAATTTCAAAAAATTTTATTGAATTTAAAAAAGTTATGGCCAAAAATGTGTGCAAACTTGGTACCTTGCGTACTTTTGGCCATAACTTTTCTCAAACTTGACCAAATTTTTTGAAATTTAGATGAGCTTGTAGAGAAATGTTAGGGCTATCCAATGATACCAAGAATGTTTAATTTGGTTGACTTTGACAAAAGTTATGGACAGTTTTTTGTTGAAAATTTCCATTTGATGGTTTTTTATATCGCCCTTTTTGAAATCGTCATAAATAGGGCGTCAAATTATATGGAAATCCATATTTTTTTCCTGGACTGTGGGAGGCCTGAAACGTACGAAAAACATGTTTTTGGCTTGGTTTGAAGCCTATATTTTTCCATATTTTGCGATTTATATCCATATTTCCATATTTGTCCATATTTTGGCATTTTTTCAAAAAACCTCTAATAGAACGGCCCCCAACAGGCAAATTGGCCTTTTGACCTCAAAAACCGGAAAATTTTCCAAAAAATAATTGTTTAGCAAAATTTTCACGAAAAATATTGAATAAATTTAAATTTGCCGACAATCGAATGAGTTTTTCAGCTCAAAATTTAGAAATGTATCTTATATGCAACAACCAATAAATTTTGAAGAAATTTTGAGAAATTATACCCTAAATTTGGAAAAATTTATGTCCATATTTTGCAATTTTATGTCCATATTTTGAGATTTTTGCAATTTTATGTCCATATTTTGAGATTTTTGCGATTTGTTGTCCATATTTTAAGGCCATATTTCGTGATTTTATATCCATATAATTTGACGCCCTAGTCATAAACCTCCTTGGGATGATGTTTTGTTCGGCACCGGCGGAGGCGGTTCGTCGTCGTCGACGTCCGACACTTGCGTTGCCACCTTGCATGGCACTTGGATTTGCGGAATTGGCAATGATTTCCAAAATTATCATTTTTAATTTTACATTGCTTTTGCCATCCATCTTTTCCCCCGCTTCTTTTCGATTGTCGGACAAAATTTTTGTGAGTAAATTTTTAAGACATTTTTTGGCATTTTTCAGTTTACCGTATTTGCTCTAATTATAGCCCAGTCTCTATTAATTTCGCAGTCTCCAATTATCCCCCCCTTTCTGAGGAGTTCGAAAAATAATCCCCCAGTCTCTATATATCCCCCATGGGATATAAATAGAATTTTAACAAATTGGTTGGCACCTTTTTCGTCTCCTGTTCCGTCCAATGGCGTAGTCAACCCACACTTTGCCCCAATGATTTTGTGCAGGTAGCCATCCGTTGTGTCATCGTTCATCCATATCGACCCAGCGAAATTGATCACCAATTTTCCAGCAAATTGGGTGACATTTGCGGCACCGGTCGCTTTCTGTTTACCAGCACGTATGGCTTGAGTTTTTGTCCGTTATTCCGTGCTGTAAGACACACCGTCACCCGCATTTTGTCATGTCCTGTGGTCACAACTGTCACCTAATTTGTTAGAATAGGTTCATTTTATCTAAAAAAACTTACATCCTTTGCGCCTTTATTGTCCACACATCGGTTGTCCGGGAAATCGAACCAAACGGCCGTCTCGTCCATTGCAAAGATGCCGCCGGGAAAATTGTTCTTCGCCTTTGTTCAACAAAATTGATGAATTTTGCCACCGCTTCTGCATAGTTGGACGGCGGTTTCTGACAAACCGATGTCTTCATGCGCAGCACGAAATTATGCCTTTTCAGAAATTTCTGCAGCCATCCAAGTGATGCCTGAACAACATTTTTAATTTTAGTTGCATACCAGTTTTGTCACCTTTGTGTCAGTGTCTATGAACAGTGAAGCCGCCCTTCGTCGTATGATGTTCCTTGACACAAGCTGTTTATTTTTTCGTTTCTCGGCGATCCATTCGGCCAATGCAATGTCGATTTCCGGATGTTGAACTGGTCGGCCCGCTCCCTCAAGTCTCATGCGCTTCCCCCCATTTGGTGTCATGCTAAAATTTTTGTCACAAAAAAATTTTAAAATGTTAAGTACATCTGTTTTCTTAGTGTCTTCATGTGTCATCCAGTTCTTGATCTGTTTCCTGTCCACTTTGAATTTCGTTGCTGCTGAACGTATGGAGTTCTTTCGCGCCCACTCGACAGCCTCCAGTTTTTTCTGCGAATCGTTGTTCCTGTGGCGCTTCTTGTCTTTTGCCGGCGTACCTTCATTCTCTTTCTTTTGCGGTTCGTATTCATCATTTTCTGAGTCTTCTGCTATCGGTGCATTTCCTTCCTCGTTTACGCAGTTGTGACACACGACCTTTCCACCGAAGCCTTCGTTTTCAACACCACCAGAATTGCCACAGAATGTGTGGCACGGCAATTTGCAGACGGAACAGCTGTGGCTTCCTCCATAAATTGCTTTACAAACGCAGCAAAAAGATTCCATTGCTAAATATATGTTAATTTTTCAAATTTTCATAAAAAATTCAGAAATTCTGTAACAAAAAATGCAATAAAAATTTATTATTTTTTGTCGCGATGACGTTTCTGGTGACATGTTCAAAAAAATTCAAAAATTTTTCACTAAATAAATCAGCCGAAAAATAATCCCCCAGTCTCTATTAATTTCGCAGTCTCTAATTATCACCTCTATTCTGAGGAGGTTGAAAAATAATCCCCCATGGGCTATAATTAGAGCCAATACGGTAATTGGCTTTTTTTCTTTAAAAATTCATTAAAATTTTAACAACAAAAAAGTGTCATTAAGTATATGTACATAAAACAATCGCAAATTAATATTTTATTAGGCGTCCCAATGTTTTTTTATGGAAATTTGAACACTCATACTTATTTATGAAGTTGATAAAACGGCGAAATATGGGAAAATATGGAAAACATTTGAAGCTAATGATGGGTGGGTGAGTGATTCACAGATTCATCGGAGAGAATTTTGTTCATTTTCCATTCAATCAGTCAAATCAAAAAGTTTTAAAATGGAATTATTTTTCACATTTTACATTTTCCAATTGTATATTCTAGAGTTGAGCGGGACCGGGACCTGAACACGGACAACTGAGTACCGAAGTCCCGGTTTTGACCGGGACCGGGACTAGTCTCGGTTTTTTCCCGGTTTTCCCAACCAAATTCCCGGTTTTTCAACCCGAAAAGGTCCCGGTCCCGGGTTTGCCCAAAATTCCCGGTCCCGCTCAACTCTAGTATATTCCATAATTTATCTATTTATTTTTAAGGAAATGTTTTTTCTGAATTTTATTTTCTTCTTTTTCGTGTTCACTGCTGAACAACATTTTTTCACCCTCGGCGACGGATCAAATGGAACACGGTAATTAATTATGTAATTAGGAGAATGTGACGAAAAACTTGAAAAAAAATCGGAAATTTTACCAAATTGGATTTAATTAATCTGAATAGAAAATTTATTTTACTTGAAAAATAATAGAATTACTTTTTGCCAAATAAAATATTTTAAGAGATTAATTCTTTTACCAAATACGGAAATTTAGCAAAAACCTTCCCAAAAATCAAAAGTTTGACAACAGAAAATTGTTTATAGCATATGAGCAATAAAAAGTTAAAAAAAATAATTATTATAAAATAATTATGCAAAATTAAAGCACTGTGTCAATGGAAGCGACTGAAAATGGCCCCAAAACAATCAAATTTAAATTGTTGTATGGAAATTGTTCAAGGTTTTCTTGGACCTATTTTTTAAATAATTATGTAATTGAACAATAGACACTTACCAATTAATGTTAATTAAGCTTTTGGTTGTGCTACAAAAGTGCATTGAATGCCACAAATTTGTCGTGGAAATTGGCGAAACGTTTCCGATTCGACAAAATGTTGAGCAGCAACCCAATGATCAATGACAGTGATGATGATGGTGATCAGTTTTGTGGACAAAATGACAGAAAAATCCAATTTTTGATTAAAAATGAATCAATCACTATCGGAGGCCAACAGTTGTTCAGCAGGTCAATCAATTAATGGCGGATTAAGGAATTGATTTGAATTTCTTCATATTCCAATTCAATTTTTAAAATAATTTTTTATGATTTTTTTCAAAATGTTTTCTCAAGGAAAAGGTCCCAGTTGGTCTCGGTCTCGATCGAAAATCAAGTTCCCGATCGTGATTTTGCAAAAATTCCCGGTCCCGTCTCTATTTAAAATAATTCTTATTTTAAAATTGTTTTTTAAATTAAAAAAAATTCCTTAAAAATTTTCCCCTTTCTTTTTTTTAATTAATTGAAAATTTAAAAAACTTATCCCAAAAATAAATTTTACAGATCAAAACCGGACGGAGAATTGGCTTTTGCGCTGCAATTGGACCAAATTTTGGGCAAAGTTTTCGCTTTCAATTTAGGCAGGCATTTTTTTAGAAAAAAAATATCTGCCAAAAACCAAAAATTTGGCATTTTTTTAGTTGAACAGGAACCGATGAATATCAGCAACGAATTTTTCGACGTTTCAAATTTTGGCTCATTTTTAACCGATTATGCCGGACTTTGGCTGTTGCCAGCGGACATTGCGCCAAAATTGGGTCAAAAATCCACCAAATTAACTTTTGTTGTGCCGGATGAATGCATATTCATGCCGAACAGAACCATTGTGCCGCCACTAAAGTGCCGCACTTTTAACTTTGAAGCGGTTACACGGCATGGCCGTGCCAAGAGACGAATCAATCCACTCGTAAGATTTGTGTTGAGGGAAATATTTAATTTATTTTTTGGCATTTCATTATTTGGCACTCGCTATTGCGTTTTCATTGTTGGCATATTTCTTTCTTGCGCTTCTTAGACTCTTTATTTTTTGTAAATATTTTTTATTTCTCGAAAATGATTTTTTGGGTGCTTTTCTTAGGCATTTTTCAATGGTTGGCACTTTGATTTTTATTTGTCTATTTCTTTGGCACTTTTTTCTGCCTTTTTTCCCTTGGGTGCATTTGCTATTCAATTTTTTCTTCTTTTACATTTCTCCATATTTGGCACTTTTTGGGTCTTTTTCTTTGGCATTTGCTATTAATTTTTTTTCTTTTACATTTCTCGGCACTTTTTATACATTTTTCCCTCCCATCATTTTTCAGATTTACAATGGCACTAACACGGACATAAAGCATTTGCCATGGACTGTGTATTTTGAGGGCATTAAACCTTTTAATGCCACAGCAAATATTCTCGAGTCGTGTACTGCTTCGTTGATTTCTTCACAATTTGTCCTGTTGGCAGCACATTGTTTAAAAGGCGTTAACAAAATTAAATTGGGTAAAAATTGAAAAAAAAAATAAAAATGGAAGATTTAAAATTTAAATACCCTAAATTCTAGTGATGCTCGAGAGTCTCGGTCTCGACTCGAGAAAAGTCTCGGGTTTTTTTTTGGTCACGGTCTCGAGTCTCAGTCTCGGGTTTTCAAGTCTCGGTCTCGATTTTCGAGACTCGAGACCGAGACCGAGACTTTTTTACACCCCTAATGATTGTTGGCCTTTGGTAAACTTCTATTTTTATAAATTTTAGGTTCTTTTTTGTTCAAATTTGTCAATATATGCGTGGTCCAGCGGGTTGTGTTCTGTGTTTTGTTCCTTACTTTTGCGTTGGATCAGTTCCCCTCCAAGTATTATTTTTTCTTCTCATTTTCAAAATTAATGTTTTTTTCGATGGGAGTTCAAACACAATTTTAACAATTAAAATCGTAAAAATGTCATTTTTGGACTAAATCTATTAACAAAGTGCACTAAAAATTTCAAAATTTTCTCCGCCGGCACCCAAAACTCTTACTTTTATTTTAAAAAAGTAGCTCAAAGACGCAAAATTTGGTCATTTTTTGGACAAAATCCGTTAACAAATTGCAGTAAAATTTTAAAAAATTTTCCCTGCAGCGCCTATCGGCACCGCCGGACCCCTGTTCCCGAAACATTTTTTTGAAAAAGAGCACCACAAAAAATGGTGTAAAAAAGTCAATGATATGAAAAGGAAAAATGTATGGTAGCTTAAATAAGGAAAAAAACAAAAATTTTTGAGAAAAAAACTCAAAAGATTGATTTTTTTCGATTTTTAAGTGTGTAAGAAAAAATTTTTGAAAAAAGTCTCGGGTCTTGGGTTTTTTGGTCTCGGTCTCGGGGTTTTGGGTCTCGGTCTCGAGTCTCGGGGTCGAGTCTCGGTCTCGGAGTCGAGTCTCGGTCTCGGAGTCGAGTCTCGGTCTCGGTCTCGGAGTCGAGTCTCGGTCTCGAGTCTCGGGAAATTTTTGGTCTCGAGCATCACTACTAAATTCACAGTACTTTTCAAGGACATAAAACATGCATTAATGTACTCTGGGCACTGATTAACCCTATTTAAGTGTAATAATGCATTTGAAAAAGTGGATTTCAGCAATTATTTAATTCAGATTAATAGTCCTAAAGCCTGCTGGGTCGTTTCGTAAAAACTTACCGATTTTTCAAGAAAAATCCATCATAACTTTTCTAAACCCTATCAAATTAAATAAGCTTGGTATCATCATACGGTAGCTCTCGGCTTGCTCTAGTACCATAAAAATTGTAGAAAATTTCATTGAGTTTTCAAAAAGTTTGACCAAACATGTTTAAAAAATTGCCATAACTTTCTGAAAACTTAATGAAATATTCTGAACTCGAAAAATCTGTAAAATTGGCATTTTTACGAAATGGCCTAGCACCGTCCTAAGTGCCCTACAGTAATTTTTGTACAATATAAAAAAAAAATCAAATCAATTAAAATTAATAAATATTTAAAATAAAAATATTCTTTTCAGGGTTCAATTCAACCTCAAACAAAGTCGATGATAAAAATTATGATGGATTTCTTGCTCGTTTTCCGCGCAGCAATTCGAATGTGTTCATTCACCCAAAATATTTGACAAATGAATTTCTTGGCGAAAGTTATTATGATTTGGCACTGATCAAAGTGGCATTTTTGGCCCAATTAAAAAAATTAAATTTTATTTCCCGAAAATTTGTTCAGATTCCCGATGAACATGTTGAATTCACGTCAAAACTCCCTCCCGTCTGCTTACATTGTGGTTCAATTGAACGATTCAAAAATGGGACAAGCTTTGTTGCCGGATGGGGAAAATTGGATGGTTAAAATAATGAAAAAATAATATTTAAAATTAATTAATATTAAAATGTAATTTATAGGGATGGGATTTTTTTGTATGAAAAATCGCTAGTAAATAAAATTTTTTAAATGGTTATTTTTTGGAAAAAATTCTTCGTAAAGGGTGAAATAGAACAAAATGCCATAAAAATGACCAAAATAGGTTTAAATCACTTTTGTGTATATTTAAAAATATTTTTGATTGTAAAAAACGTTTTTTTTAAAGATTTTCAAAAATAAATTTTTTTTCTTTTTTTCCGAAATTTTATAAATTTTCAAAAATTCTCAAAAAATTTAGGAAAAAATGCCGAAAGTCCAAAATATGTACAAAAGTAAAACTTTGATTTTCTTTTAATCAAATAAAATGGCGCATTTTATGAAACGACCTACAGTATTTTCTCTAATTATATGCCCGCCTCCATTAAGCTACCTCAAAAAAAAAAATCCCTTTATCTTAATCACCCCGTCTCCAATTAACTCCCCATAAAAATGAGTTCTATTTTTTAAATAATTATTTATTAAAAATAAATATGTAAATAAAATATTTTACATCAGTAGATTAATGCAAAATTATACATTTGATTGTATTTGAAAACAAAATTTTAAAAAAGTTAAAAAAACACATTAAATGGGAAAAACGAGGCATTAATTTCATTTTGCAATTTTTAAAACAAATTTCTTCCTTTTTTTTCTCTATTTTAAAATAAAATTTCCTATTAATAATAAAATGATTTTTTTCCCCAACATTTAGATCATTATTGTGGTAAACCTGAGGGCGAATACCCAGATGATTTGGTGGGCCGAAAAGCTCAACTAATTCGATGCCCTGAAGAAAAGCTTCAATTCATTAACATTTGCGTTGACGGAGGCACCGTTCAACAAGCAATAATATAATTAAAATTATCATATTTAATTTACTAATTAATCAATTAATTCATTAATTAGGGTGACAGTGGCGGCGCATTATTGGCCAACAATGGCACACATTTTGTCCAAATTGGCGTGACGAGCACCGGCAAATGCATCTTCCAATTCAGTAAAATAAATGGAGACGGGGAATAAGATAGAGGGATTATTTTTCAATCGCCTCGTTGACTGGGGGATAATTGGTCATTGGGGGATTAATGGAGATTGGGGGATAATTAGAAAATATACAGTAAGAATTTTTGTGTATATTTCGTAGAGCCCGGAACAGAACCTGATCTAGTCGGGATTTTTCCTGATCCTGCCTGATACGGGCATATTTTGAAAAATCGACCCATATTATGAGTCCGGGAAAACAGGATTTTAAATCCTTAAATCCGGTCCGGGTCCTTCTCTGGGCAATTTAGATCATGTCCCTGATCCGGATACTTTTCGCATTCAACCAGATGTAAACTAATGGTTATAAGATTGCCTTTAAGCATTTGTTTTTTTTGTCAAAAATCTAACTTAACTTTGAGAAAAAAGATCCCTCTAATGATGCGCTAAAGAACTAAAAATGACAAATTTATTTTCTAATTTTCCTAAAAATTTTGATGAAAATATTAAAATGTGTCAAACAATAACATAAATTCCAAAAAAAAAAATTTTTTTTTTGTTTCTGGCGGCGCCATATGTTTAAAATAAGCTCAATTAAAACTTTTTTTTGTTTTTAAAAAAGGCTCACCCCGAAATTCGTCTAATGTATTTATATCGAAAATGGCACAAAGTGGGCATTTTTTGATGCAAATTTTTAAGAAACACTTAGGGCCAACATTTTCAATCCCCCCCCCGGGCGGCGTCTATCGGCACCGTCGAACCCTTCCCTTTACAAAAATGGTAATAATAATTTAATGGAGTCTTCGAATTGATCTCTCAAAATTTCGGAGCATTTTTAGGGGGCTCTAAGCTAGAAACCTTCTGACATGACATGAATAGCTTTTATTTAAAAAATTATTGATTTTCTCATTTAAATTTTTTTAGGTTTTTGGTAAAAATCCTAATCCAGTTCACGCACGATCCGGGCCAAAGCTTTGGGACCCGGATCAGGAGCCCTGAAAAACAGGATTTTTCATCCTGAAATCCGGTCCTGGTCAAATTGTTTATTAAATTTGTATACAATATTAGTCTATTCAAAGTAATAATAATAATTATTATTATTTTTTAGTTTTTTTTTTGAAATTTTGATTTTTTATTACAAAAATTTAACTTAAAAGTTCAAAATTATATTTCTGTTCTTCACTAAAGGCGACTACAACATGTATTCTCGGCTGGACGGATGTTGGATTGAGGAAATCGCTGGCATTAAATGCGGAAAATAAATAAATTATTATTCCATTGATTTTAACTTAAATAAATAATTAATTAATTTTTTAAATTTAAGCCATTTTCATTGGGTAGTGTGTTTTTTATATAACAAACTTCACAAATCGCAAATCGGATTTAATAATTCAATTCAAAGTTTTCAGAAAGACATGAAAATAAATAAATAAATTTACTGGGTTGTAAAAAAAACAGTGTAAGATTTTAGACCAATTGGACGGAGTTCCGAAACCGGAAAAGTACTATTGAATATCCGGTTGTATTTTTTATATATTCAATATTTGCATAAAAAATTTAACAAAAAAAACATTAAAATCACTTAAAATATTTAGATTATTCTTTGCTTTATTGACTGTAGATCAAAAAAAAAGTCAAATTTTTTTATGCAAATTTAAACAAAAGAAAATGCATAAATCAAAAACCAATTAATAAAGGAGGAAAAAATTCAGTAAAATGAAAGTGATTTGAGTGACAGAAAAAGCGTTTTAAAATTTCAATACTTTCACAATTTATACCAAGAATTATTTATTTTTTCGATTTTTTCCGTCACCACTTTTTTGGAAATTAATGAATTTTTTTTTTTTGAATTTTAGTGTAATTAAATAATACCAGAAATGCATGTAATTAATTTCTTAGAAAAAAAGAGAAAAATAAATCCTTTTTGTCGGAAAATGTTGGATGTAATATCCGTCATCATATTCTTCTTTATCCAGTCGACAAGCATAAAACACAGAAACCATTGATCCTTTTCTCCAATGCCACATTGCTCCATGGTTTTGTACTCGTCCAAATCCTCGTGCCAAAGCATAACAATATCCAAACTCAAAGAATTTTTTTGAATAAAAAATATTTTTTATATTTTTATTTAAAAATTCAATACTTAACTGTGTTTTTTTATTTAACCTCTACTAGAGCTGGGGTCCAGGTCGTTTTCGTGCGAGCACAAGTTTTTGGCTATAACTTTTTTCTTTGCCAACCAAATCGGACATTCTTGGTATCATTCAATTCAAAATTGGCCATAAATTTGTTCAAAATTGACGAAATTTTTTGAAATTTTGCAGGCTAATTGAGCATCTGAAGGGCTCTCGAATGATACCAACAATGTTGGATTTGGATGCCAAAGAAAAAAGTTATAGTCAAAAAACTTGTGCTTGTACGAAAACGGCCTGCCCCGCTAGAGCTGAGCGGTAGAGACCGGCGCGGGACGGGATCCCGCGCGGGATTTTGCGGGATCCCAGTCCGCAATCCCGCATTTTTTGGAAAATGCGGGATTTGCGGGATTAATCCCGCGGGATCCCGTCCCGCAAAGAATTTTGAGTTCCAATCCCGCAGCGGGATCCGAAAATTTGATTTTTTGTGCGGGATTATGCGGGATTTTATTGATTTTTTGAAAATTTTTCAAAGACAGAATGCCAAATATTTTTGAATAAATTAAATAATAAATTTAATTAAAGTTACCTAACTCATTTTTCATCGCAAATTTCATTAAAATTTGTGAAATTTTCTCGGCGGCGCCTATCGTCACCGCCGGATGGACTCCACCTTGTTCTCTTTTAAAAAATTCGGCAAAGGTGTAGAATTATGGTCCCAACGGAAAATAAACTTAAAAATTTTATTTTTGTTTTTCTGGGATGAAAAAATGTGCTGATTACGAATCTGAGCTCGAATTTTGTAAAATCACTGATTTTGTCTTTGATTTTTCATCAAGATAGCGCACCAAAAAAGCGGTTTTGAAAAGCAAAAATATTCAAATTTATGGATCGTTAAGAGATTTGGTACCCGATCTTTTTTTACCGTTTGCTGATTCATTCGAAAAGCTCAGTTTTTGGACTAAAACTTTTTTCTTTGTCAATCAAATCGAATATTGTTGGTATCATCCGAAAGCCTAAGTGTTCTCTATTAGCCTGCCGAATTCCGAAAAATTTCGTTAAGGTTCAAAAAAGTTAGGACCAGAAGAATTCAAAAAACGAAATTTTCCAACTTTTTTGGCTCGAACTTTTTTAAACTTAACGAAATTTTTTGAAAATTTGCATATTAATAGATCACGTGAATAGCTCTCGAATGATACCAAGATTATTAAATATGGTTGACAAAGAAAAAAGTTATAGTCCAACTGGGCTGGCGCCGAAACGATCGGCGCCGAAACGCGTGGGTCCCACCCATCAGCCCCTTTTAATGCATCCCGCCAGCCCCTAAAAATTTATTTTTCAAAATTTCAGGTATTTTTTGATTTTTGGAAATTTTTTGAAATTTAATTGAAATTTTTTCGAATTTTCCAAAATCCCGCGCGGGATCCCGCAAATTTTAAATGCGGGATTTGCGGGATTAATCCCGAGGGATCCCGTCCCGCAAAAAATTTTGAGTTCCAGTCCCGCAGCGGGATCCGCAAATTTGAAATTTCCGGTCTCTACTGAGCGGGACCTGGTAATGAGAAACGTACAAATGAGTACCAAGTCCCGATTTTTGGTTTTCCCAGCCAAAAATTCCTGGCTTTTCAACCCGAAACGTCGGATCCACGTTTCCTATAAGAATGCCGGCAAACCTCTAAAATGTTTACTTAAACATTCTTAAAGCCAATTACGGTTTCAGAAAATCGCTAAATTTATCCTAAAGGCATATATACTAAGTGTAATACAATTTGTGATCACCGCAACAAAAGAACAATTTTTTAAACGTCAAATCATTGTCCTACACCGCAATTCAAATTGGTCGATCACTTCTCAACAATTCATTCATTCACTTCTTCTGCTGATCACTTGGGCCGGGAGTTGCGTCGAGAAGTCTAAGAAACGAAAAATTATATAAATTGAATGTTAGAAAAAAAATTCACCGACCCGTCCCCGATGTCATCCTCACCATCAATTCGAATGTCAATTAGATTCCACTGGTCAAAGAAAGCAGTCGCCGGAATGCCCCTAAAATTTAAGTCTTTTATTTTGGTCTCAAAATCATTTTCCATGGGTTTTCGGGGGTTGCTTTATCACGAAACTAACTCGGACTTGCTCGATTACGAAGTCCTAATTCATGACCATCGCCCTCGAAAATCCCCGGAACCTGATTTTGAGAGCAAATTAAAACATTTAGTGAAACGGGCGGGCCCTCCCAGGATCATTGGCGACCAAATATTATCCAGAATTACTTTATTCTCCCATCTCAAACTTGGGTAATTAAACCACACGTATTGGTGAATAAAACGAAATGTGAAAATGAAGTGAATGATGGATATAACGCGGATGGCGAAGGATGGAAATGAAATGGATAAGAAAATGACTGATTGAACGGAGATAAAGAGATGGGAAAGTGAAGGAAAATGCGGGAAGGAATTTGTCCCGGAAAAGGCCAAAAATCCAATTAAGAAATCCCTTTTACACCTCCATCCCTTGAAGCGATCGTCCCCGATCGATGAGTAAAATTTTGGTGGTATCCGAAAATTTAAATTTTTTTTAAATCACTTTTTGATAAAGCCCAGAGGTGAAAATGATGAAAAAGGAATGAGTGAGAAATATAGAGAACAGAAAAAAAATCACGTTCGGCATCGTTTTTCAATGTGTCCGAATCTTCCACATCTGCGGCATACAACATCCGTCCTTCGTTCTTTCGGTGCTGGTCGGCCATGTTCGACTGCTTCTGCGTAACTCGTTCGTGGCTCTCGTTGTGGTGGATAAGGCGTCATGCGTACATTTGGTCCTGCTCGTCCAGTCCGAGCATACACTGCTGGCGGTGGAACGGAAGTGTCAATGACCATCATGCCGAATGAATGTGCCGAGGATGGTGCAAGGGAAGAAGTGTTCGCACAGGGCAAAACAGGGTGTGCAAAAACTGAGAAAGAATTGCCTAAGAAACTGGGAGAGGAAAAATTAGTTGTGTTAATCCTTTGGCCTAGACTCTCATGTCTCAAAGTGCTATCCCTTTCTGCGTAAAACTCATAGGCCATTGGGACTGATCCATTGGGCCGGGTGATTGTATTTCCCACCCGATTCGGCCAGGGGTTGCTTATTAGGCCAATATAGTCAGGGGTTACCGCAACCGTCATTTTAAGTGCTTGGTCGAGAAACCGTCTCCACACTTCTCCCTTGTGCCACAACAGAGTGAGGTCGCCAATGACAATCAAACCAAAACGTGGTCGAGAAACCGCAACGGTTGTGCGCGCCGCATCCGCCCAGAATTCTTTCCCAATGTTAACATCTTCAGTCCGTCCAGCTCCGGTGCGTGTTGTCAAGACGATCACGAGATCTGCCTCTTGACTTTGGATCGAATCAACTGTACCAGCTTTGACATTTTGCCAATTCCTCCTTTCAATTTCCAATGTCACCTGCTTTCGTTCGGCCTGATAAAAACAAACAATTTGAATTAGTCCCGAAAAGGTCCGCTGAATTATCCCCAAAAATTCCAAAGCCGTTTCACGCTGTTCCGGATTGTGTGAAGAGAATGACACGCTTTCCTGTTGAGCGGGCGTTTTTTGGTGAATGAGTATGACTGGACAATTTTCTGTGACAATTCGTGGTCCCATGAAATTCAGAAAGAATGACATCTCAGTGTCGGGTTTTCCTGGAACGAGTCGGTCACCGGCTGGTGCGTACACTCCCGCGTCTAGGCATTTGACAATGGCACTGTGAGACCTGTAACAACGCGAAAGGACAGTTCGATCAATTCCTTTGGCCCTTTCCAAAACCTCCAAAACCGACTCAAATCCGTACTTACCACGAATCGGAAGCATTTGACTTGGCAAATGCACTCGTAATTGTTGCTTATCGCCTGTTAGTAGAATTTTCCTTACCTTGCGAAATTGGGTTAATGTGGACAGAATGGCTGAAAGCGTGGCTTGACCACATTCGTCAACCAACACATAATTGATGTTTCCCAAATCCAGTGCCAACTCCTCCGCCAATGCCAGGGTCATGAAATACACACGGTATTTCGTCATGTTCAGTAGAGCGGCAGTGGTCGTCCGCTCTCGTGCCCTTCTCGGTGCCCGGTTAAAATCGTCCACGTATTTCTGAAATAATTTTTCCTCATTCCACCTCTTTCCTGGTGCTCCTTCCGTGGGAGGGATATTTCCATCCCTTTGGACTGCCTCAACCAACAAATTGTCCCCGAGGGGCCGGATTCTGTCCATATATCGCCCTTTACCTTGACCAGAGAAAAGTGCCAGCATTGGAACTTTTTCGGTTAGTGCCTCCATTGTATCTTTTACCAACTCACACACCGCCACGTTCAGAGGGGAAACGGCAAGAATGGCGGCATCAGGGTCCTTTTTCAGCACACTGGCAATGCACTCCGCTACGGAAACACTTTTTCCAGTACCTGCGGGGGCTTGCATAAAAATTACTCGCGTCTCCTGGTCCAAAAACAATGAGTGAGCAATCCGTTGCTCTTCGTTCAATTTTCCAACCTTTTCCTTTTCTGTCAGCCTGACGGCTGTTCTCGTTTCGTCCGTTCCTTTTCCCATTAAAACCCTTAAAATATGAGAGACGGGGGCATTACCCTGCGCAATATCGGACAAAATCGTTTTTTCGAAGCACATTTCTCTAAATGTTAATCCGCCATAATTCGGTACCAAGACCAAATAAGACTCCATCTCGTCCAAAATATTTTCCCAGTCCTCCCAGGCCTTTTCATAACCCTTTTTTGCCTGAAAACTCAAAATTAATTTCACCTTTATTGTGAAAATTCCCGGGTTTATTTCACTTGCCGATGCCGAAATGACGTGTCCATGAGCGCACCAATGGGCCTTGGTGTCATTGGCAATTTTTGCATTCACCGGCGTATCTTCCTCCCATGCTTCTAAAAAGTCTGCGACTGAAGATTTGTTTGTTAAGGTCCAATCAAAAGAGAGAAGTTGCGCCTTTTTCAAATTTCTCTGAACTTCCTCATCCCTGACTTGTGGTCTGTCCCAGACCAATTGAACAGTCACAGCTTGCTTGGCCAATTTTACCATTTCGTGGGTCCTTTGTACCGCTGCTGCTGCTCCCATCAATCTTTCTGAAAATGTATCCAAGGGAAAGCAGAAAGAATCATTACAATCTTTGGCACCAATAACCACGTGGTTTGCATGGGCCTTAATCTCATCTCCTTTCATGTAAGGCGTTGGATGGGGCAATAAATAATTCTCACCCATCCACCATTCTTGAGGACTCGTAATGGATGCCAACTGCAGATAAAGCACCTGATTCAAAGTTACCCTTCCAGGACTCATTTCGGTCAAATGACGGGCATAAATTGTCTGTGGTCTTAGCATTTGGGATGCCATTACGACCGCCGACCGAAAGTCTCCGCCCTTATACCTTTTTAAGTCAGTGACTATCCCTGGGCAAAACGTACCTGTAACGAAACTCACATCAGAAATATTTTGTGCGATTGCTTGGACATTGATTCGGCCTTGTACGTACCATGGACGTGTTTCATCAACGGGGTTTATGTCGTACGACAACCTTTCAAAACCGACTTTCCATACCCATTGACTTACCATCACAACATCACCCATTTGCAAACGCCTTTTAGCGCTTACAATTTCATCCGGGATGCCCATAAAGAAAGGGCCCTGACCACTCAATTTGCCTCCAACTACGCTTTTCGCGTCCGTTTGGCATACCAAATATTTTAAAACCGAATTTTGTGATTCGTCCATTTCTTCCACATTTTCAAACTCTTCCTCTGTTTGAATGGGTGGCACTTCCTGGTTGGCATTCACATCCGTCTCCATTTCCTCTCCTTCTTCCACTCTGTCCAGACAAATTCGCTTTTCACCTTCGCTTAACTCAAGGCCTTTCTCAAACTCTTCCTCGAGGCCTTCAGACACACCACGTGTCTTTTCAATTACAGAAATAACAGTTTCAACTGTGGTTGAGACCACATCCTCAACAACAATTTCCTTTGAAGCTGACGCTTCTTCAATCACACACAACTCTTCCTGTGTGGCTGACGCCACTTCAACTTCACCAGAACTCTCCAAAACATGGGTCGGCGAATTGTCCTTGCGGCGACGTGCTGAACGTTTGCGAGGCATTAGCAATTAATTATTTTGCTTTTGAAAAAAGAAAAAGAAATTATTTGTTAAAATTAAATACAAACGTAAAGTTAAAACAAAATTTAAAGTCATCAATAATTGAATGAAATGATGAATGGACGAAAGAAGGACGAAAAATAATGCCTAATCTAAATATCGCGCTGGTTTGTTAAGTTTTGTACGATTTCTTAAAGCATAATGAGGCAATTGTGTTGGTTCGCATGTATCATTTTCTATGTTTTGAGTATCACTAACCAGGTCATTAGCATGGTTTTGCGCAGGTAACTCTATTTGTTCTTTTATAATAATTGGATGAGAATGACCAGGTAAATCAGCAATTTCTTCGCTTTCTGCTTCCACAAGAGCATTATTTTCTTCGGGACTAAGCCAGGGAGAAGTGCAAGCTGGTCCTAGGATTTCAACGCATTTCTTAAGTTGATTAATGTGAACGCGGCGCGGGTTGCTTTGGGGCGAATTGCAACTTACAATGGTAGCATAAATACCGTCAATTTTAATTATCCTAAAGACGCCCTTCCACGGCAACTGGAATTTTTTGGATGTATTTATTTTTCCCGCATAATTTCTTAGCAAAACTCTATCACCTTCCTTTAGCTTAGGCGTTCTCATTGTTTTGTCATACTGTATTTTCATTTTTTCTTGTGCATCTGCATGCACTTCTGAGGCACTTTTCCACGCTCTCCGAAGAGAGATCACTAGTTTTTGTTTAAATTCAAATGCTACCGGGTCTCTAACTTTAGGGTCTAAAATTTGATCTATGCAAAATATCGGATCGCGCCCAAACATTAAAAAATAAGGGGTCTCGTTAGTAGAAGAATGAACTGATGTATTATAACAAAAATTAGCATAATCAAGGAATTCGTCAAAATCTGGCTGTTCTTTCGTAATGTACTTAGCTAAAATATTATGAAAAGTCCTAAAGGTACGTTCAGTCGCAGCATTGCCTTGAGACCAATGGGGTACAGCATATTTTTTATTTATATATAATAGTGAACAAAATTCTCGGAAAAATTCCGATGTAAAGGCGGTGGCATTATCACTGACTAATTCAGTGCAGCCACCAAATTTTAAATAGCAGTTCTTTAAAAAGGCTATCGCTATTGTGTGTGATTTAGCGTCAGGTAATGGTACCGAAATGACATACTTACAAAACCAGCAAATAATATTCAAAATATATTTATTTCCACTAATAGTCATTGGGAAGGGCCCGGCCAAATCAAGGCCTACGCGAGCAAATAAAGTATTTGCGGGAACCATTTGCATTTCAGCTCTAAAAGCTGGAGATGGAGAATGCCTTAATTGGCAAGTAATACATTGTTTGTACCAGGATAAAATATCAGAATATTGTAAAGGCCAATAATATTTACGACATTTCTTTAATGTCTTTTTCAGGTCCATGTGTCCCCCTCCTAATGGTGAAGAATGAAATGAATCAAAAATGAGAGATCTTAATGAAATTGGTAAATAAATTCTTGGTGATTGTTCGGAATATTTAAAATATAAAATTCCTGAGTCCATAACAAGATTTTTAGCATTTTCGGTGAGATTTTCCATAGATTGAGGGTCCATTTCATCAGGAAATTTGCCTCTTTGTAAAAAATTAATCAATTTTGAACACTGAGGGTCTTCTCTTTGTTCTTTCTTTAAATCAATGTCATAAGAATGCCCGTCCTTTCCTCTAAGAATTAAA
>CP049711.1:2660312-2740853 GCA_004148225.2 Heterodera glycines | reverse complement strand
AATTACCCTTTTTGCTGGACGGCACAATTTAAATCATAAAAGTGCCAAAAGATGGGATCAGGCTGTTTGTTGCATGGGCTCAGCGCCGCCGCAGGGGTGTTGCCAGCAGGGCAAATGCGTGCCAACGATGAAAGGCGCGGGATACGCCCAGGGGGGGGGGGTGGGGCGCCGATGGGAGGCGGCGGAGTGTACCAAATGATGGCGGAGAGATAGCGCAGACGGAAGCGACGACGGAACTCCGCTTGCGACGACGGCACCACCGCACAGAGCGGCACACAAATTGCACTTTAACCAAATTAAACATTCTTGGTATCATCCGATAGCCTCAAGAGTCCTCTATTATTCAGAAAAATTTTAAAAATTTTGATGTCATCCAAAAATTTTACTTTCTTAAGTTTTACTATATTCAAATTCTCAATAAATCGAATTTATTAAAAATAAAATATATTAGGAGTGGTACTTAAAGCCTAACAAAAAAAAATTTTCAGAAATTCGGAGGCTCAAAAAACATCAAAAAGAGTCCTCCGAAACATTCCCAAAATAACTTAGGTAATTAACTAATGAACCAACAAATAAAGCACATGAAAGTATTTCATGATCCAATCCCTAATGATTATTCTGTACGGCTCTGAATCGGTCATTGCCCAATTCATCATTTTTTGAAAAACAATAATAGAGAATTTTTAGGGCTATTGAATGATACCAAGAATGTTTAGAATGGCAGATTTTGACAAAATTTGACGATCCTTGGTTTACAAAAACGAAGTCACCATTTTGATAATTTTTCCAAAATTTTTGCAGGTCATCTTTGGCCCGCTGTCCCAAAGATTTTAACTGTAACTCTAAATCACAAATTTGGTTATTCTTAAGGCCAATTACAGTTTCGGTTACTAAATTTATCCTAAAGGCATACAATACATAACAATAAAATGGATCCCAACTTAAAGAGAACAATTTTTATGAGCACGGGTCAAATAGCATGAAATTCATTTGGCAATTACATAATACAATTAGACCGATCACTTCCTAATTAACAATATAATTGATCACCGCAAAAACACAATTCTATAAACGTCAAAATAGCCTCAAATTCATTATCCCACAACACAATTCAAATTGATCGGTCACTTCTCCGCAAATCATTCATTCACTTGCGGCGATCACTAGGGCCGGGAGTATCGTCGAGAGGCCTAAAAACAAACAATCAAATACAAATAAATCTAAATTTTTCGAATAAACATTCGCTTACCCATCTCCGATGTTGTTGTCATTAATTGCAATGTCAATTCTGTTCCATTGATCACAAAATTGCCAGCCAATCGCTTCCTCCTCCAATTTTCCCCAGTTGTTCGTGTCGCGCACAATGGGACAACGGACGATCAGACAACGGTCGGCTTGGTTGTTAATCAATTGCAACGTCAATTGTTCCTCTTCGTTGGTCAGAACAAAAGGGACAATTGAATCACCAGAAAAAAACGGAAATGAAATGACGACAATGAAATTGGCACGAGAAGGAGCCATGCGAAAAGCCTAAAACATGAAAATTTAAAAATAAAATTAATCATTGATTGGCACGCACCGTTTTGAACTGAGCAATTTTCAGCTTCCAAAATCTTTCCCGATCAATAGAGCATTTCAACACCTTTGGCCCATTGTCCAGACGAGGAGTGAACAGCCAATTGGCCAACGATTGTCCATCCGAAGCCATGGCACTGTCATCGATCGGAAATTTGATGATCAGATCCTCAGAACGGAAAGAGACAAAGCGAAGTGATGGACAGCCGTTGTGAATTGACGGGACGAATTGTCGCAAACGGTGGAAAATGTCTTCGCACAAATGAATGCCACAAATATTTCGTTTGATCATTGGCCAAATGTTGTTCATAATGTTCTCCAAAGCGCGAGCACCTGCCGATCGGATGGCCAAATTGATTTGACAGACATCGAAAATTGGACAAAAACGGTTGACAAAAGCGATGACATTGTGGTCGATGTAACTGAAAATGAAAGGGGAAAAGTTGCTTAAATTTTTGCATAATCGCGCCCAATTTTACGAGATGCTGATGCATTCGAATCCGATGACTTTGCGTGGCACTTCAATTTGCGGAATTGGCAATGCTTTTCCATCGGAATTGACAATTTCCATTTCCGTGCCATTCTCGCCAATTTTGCTTCGAATTCGGATAAATTTCAGTGTCCATTTTCGCGTCTTGAGATGCTCGTCCACGTAATGGTCATAACGGAGGCTGATCGTCGCAATTCCCAGTCCAAGTTGAGAAGGCGGGAGCAAATCGTACACCGCCAGCCATGCGTCGCCGGAGATGAAGCTGAAGAAAAGGGAAAACAAAATTGAAATTGGGATTTTGATTTTACATTGCTTTTGCCATTTTTTTCTCTGCCTCTTTTCGGTCGTCTGACATTTTGTTGGGCAAATTAAGACAGATTTTGACGGATTAAAATGTAAGACAGTTTTCGACGGTTTATGTATATTTGCTTAACAAAAATTGAAAAATTATGTGAAATTAGCATTCCGACTCTATTCCCGTGTTTAAGCGTCCAATCAGTGATCATCCTTAATTTCTTAGGCCAAAACTTTTTTCTCATTTGGTCAATGCCCACATTTTTGGGTATCAATTGAAAGCTTGGAGTTTAGCCAAGTTTTTGTATAGCTAAATTCAGGGCTAAAGCCAACAGACAAAAAACAATTTGTGAAAAGGTTCAAATTTGGATGGCACGCGTCTGAATTGGGGTGGGGAGGGGTAAAAGCAAAGTTTTCAAATTTGGATGGCACGCGCTTAAGTTTGGGAGGAGGGGGGGGGGGGCGGCAAAAGCAAAGCTTCAACATTTGGAAGGCAAGCGTCTGAATGTAAGCACAATATTTTTGTAGAAAAAATGTGATATTCATTGACATTTTCTTTGTTTTTTATACGAATTTTTGAAGGAAAAAAGTCGGGATTTAATAAATTTGCTTTGCAAATAAAAAAAAGAATTCTGCGCTAATATTTTAGTATAAAAATGCCTTTTTTCTTTTTCTCTTACTCATTTATGCAATTCTCTCATTTCTCCCTATAATTTCCGGTCATTTTGATGCCGAGAATGTCTTCAGAATTCTGTTTTGGATTCCCTCGTTTTGATGCTTTCCCAATTGTTTTTTCATTTTGTGCCATCATTCTTTGGTTCTTTTTCACCATGTCAAAAAACGACGAGCCCTCACAAAAAAGAAATGTAAATAAATAAATAAATATTAATAAAATTCATAAAAATTCTTAAATTTTTCAGCTTCATCTCTTTCAATTGTTGGCTTTTGGTGTTCAATTTTCTTGCGCCTTCTCAGCTCGGCCTCGGAATTGCACTGGTCAGCCGCTGCTTTGACTGAATCGTCGACGAAGATTTCAACACACGCAAATGGAGATTGGAGAAACAAATTGCTAATTCAATGGGAAGCAAATGCAAATTGTCAAATCCGATCGAAATCCGTTGCCAATCCCGCAAAATCCGTTGCCAATCCCTCAAAATCCGTTGCCGAACAAAGTCATCGGATTCAGAAGCACACAGACACCGTAAAAATTGTTTAATTTGAAATGTTTCTTCCACATTTTCTACTTTCAGTTACATTGTCCTCACATTTCTTCGCCATTTTCACCGTTCTTTCGCCGCCGTTTGTACAGTGGCTTTGGACATTATCACTGAAGACATTCCCATTTTGAATTGTGTTTTGCTCAATATTTGGTCAATGCTCAACAATTTTGTCCATATCTTTGCGTTGTCTTTTTCGATGCCGACATTCTGCCCGTTTTTTGTGCCAGATGACAGTGCCAATGCGTCGGATGGCCAAATGGCTGTTCACACTTTGTCCGGATGGCGTGCCGAAGTGGCTCAAATGCTTTGTGAATTCACCGGTGGATCAATGGGCTTTAACGATGGAACTGCTCAAAGCAGTGATTATCACGCGGTGATCATTCATTTTTTGTGTTTTGTTTTTTCTTTGTCCAATTTTTAGGCATTTTCAATTGCTTCTTCTCCAGTTACTTTTTGCATTTTGTTTTCACTTTCGGCTGTCTTCTCCGATTGACTTTGTTGTGCCATTTGATCGGATCAATGAAGTGATTGGAGAGCAATTGACGTTTGAACAATATGCAAATGTTTTTTGGCTCACCCGCCGTTGTCCAATTGCATGGGATGAGAGAAAATGTGAGGGAGGAAATGATTGCTCGAATGAATCCAATTGACAAGTGATCAACGATTACGGATTCGATCGAACGAATCCAATTGACATTTGCGACGATTTTGTCCTAATTGTTTGTCTTATGTGAGCTTTGCTTGCTCGTAAAGCGTCCATTTCCGTTGTATTTTATGTCTTTGTAATTCATTCATTGTGAGTAATCGTTGATAAAATGGCTAATGATAAAACGGGAAAAAGCTGGGGATATTCGAAGCTCAACAATATAAAAGCCATGACAACAATTTTCTGCTGACCTTTTCCTTCCTAGCTCTATCGGCCTTTTCAACAACAATTCGTCCATTTGTGGGTTAGGGAATTAGGCAGCTTAAAAAAACAAAATACAGTATCGTTCTCCCCTCGGGATTTTTTTCGAAAATTTCCAAAGCCATTTAAGTTTTCAGATCACCATGAAGGATTGGTCTGATCATGTTGGTCCAATTATTGTTTGTAAAATTTTTGTTCAGACTTTTGTACCGGATAAAATGAGATTATTCATATTTGGTACGGGATAACTTTTTAAAATTTATCTAACAATAAGATTGATCCATTTCATCTTTTTGCGCATTAAAAACGCACACATAATGAGGATAATTTATGCATTTGAATCATTTGTCTATTCTTAATCCCCGAATAACTGTCAAAATCCACGTTTTTAAAGGTTCGGGATTCTTTATAATATAAATTGGGCAAGAAGTCAGAAATTTGTGCTGCAAATTACATAGTTGCCAAATTGCAAAAAAACATAAACATTTTCCTATTTTTTAATTAGGAATTTACATATTTATTAATTTGTTTGTTTGTGCATAAATCAGGGGCCGTAATTTGACCATGATGGTTGGTGGTTTGCGAACGCGCAGCAAAAGAACATGGTTGATGGTTGGTTACTTAACCATGTTCGTGGTGCGACTTTTGGGGATTTGTAACTTGGGGACCCGACATTTGGGGACCCGACTTTTGGGGATCCCGACATTTGGGGACCCGACTTTCCCGACTTTTGGGGATCCGACACTTAGGGATTCCGACATTTGGGGATCCCGACATTTGGGGACCCGACTTTTGGGGATCCGACATTTGGGGATCCCGACATTTGGGGACCCGACATTTGGGGACCGAACGACATTTGAGCAAAAGACACTTAAGAAAACCACGGACATTTGGCAACCCGACATTTAGGGACCCGACATTTGGGGATTTCAATAAAACAAAAAAAAATTTAAAAATTTAATTCTAAGCCACAAAATTAGACAAAATTACGTCTGCTTTAGCCAGAGTTAATTCCATTGCAAAAAATTAATTAATATTTTAAATTTTCTAATCATCAAATCCACTCGAAAACCTAGGTTAATTATAACACTAGAAAGTGAATTTTCATAGCTGCTCTTTTAATCATGGACGGACTGACCTCCACTGAGCCATTGACCCTCACAAGTTTAAAAAATAAAAAAGATACATAAAATTACAAAAAAGATATTACTAGTAGTAAATGGAATATTGAAAAGGAAATAATAAATCGTTCGCTGTTGTCGTGCATAGCGCAGTCGTTAGCGTTGCTGGTCTCAATTAAATACATGAAAGTTCGAGTCCGCTCGAACGCACGGCACTTTTTTATTTTGTTTTTACAAATATTTAATTTTTAAGCATTTTTTTAAATATTTTATACGGTAAAAAAATTGGAAATAATTTTAATTTTTAAGCATTTTAAATATTTATTACGGTAAATAATTTGGAATTAATTTTCATTTTTTAGCATTTTTTAAATATTTTATACGGTAAAAAAATTGGAAATAATTTTAATTTTTAAGCTTTTAAATATTTATTACGGTAAATAATTTGGAATTAATTTTTATTTTTTAGCATTTTTCATTTTTCAAAAAATTGAATAATTCTGAGCCAAATCTTTTTTCAAATCGTCACGAACTTGGCATTATTCCAGTTTCCCCAAAATGTGAACACTTATTTCTAAGTTTGTGCTTATTTTCACCAAAAAAACAGAAAATTGGTCAAACGTAAAACTCTGACCCCTCCTCTAGGAGGCTTTTATTTTCCTAAAATTCAATTTTTTCAAAAAGCCATCCACTAATTTATCCCAATTTTTCTCTCTAATTTATCCCAATCCTTTTTTCCCCAGAAATTGTCGAAGTGGCTGAAGAAATCGGTCTCTGCCCAACAATTCCATCACCCATCTGCCTCAGGACATTGACGGGCTCGTCAATTTGCAGGCACAGTTTTTATTTTTTAAGAAATCCCATTAATTATTCACTAATTAATTAACTATCAACGCCCTTGAAACCCGAAAAATGGGCAAATTTTTGAATGTCAAATAATTCTTTTACCGTTACAATAGGTATTAAAATTATAAAAAATAGTTGCCAGCATCAAAAAAATGCTCAAATTTTGCATTTTTGGTGTTGTTGCACAAAAAGCCAACAATCGGCGTAGATGAAACTGAAGAAAAAGGAAAACAATAAAATTTTCAATTTTTTTTTCCGTTTTTAACATAAAGCCAAAGAATGGCACAACAGCCGACAAACACGATGCATTCGAAGCCGGTCACTTTGGGAGGCACGTCAAATTGTGGAATTGGCAATTCTTCTCCAACTGAATTGACAATTTGCATTTCCATCCCATTTGCTCCAATTTTGCTTTGAATTCGCATAAATTTCAGTGCCCATTTGCGCGTCTTGAAATTTTCGTCCACGTAATAGTCATAACGGAGGCTGATCGTCGCAATTCCCAGTCCAAGTTGTGACGGCGGCAGCAAATCGTACACCGCCAGCCAACAATCGCCGGAGATGAAGCTGAAGAAAAGGGAAAACAAAATTGATATTGAAATTGGGATTTTGCTTTTACATTGCTTTTGCAGTGATCTATCCTTAGTTTCTTAGGCCAAAACTTTTTTCTCATTTGGTCAATGCCCACATTTTGGGTATCAATTGAAAGCTTGGAGTTTAGCCAAGTTTTTGTATAGCTAAATTCAGGGCTAAAGCCAACAAACAAAAAACAATTTGTGAATATACTTTAAAAAAGCAGAATTTCGGATTTTCTCTTTTCAATCTTTTGTTCAATGTCAGCATTTGTTATTTTCGTGTATTTCTTAATCACAAAGAATTGTATTAAGCTTTCATTTCAACCATGATGAATGCCAATTATGGAAAAAAGCTATGGCCCAAGAAACTGAGGATGATCACTGACTGATTGGATGCATAGGCACTGAAAAGTGCCAGGATTCATTTACAAAAATTCAAGCGGGAAAATGATATTCAAAAGTTAAATTTAAATGAGAGAGCAGCGGGACCGGGAATTTAGTCTTAACCGGGACCGGGACCTTTTCGGGTTGAAAAACCGGGAATTTTTGGCTGGGAAAACCGGGGAAAAACCGGGACTAGTTATTATCTCTTTTCTTTTTTGCCCATCTGTGCATGTGTCTTACGCTTTCTTTGAGGGAAAGAAAATAAGGACGACGTGTAAAAAGAGTGAAGAATTTAAGCCAACAGACAGACAGACGATCATGGAAAGTTAGAAAAGAAACGAGTGGGTTTGGGGAGAGAGTGCCCTTCGCTTTCCACTCTCTTCCCCATTTTCCACCCCATCTCTCCTTTCTTCTTTCAATGGCCTGTCAATTGAACTGCCTGCTGTTTTCCAAACTTACCTGGCTGGGGAGTTCCTGCGATCACAAAGGCAGGGCTCCTGTGGCGAGGCTCCACCATTGCACTTTCGGTCGGGGCTGACCCGCAGGGCGGTCCCGAACTGGGATAGGCCCACAGCTAAATTTTTGAGTGCGGGGGACGGCGTTCGCGCCTCCCCTTTAAAAGGTTTGCAAAAGTATTTTGGCGCCGAAATGGCTGTGAGGTTCTGAACTGTCCACGTGGAACAGGGTGATTGATTTCCTCTACCAATAATTCATCAAGTTCCATAAAACCCAACTTTCCCTAGAAATGGAAAACTTTCACGAAGATTCAATCTCTTAAATTTTATTTTTTAAATAAATTTTTACTAAGTTGATTGGGTATTTGATTGGGTTGTGCAAAAACCAAAAAACAATTTTCTATAAATCGAAACAAAGTATTGTTTGCTTATTTTGATCGGTCATAGCGCCTTACTGACATTTGCGGACTGATATTTGGGGACAATTTCGGGAAAATTGAGTCCAAAAAAATAAGGTAATGTTAGATGGATATTATTGAGTTTCAGATTTTAATTCAAGCATAAAATGTATAAGAAAAATAAAATCAATAGAAGCCAACAATATAAAGATGAATGTACGTCATACAAAAAAATATTGATTTGATCAATATTATTTTTATACTTTTTCATTTTCATTTTCATTTCCATTTTATTTTATTTTAATTTTTCTATTTTTATTTCCATTTTTATTTTATTTTCATTTTCTTACCATTCCTCAAAAATTCATAGGCTGACAACAATGCTTCTTCTGTTCCTTCTTATGCTAGTGCTAAATCGTATGTTGAAAAACTTGTAAAAATTTTAGTAGCAAATGAAAAATAAAATTTTATAATTTAATTTTCAAATAATTTACAAATTATGGATAAACTTAGTTCCCCATAGTCTGAAACGCACGAAAAACATTTTTTTTTTCGGTTGTTGTTAAGCTACTTTTTTGAGTTTACACCCCCTAAGAATCGACCGAAAATTTCCAAAAAAACACCGCTAAAAATGAAAAATATTCTCAAAATCGTCTCCAAAATTTATTTATTTTTTTTGATAAGAATTTAAATTTTAAAAATTATTTATTTAGCCCCTATTTTGGGGTTTTTTAGACTATTTTTGCAGTTTTTAGAGTTTAAAATCGTCGCCCCTACTCATAACATTTGTCTCATTCACAGGCATTCATTTGGCTTACGCGGATAAGCTTGATCCAAACAAGTGTGTTGCTGATGTTCAAAAATATTGTGAGCAATGTGTTCGAATATGCAAAGAACGGGTTGAAGAAGTAAAGCATAAGAAAAAGGAAAATTGCGAAGGTGGCGGACCTGTCAAATTGACAAATGCCGTAAATTGCATCTGCAAATGGGAATCTGTTCTTTTTGTACATTATTGTGTTGCACCGGAAGCGGTTCGGATGGCATTGAACGCGGCACATAAATACGGCAAAATTGGTGACAACAACAGCCGATGATGAACAGGGAAACAATGTGTGTGGTTTCGGACTTGCTCAGTTCGGCTTCGACGATTCGACCCCAGCATGCTTTTGGACTATAACTTTTTTTTTACTATTTTTATGTTATAATTTTTTTGATAATTGTCTAATCGCGAAGCAATGTCTTAGAAAAAGCTTCTAAACATGTTAAGCTTTCGAATGATACACAAAATGTTTTGAATTTCGGTCCAAAATTTATTTTTGATTAGCTATGACCTTGTTTTCAAAAATTTTCGATCGAACCCCTGACTTCAATTGAACATTTGAAAAATTTTTCCGCTTAATTTTTTATCAAGGAGTGCCAGTGTTTACCGAATATTCTCTAATTATCCCCCAATCTCCATTAATCCCCAAAGCTCAATTATCCCCCAGTCTAAGAGGCGTTTGAAAAATAATCCCTCTATCTCAGGGATTTGATATGTTCTTATTTCTAAGAAATGTTCAGATTTTGGGGTATTGACCAAAATTGTTCAGATTTCTTAATATATTCATAATTTTGAAATTTTATGGCATAGCGTCTTTATTTTTCAAGAAATTCAAAGTTTGACACAAATTTGTTCATTTTTGGACAAAAATCTGTTGAAAAACTAGCCAAAATTTCTAAAATTTGCGGCGTCATCCTAAAAATTCTTTATTTTCTTAAAAAACATTCCAGAATAGTAAAATTTAGACTATTTTTTCGACAAAATCTGTCAACAAATTGATTTTCAGATCACATTCCTACTCTATCTTAATCCCCCAGTCTCCAATTATCCCCCCCCCCTTTCTGAGGATGTTGAAAAATAATCCCCCATGGAGGATAAAAAGAGTATGTACGGTATACGCTTTCAATCAAGAGTTTTTGGGGTAGCTGATCATGAATATATCATTGATTAGATTCATTTTTATTACCTCATAAATAACAAAAAAAAAAGCCGCATAAAAAGCAAATGCTTTTCCATTTAGTGTGAAATAAGACCCAAAGGTTGCAACAAAAATTTGGACATTTTTCATATAATACTCAAAAAAAAATATGTACAACAATTTATGAGCACGCCAATAATTTCATAATTCAAATTGACCGATCGATCGATCACTTATTTACAATCCATTCATTCACTTCTGCTGCTGATCACTTGGGCCGGGAGTTGCGTCGAGAAGCCTTCAAATTAAAAAAAAACAAAATAATTTGAATAATTTATGCACTGACCCGTCGCCGATTGCACCCGTACAAATAATTGAAATGTCAATTGCATTCCATTGGTCATGAATTCGCCAGCCACTCGCTTCCTTCTCCCATTTTGCCCATTCGTTCGCGTCTCGCGCAATTGGACAACGGATCAGCAAAAAACATCTGCTACTGTTAGTCCCTTTCAACGCCAATTGTTCCCGAGTCAATTCGTTGATCAGATCAAATGGCACGACGGTGTCTTCATAGGTCAAGACCCAAATGGCAAAAATGAAATTGGTGGGTGATGTAGCCCAAACAAAAGCCTAAAATTTGGAAAAAATCGGTTAATAAATAGTAAATGACAAATAAATGACACTTTTTGGTGGGGGGGGGGCGGGGGCACAAAAACCATAGATGGACACTTTACGGTTTAGACCGATCTGATGGGATCGAATGAAAACACAAGTTGGGTGGTAGGAGACGTTTTGAGTCAGGAAGATTGGATGAAAAACAACATTCATGCCAGATCAGCGAATCACAAGACGGCAAAGTGCCAAATGAATCAATTAGTAATCAGTAGGGCGTCAAATTATATGGATATAAAATCACGAAATATGGCCATAAAATATGGACAACAAATCGCAAAATATGGATATAAAATTGCAAAAATCTCAAAATATGGACATAAAATGGAAAAATATGGACATAAATTTTTCAGAATTAAGGGTATCTTTCTCAAAATTTCCTCAAATTCGCTAAATGTAAAGTAAAACGTTCAAAAATGGCTAAACATGGTATTAAAAATCATTTTAGAAGAAAAAATAACGATAAAGTTAGTTACTCAGTCTTAGCGAAAATCGGCCCGAAAAGCAAAATTTTCGCTTTGCTTATTTTTGACATAATGTTGCCATTTTTTAAGAAAATTTGAAATGTAAATAAGATTTTTCTAAAAATCATTTTTTCTGAAAATTTTTCGATCCTTAGGGGGGCCAAAAGGCTAATTTAGCTGATTGGGGCCGTTCTAATAGAGGTTTTTTGGAAAAATATCAAAATATGGACATAAAATATGGACTTAAATGCCAAAATATGGACAAATATGGACATAAATCGCGAAATATGGAAAAATATGGATATAGAAACCCATCCTAGAAGCTTCAAACAAAGCTAAAAACATGTTTTTCGTACGTTTCAGGCCTCCCACAGTCCAGGAAAAAAAATATGGATTTCCATATAATTTGACGCCCTAGTAATCACCCCTTTGATGGCGTCAATCATCGACAACAACATTTCATCATCCATGTACAACGAGCATTCGAACACCTTCGGCACATTGTTTGGGCGCGGAGTGAACAGCCATTTGGCCACGAATTGTCCATCCGATGCCGTGGCACTGTCATCGGCCGGGAATTCGATGAAGAAATTGTCCAAGGAGACAACGCGAAGCGATGCACAATCGTCGAGAAATGACGGCTCGAATTTGCGCAAACGGCGGAATGTTCCGACGGACAATCCCATGCTATGAATGTTGTTTCCGAGCAGTGGCCAAATGTTGCGCAAAATCAACGCCCAAATGCGATAATTACCACGAAACGTTTGGATGGACAAATAAATTGGACAGGCGGCGAAAAGTGGACGAAAATGGTGGAGAAAAGCGATGACATTTTGGTCGATGAAACTGTGAAAATGGATGGGGAAATGTTAGCCTAAAATTTTTAGCATAATCGCTCAATTTTACGAGATGGTGATGCGTTTGAATCCGATGACGTTGCGTGGCAATTGGACTTGCGGAATTGGCAATGTTTTCCAATAGAAATCGACAATTCCCATTTCTTTCGTGAAAAACTTCCAAAATTGGCGCCAAATTTCCATGGAGTTCAGCACCCAACGCCGCGTTTTGAACTGTTCGTCGACGATGGTGTCAAATCGGTGGCTGACCAACGCAATTCCAAGACCCAATTGAGAAGGCGCAAGAAATTGGAACACCGACAGCAAAACGTCGCCGGAAATGAAACTGAAAATTTAAAAAAAAAAAAAATTGAAAAATGGAATTATTTTTTATTTTTACATTTTCTTTTTGCGATGTCCTCGTGGTTTTGGTGGTTTTTTGGGGCGGTTCCAATAAATCCAAAGAATGGCACAACAGCCAACAAACATTGGCACGCCGTACAGACTAAAAAATGAGAAGAAACAGGAAAAAATTGGGAAGAAATGAGCAAAACGTACAAAATCATTTTTTGAAGGAATTGTCAGGGCGACAAATTCGGAGAGATTCAAATGGATAAATGGCGAATGGATAAACGAAAAGTGACGGAGGAGCAACCGCTTTTATATGTACTAATTTTTTTGGTTGTTGCCAATTTTTTCATCATTTTACTAAACGGTCCTATAAAAGCCCTCCCTACTTTCCTATTTTCTTTCATTCGTACGATTTATGCATAAAAAAATTCGCTTTTTCACACCTTTTTGGCTCTATAAGTTTTTTGAATATTGAGTGTTTTTTTAATATAACTTTTAGATAATCTAATGATTGGGGATGGAAATTTAAGGTATTGTGACTTTTTGGCCATTTTTATGATTTATGGCAGAAAACAATGAAAAAAAAACTTGATTTTTAGAACATTTTTGATCATAATTTTTCGGAACCCGTCAGTTGGGCGCTCACGGTTGGGCGCCAGCACGTTTTTCCAATTTAGCTTTTTTATTTGTTATTCAAATCCAACAATCTTGGTATCATTCGAAAGCTCTTAACATGCTCTATTAGCCTTACAAAAAGCGGATAGATTTTCAAGCCTGGAAAAATTTTTATTAAGAAAAAACTTCTAAATTTCGAGTTTTTCGCAATTTTCATGTATACGTTTTTTGTTATTTGTCTAATCGTGAAGCAATAGCTTAGAAAAAGCTTCTAAATACATTATGCTTTCGAGTGATATCAAAAATGTTGGATTTGGACGACATAGAAAAAAGTTATAGAAACTTATAGTGGAAAAACATGCTGGCGCACAAACGTGAGCGCCCAACCGATGGCGCCCAACCGTGAGCGCCCAACTGACGTAGACCGTAATTTTTCGTTTTTTCTAAGCTATTTAAAATCCATCGAAATCTGTCTTTAATAATTTTGCCCAACAAAATGTCTGACAACCCAAAAGAAGCGGAAAAGATGGAAAAAGCAATGTAAAATAATTAAAAATGCCAATTTCAATTTTTGTTTTCCTTTTTCTTCAGTACAGCGCGTCCGCCGTTGCTTATCACTTGTCAGGGGATTCCTTTTATGGTGTGGATTGGATTGAATAAAAAACTTTCAGTTAGTTTCGGTTTCAGGAAATCACTAAATTTTTTATCCTAAAGAATACAAAAACAAGCAAAACTGATCATTCCAACAAAAGCATTTTTATGAGCAAGTCAAAAAATCATTTTACAATTCATAATTATCGATCGATCGATCATTTCTTAACAATTCAATCATTCACTTCTACTGCTGATCACTTGGGCCGGGAGTTGCGTAGAGAAGCCTAAAAATAGAAAAGCAATCAATTTGAATTTTAAATAAGCATTCTCTGACCCGTCTCCGATTTGGTCCTCACGATAAATATCAATGTCAATTCTGTTCTTCAGATTATAAATTTGCCAATCAATCGCTTCCTTCTCCCATTTTGTCCATTTGCTTTCGTCTCGCGCAATTGGACAACGGATCAGCAGCAAACGATGGTTAATCCTTTTGAATGCCAATTATT
The DNA here is from genome assembly GCA_004148225.2 of Heterodera glycines. Classification (NCBI taxonomy): domain Eukaryota; kingdom Metazoa; phylum Nematoda; class Chromadorea; order Rhabditida; family Heteroderidae; genus Heterodera; species Heterodera glycines. The sequence continues at coordinate 2,726,592 of CP049711.1, read as the reverse complement.
CACGAGTGAATTCGTTGGTCAGAACGAATGGCACAACGGAGTCAACAAAAGGGGGAAGAAACGAAAAGACAATGATGAAATTGGAAGGAGATGAAGCCGAGGCAAAAGCCTAAAATACGTGAAAATTGTGCTCTATTGCAGTTCACACAAAACAAAAATTTTTCGCAACTTTAGTGCACCATAACTTTTTTAAGAAGCATCCAAATTAAACATTCTTATCACATCCGGCATCCATTTCGGCCAATTCCGAAACCTGGGTCCAATTCAAACAAAAAATCGAAATTCCAAATTTCGCATTTTTGGTTCAAAATCGGTTTAAACATACGAAAACAAACTGAAAACAACCAATTCTGCAATAAAATATCTTTAATCCGTTAGACTAAAAATGCGAAATTCTAAAATTTAAAGTTTCCACTTTTTGTTCGAATTCGGGTCCGGGTTTCGGAATTCGCCGAAATGGATGCAGGATTCGTGATCAGTTACCTCGAAAAGCCAAGGAAACTTGTTTTTTTGGCAAAAAGATTGAAAATCTTGGTATCATTCGAAAGATTTGATGTGAAGAAGCTTTTTCTATGCAAAATGCTAACCGAATTGATGAGTTATAAAAAAGATATGGGCGTTAGAAAATTTTGTTTTTTGAATAAATTTTCAATAGGTCTTCTTGCTTCTCACGAAGGTTGTTTAATCCAGCAAAGATTTATTACAAATTGTTGAGTTGAATATAAATGGACTTTCTATTATGCAGGGTTCTCATTCGTCCTTGAATGGCAAGCACGTCCTTGAAATTGGGCCCTCTTTCTTGAACCGGGAATTTCCCAAGAAAAATTTTTTTGAAAAAAAAACTTGAAAATTTGAGTGCACTTTGTTATGAAAAATTGCCTATTTTCTAAAATGTACCCATAAAAATTTTTAAATTTTCGTTTGGGAGGAGTAAATCGAAAATTTTTTCCATTATTCGATGGAAAACGTTTAAAAATTTTAATTTCTGGGGCGGGGTTGATATTGGAATTTTCTGATTCCCAAAATTCTGGATTTTTTAATAAATTAAAATTTCTTAAATTTTTTGCTTTTAATCGCTGTTTTTGTGGCGCTGTTTTCCAAAAAACTTTTGGTAACATTGGTGAGGGGGCGGCAGGGTCCGGCGGTGCCGATAGGCGCCGCTGGAAAAATTTTTAAATTTTGAGTGAAATATGTTAACAGAATTTGTCAAAAAATGACCAATATTTGGTTAATTTGTGATTTTTTAGCCTGTTTAAAAATTAAATAAAAATAAACTTGGAATATTTTTTTATTAATTAAAATTTCATTACATAAAAATGATAAAGGAAATAAGAAAAATATGCTGTCTTAGTGGGGAATTGAACCAAAGCGAAAAATCATGAAAAGCAGAAGGTGTAGCCACTAGACCACATAACGATGTAAACAAAAGCAATAAACAAATAAATAATTTAATTTTTTTTTCTCAAAAATTTCTCCTTTTTCACCAATTCCCTTCTATTTTCTCACCCAGACCCCATTCTTACCAGTGCTTAATTTAGTCCCGCCGGGACCGGGACTAGCAAAACCGGGACCGGGATTCCAATTTTTCCAAAAACCGGGACCGGGACCTGAAAAAACCGGGATTTCCCGCCCCGGTCCCGACCAGCCCTACTTTGGAATGCTGGTGGGTTAAGTCCCGGCGATTGAAATGCCGGAGAATTGAGTCCCGGCGATTGGGATGTAGAGGAATTGCTGAGATAGAGTTCCGATGAGTGTATGTGTATGCCGGAGATCCAGTGATGAAATGCCAGGGTTGGCACAACCGTACTACCGCTAGTTGTTTAAAGAATGGATATTTTTTAGATCAGGGTTACCATCGTCCATGCTCCGTTTCCAAGGACGGGTATGCCGATTTGCAAGAATATAGTGGGGAAAACTCATGAAAACCAAGGACATTTAAATTTTTATTATATGTATGAAAGAAAAATGGTTAATAATTTACTCAAAGGCTTGCATTTTTCACCGGAATGGATTTTTTTCTACATTTTTTTGATTTCACTGATTTTTCCTCATTTCACCGCATATGCTGTGGCGCGCTTTGTTCCAAAAAATTTCGGGGAACAGGGGGGGGGGGCGGTCCGGCAGTGTTTGTTAGCAGATTTTGTCTAAAAATGACCAAATTTTGAGATTTCGGGCAATTAAATTTGCATTTTAATTACATAATGCATAATTTAATCCAAATATTGTTGAAAATTACAAAAACTTATCAAATTTCTTTCATTTTTAAACTTTTCCAAATGCTCATTTCCAAGGACGTCCTTGGCATCCAAGGACGAATGGGAGCCCTGTATTAGATTTATATTTTTTCAAATGCATATTACATATATTATTAATTTTTTATTTTAATTTTTTTCCTTTTAAAATACTTTATTTTATTTCAGTGACGAAAAGTTTAGTGACGAAAGGTTCATTGACGAAGAAATGTTCGACCACCAAAAAAAAAATAATAAATTTCGTGGAAAGTTTTTTGAAAGTTTTTGAACAAGTCGCCAAAAAGTGATCGCGTCAAAAAATTTTTCATTGCATTTTTATTAAAGAATTGGTGAATTTTACACAGGGTTCGCAAGTTTTTTTTTTTTCAAAAAAAGGATAAACGAGGCTAAAACTAAGATTTTGACCCCAAAATAAAGATTTTTTGAAAAAATGGATTTTTACCTTGTAAAAACAGTTAAAAGCATTATTGGCTTTTATAAAAGCAAAATACAACCAATTGGCACAATTACAACGGTTTTATTATTGAAAATAATATTTTTTTCAAAAAAGTGTCATTCAAAGTATTTTTCCCATCCACCGATCTGATCCAACAGTTTGTGATTGGAAATGAGCATCTGATACATTTCTGGGCAAGTGAGATCAAAATTTATTTTCGTCTGAACCAGCTCCTTCACGGTTTCAACTTTCAACAGATTCCGAACATCAGTCCATTGTGAGCCGCAAAGCGAAAACACTCGACAAATGCATTTGAGACCGGCACGGAAAGTACAATGCTGACCAACTTGTACAAGTGCGGTAAATCGGCTTCAAATAACTTCATCCATTTCTGTTCTGAGTTGAGCTTCTGCAATTCGTCCTTTGGGATTGAATTGAGAATTTGATTGGCTTCGCTAACATCGTCAAAGAGATTAAACCATTTGTCCGAATAATCCAAAACGGTCGCGTAAAATACATAAAAAATAAGTTTAATCAGGGCGGACGTCAAATTAAAACCAGAAATTGTTCCTCCAATGAGTTTCTTGCATGCTGTTCCACTTTTGCTAAGCCAAGGTCAGCACCAAAAAAGCGCTCCCTCTTTCTGAAGCGTCTGACAATAGGTTGTGTACACAAAAAAAAACAAAAAGTTATGGTGAGAGGGAAAGAGAGGAAGAGAAAATAGTATTAAAACGAAAATAAAATAAATAAATATCAGCAAAATATATCATTAAGCACAAAAAATTTAAAATGTTTGTGGAAGCTTAAAATAAAAGACAATCTTTAAAAAAAGGATATTTTAAAGATCCGGCCCCTCCAAAAAAGGACACTTGCGAACCCTGATTTTACATGAAAAAAATTCAAAAATCGCGACATAAGGGCGAAAATAGGGACGAAACGTTAAAATATAGGCAAAAACTTATTTTAAGAGCGAACATCTAAAATAAGGATTTTTAAGGTCGATTAAGGGCGATAAAACGCAAAATTTTCGAACAAAAAAAAAATTGTTTTCGTGCATTTCTCGTCGAGTTAAAGCCGCAGAGATATATTTTTAAATAAATTTTTAATGAGAACTTAAAAACCGTATTATTCTTTCTCAACCTTATGTGATTTTTAACTGATTACCATAATGCAGTTTGCTTTAGAACATTTTCCGGGACCAGTTAGTTAGCTATTTAAGTATTGATGAAGTTGAAACCACACAACAATTTTCCAGTAACTACTTGAAATAATGAATTCTTTTAATGCACCTGGATTTCCTTTACACGAGCTAAAACTAAAACAGAACTGCAAAGTAATGTTGTTACGTAATATTAATATTGAAGAAGGACTTTGTAACGGGACAATGTTGCAAGTTTTAGAATTAAAAGAAACGTATTAAGATGTGTAATTCTCGGGGGCGATAAAAATGGTTCAGAAGTTTACATACATAGAATTTCTTTAATAACTGAAAGCGAATTCCCCGTTCCGTTCCGTTAAAAAGACATCAGTTTCCAGTAAGATTAGCTTTTGCTGCAACTTTCATAAAAGGGACAAGGAGCAACATACCAAAAAATTGGAATTGATTGGTCACGACAAAGCTTTTCTCATGGTCAAACTTATGTCGCTTTATCTCGCGTTGGTTCTTGGCAACAAATAAAAGTAAAATTATCATCTGACAACCCAAATGCTCTTATTGAAAATATAGTTTGGAAAGAAATTTTATAATAAAAATTTTTATTTGCACATATAACTTTATAAACCTAATGAAATAACTATCAAGCTTCGACAAAAATAGAAAGTTGTTAAAATTAGTTTTTTTTTATTTTTGAATAAAAGAGCTGTTTACGGTAAGTTAATCGCTGTATTAAAGAGGGTGGTACAGCGTATGGTAGGGCGGGATGTAAATGATCCCTCTAACTATCATTTAAACCCTCAACAGCTCTTGGTACCCAATGCTTTGGTGCGTTCCCGACGCGGGTACTGTTAGTAGGCTTAATTGCCGAAGCTAAACCCAAAGCAAAATAGATATTTAAACAACATAGTTAAGAGCGGTTGGCGCCGCGAAGCGGCGCCTAACCGCTCGTATTATTTGGGTATGTCATTCCTAAAATTTTTGCGTTTTTTGAACGGAAAAATGGAATATTTATCGACACGAAAGATTTTGTTATGAAATTATTTTATTGTGAGGGGAGATGAAAGAAAGCACAAAACATAGAGAGAAGTTGGGAGAGAATAAAGAGAGAGAGAGAGAGAAAGGAAAGAAAAAGATAAGAGAATAGTGAGAACAGACAAAGGAAAGGGAAGAGAAGAGAGAAAGGAAGTAGATAGTGGAGGAGGGCAAGGAAAAAGAGTTGGGGTGAGAGAAAGAAAAAGAGAGTTAGAGGGGCAAAGAGAGAGAAGTGAAAGGGAGAGGGGGAGAGCGGGGAAGAGACAAAGAGAGAGCGAGAATGAGAGAGAGAGAGTGAGAGAGAGAGGAGAAAGAGAGAAGGAAGGGAGAGAGAGAGGGAGAGAGAGAGAAAGAGAGAGATAGAGGGGAAAGAGAGAGGGGAGAAAGAGAAAGGGGGAGAGAGGAAGAGAGAGAGAGAAGAGAGAGAGAGAGGGGAATAGAAGAGAGAGAGAGAGAGAGAGAGAGAGAGACGGAGAGATAAAGGAGAAAGAGAGAGAGGAGAAAGAGAAAGGGGGAGAGAGGGAGAGAGAGAGAGAAGGAGGTGAGAGAGAGAGAAGGAGAGAGAGGGAGAGAGAAAAGGGAAAGAGAGAGAGAGAGAGAGGAAGAGAGAGAGAAGAGAGAGAGAAGGAGAAGAGAGAGAGAGAGAGACGAAGAGAGAAAGGGGAAAGAGCGAGAGGAGAAAGAGAAAGGGGGAGAGAGAGAGGGCAAAGAGAGAAGAGAAAGAGAGAGAGAGCGGAAGAGAGAGAGGGGGAGAGACAGAGAGAGAGCGAGAAGAGAGAGAGAGAGGGGAAAAGAAGAGAGAGAGAGACGGAGAGAGAAAGGTGAAAGAGAGAGGGGAGAAAGAGAAAGGGGGAGAGAGGGAGAGAGAGAGAGAAGGAAAGGAGAGAGAGAGAGAAGGAGAGAGAGAGGGAGAAGAGAGGGAGAGAGAGAGAAAAGAGGGAGAAGAGAGAGAGAGAGAGGGAGAAGAGAGAGAGAGAGAGAGGGGAAAGAGAAAGGGGGAGAGAGGAAGAGAGAGAGAAAGGGGAAAGAGGAGGGGAGAAAAGGAGAAGGAAGAAGAGAAGAGAAAAGGGAAGAAAGAGAGAGAGGAGAAAGGAAGAAAGAGAAGAAGGAGAGAGAAGAGAAAGAGAGAGAGAGAGAAGAAGAGAAGAGGGAAAAGAAGAGAGAGAGAGACGGAGAGAGAGAAAGGTGAAAGAGAGAGGGGAGAAAGAGAAAGGAGAGGGAAGAGGAGGAAAGAAAGAGAGAAGAGAGAAGGAGAGAGAGGAGGAGAGGGGAGAAGAGAGAGAGAAGGAGAGAAAAGAGGGAGAGAAGAGAGAGAGAGAGAGGGAGAAGAGAGAGAGAGAGAGAGGGGAAAGAGAAAGGGGGAGAGAGGAAGAGAGAGAAAAGGGGAAAGAGAGAGGGGAGAAAGAGAAAGGGGGAGAGAGAGAGAGAAGGAGAGAGAGGAGAGAGAAAAGGGAAAGAGAGAGAGAGAGGAAGAGAGGAAGAGAGAGAGAAGAGAGAGAGAGAGAGAAAGGAAGAGAGAGAAGAGAGGGAGAAGAGAGAGAGAGGTGAAAGAGAAAGGGGGAAGACAGAGAGAGGAAAGGAAAGAGAGAGAGAGAGACGGAGAGAGAAAGGGGAAGAGAGAGAGGAGAAAGAGAAAGGGGTATAGAGGAAGAGAGAGAGAGAGAGAGAGGAATAGAAGAGAGAGAGAGACGGAGAGATAAAGGGGAAAGAGAGAGGGGAGAAAGAGAAAGGGAGAGAGAGAGAGAGAAGGAAAGGAGAGAGAGAGGGAAGAGAGAGAGAGAGGGGAATAGAAGAGAGAGAGAAGGACGAAGAGAGAAAGGGGAAAGAGAAAGGGGAGAGAGAGAGAGGGCAAAGAGAGAAGAGAGAGAGAGAGAGAGAGATTTTGAGTAACATACTAAAACCTATATTAAATTAACTTTATCAATACCTTTCGAAAATTTATTGGAAAAGGCATTATAAATTTTTTTTTTTCTTTTTTTTTGACATTAGCCACAAAATGTCGGTCCGCAAATGTCGGCTAACCATTTATTTCCATTTTCCCAATGAATTTATTTTATTTTACATAAATAGGTATGTGTAGCATCCAATCATCAACACATAAACAAAGATTAAAGATTTTGACATGGCCGATGAGTGAGTGATCCATCCCCCCCCCGCCATTCTTTTTGCATTTATTTCCATTTTCCCATTTCGTTGTTCTCCTCCGTCCCCCGAGCAATCGAGCAATTACGAATGATCAGAAATGATTTTTGCTTTAGAATAATTTAATTAGCATAAATATATTATGAAAACAAAATCAAATCATTTAAATAATTTTTTATTCACAAATTATATTTAATTGCAAAATACCGTATTTCCTGAATTAGTACCCCCCCCCTGAATTACAACTCCCCTTTTGAGGGGGGTTGAAAAATAGAACCCCCGGGGGTACTAATTCAGGAAATACGGTAAATTAAATAAGTTATTTCAAATTTAAACCAAAATACCAAAATTTCACTGATCCGTTTGCCTAATGAAGCTTACTTAGGCCTTGTGCCCCCCCCCCCATTTAGGTTTTGTTTTCGTTTTTTGATAATTTTTGGCAATGGACGAGGACGAGAAAGACCCGGACACTTACGGAAATTGGCAATATGAGGAGAAGCCATGTGCCTGCCATTGTTCGTATCTGCGTGCCAAGAAATTCTACCGAGTAATTTCGTTAAAACAAACAAACAAATTGAACACAAATAAATTGAGTTTTTTTTTCACAATTTTGTTAAAGGTTGATTGTGACTTCATGGACCGCACTACCAAAATTGTTTTGGATGCTTTCTTATCGGATACTGCGCTCAGCGGACTAGGTAATTAATTAATGATAAAGAACATATGAGGTGTTTCATTTTAGCATTTTTTGGGGATAAATTCCCCGTCAAGGCTGGACGAAATTTCGTTTTCGTTTCGTCCTACATTTTCGGCACCTTTTTGAGTTTCGTTTTCGTCCGCCAAAGTTTTTTCGGTTTCGGTTTTCAAAATTTTGTTTTTCGTTTCGTTTTCGGTTTTTAAATTTTTGGATTTTCGTTTCGTTTTGTTTTCGTATTCGAAAATTTTTTTTTTGTGATTTTCACACACCCCTGTTCCCGGTCCCCGAGTGGTGCCGTGCCATCCCCGAATCCCTCCATTCCTTCATCCCATCAATTTTTTTTTCTGCACTTGGGTTTTAAGTACGTGCTTTGATTCCATTCCATGCGTGAACTAGTGTTAGCCCTACTTAATAACGAAAAGAATTTAGCCAATTTTCGCATTTTTCAAATTTTCGATTTCGCACTTTTCTTCTAAAATTGATTAAAACTAGTTGAAAAAAATCACAGGCAATTTTAACAGCAAAAATAAGTCATTCTATGCAACCTTGAAAATGAATGCCATTTTGTAAAATTTTTGCTCTTGTAAAAAATTTTTTCCTATTGTTTAATTTTCTTGAAATTTTGCATAGGCCCATATTTTGATCACCTTTATCGAATCACAGTTTATTTTTTAGCTGTCTAGTTTTTAACTCGAGATCGGCTCTTCCTTTTTATAAGGGAAAGTCTCGGCAATTTTTTTAAATTAGCGGACTTTTTTGTCCTTAGGCAATAATTGTCAAATTGATCAATGATCATATATGGTGAGATCAAAGTACTGTATAAATAAATGGTTCGATTTCATAAAGGGAACAATTTTACTCCAAGATTTTAAGTCGAAATCTTGATAAAAAAAATTAGCATTTTGAAAATGGATTTGCTTTATCCATTGCTGTTCGTTCATCCACTGTTCCTTCCTTCATCACAGACATTACCCACACCGCTTTGGAGGTGCACTACGAATGCATACTTTGTCTCGAAATTGCCTACAAAACTTACGAAATTGTGTGTGAAGACGAAACGAGTGACAGATGGGGCCGTTACATGACAACGTACGGAGATGAGCCCATCGTTGGCATTCGCACCACGGATTTTGATGGCATTCAGCGCGTGTTTGATGGCATGTGGAAGGACTACAATTTAATTGTCAGCAATTGCAAGCATTGGACCGATGATATGATCAGACGTCTCAGTTAAAGCAGAAATTCCCATAAATAAATAATTCGATTTGATGGATTTCACAACGGAATTCGAAGTTTTAATTAAATCCATTGGAATTTGTTAATTGAAGCGGAAATTTGTTGTTTTTTCCAATTTTTTAGTGCCTATTTGAAAATTTTTCGTGCCAAAATGTTTGGTCCCAAAAAATAAAAAAACATAACAGAGAACATTTTAAACGACATTTTAAATCAATGAAAAAGTCAAAAATCAAATATACATTAAAAAAACAAAGAACAAAAAAATGTGCGTCAGAGAGTGGCCAAATTGAATTCAAATTTCGGTCCAAAATTGGCCTCAATTTTGTCATCATAGCTCCACAAAGTGACGAATGGGATCAGCGGAAGATCATTAGAAGGAAGAACCAAATCGAAGGATTCTTAAAAAAAATCATAAATTACTTTTATAAATCGAGCTTTATTCAGTGTCCCGAAAAGCCCGAAGCAATTCTCGGGCCAAAAAAATACCAAAAATTTATCACTGAGAAACGGCGCTCCGAAATTTCAAGACCCCTTCTAAAAAGGCAGAGAAATTCTCGAATCTTGACCGATATAAAACCTAATTAATTCCGATAAATTTTTTGAGCACTCGGAATTTCGATTTCCGAAAATTTTTGGGGCCTCGGAATTCCATCCATGATCCGTACAATCGTAAAATTCCGATCTCTAATCTCAACCAGACAGGGTCCAAAAAGGGCAGGGTTTTAAACTCTAAAACCCGGTCGAGGCGTGCAATTACCAAATTCTGGCTGGCCCTAAATGTTTCAAAATACGTCTCACGAATATTTTACGAACCCAAAAATGTGCCATTTTTTGTGAGAAAAATGCGTCGGCTGGCCAAATCGACGCCACATCCCACCGTATCACCAGCACCGTATGCATATTTTGCATAACTGAGTTTCAACACATTGTTAATGCAAAAAGCGCCACTGTTTGAGTATGCGTAAGTGCCCTTGCGCATTCGAATTGCGCCATCTGATTGGTTGACGGCAAAGCCGAAATCGGCATAGCTAAACATTTTTTTACAAATTAGTAAAATTGAGATACTCGAGAATCGAAGTTTTTCGGGATCAGGAAGAGGAGACGGAGAATTAATTAATCGAGACTCGGAAGCGTTAATTGACCAGCTGAGCCAAGAATCGGTGCCAGAGATTCGAGACCGAGAATTTGACCCCGGACAAGGGCGTATAATTTCTAAGGAAAATGGTATACTTTTTCAAAAATTTCCAACTTTTCGATTTCGGGTCCCCTCCCTGCTGGCTAAGCCCTTGACCCGGAAATCGAGATGTAGAACTGATCAGACTCGGGAGCTTATAATTGAGCCAGGGAATTCGAGAATCTTCTGCCAAGCCGGGGATTGAGCCTTCAATACCCTAGTAAAAATGCGACAGACTCGAGACCGACACTCATGAAGAAACTTTAATTGAGCCCGAGAGTCGAAAATGGAAACAGGGAGCCGAAGCCGAGAATTAAAAAAACATCCAAAAAAAGAGTTTCTCGAAATAAATTTAAAAAAAACGGAAAATTTCAAATAATTAAAAGAGCCCACCCATACCGTTCCATGTTTATGATCGAAATTTCAAAGTAAAAAGTGTCGGTGGATCCGATGTTCAGCAAAACCGGATATTTTGCGAAGATGGAACGGAAATCTGTGGAGAAAAACAAAACAAAAAATTTTTTTGAGGTAAATAAATTAAATATATTTTTTTAAATTTTACATAAATAATTTTTTTGGCATATAAAATATTATTTTTTAAATTTTACATAAATAATTTTTTGAGGCATATAAAATATTATTTTTTAAATTTTACATAAATAATTTTTTGAGGCATATAAAATATTATTTTTTAAATTTTACATAAATAATTTTTTGAGGCATATAAAATATTATTTTTTAAATTTTACATAAATAATTTTTTGAGGCATATAAAATATTATTTTTAAAATTTTACATATGTCATATTTATTGTAATGCACTGTCAAACAATTGTCATCCGTAATTGCGAGCTGACCACCGTTACACGAATTGGCATCCCAATAATTTTGTTGGAAATTGTAAAACAACTGAAATTTTTAATAATATTGATAAATTATAATTTTTTAATGAGAAGTTGAAAAAAGATTGAAATTTTCATTAAAATGAAAAATTCCAAAAATTTCTATTAAATTTTATGACAATTTTTAAGAGTTAATGGGTGGAAATTTTTTTAGTTTTTAAAAAAGTTTCGAAAATACAAAAAAAAAATTGGAATTTTTATAGTGAAATTCAAGTTAAAAAAATATATAATACACTTCTGTGTGCGTTGTTGTGGTTAAGGCAGGAAGCAATTACTAATTACGGGTTAATGACTGCCTTTTTGACTCCCGTAATTACCCATTTCCGTAAATAAATGTCATTTATGGAAATGCGTAATTATGGGCTAAGGATTTCTGTAATTGAACCCAATAATTGTTATGACACAATTTTTTTTTACTTGGTTTGAAAATGTGTGCGTAATTTTTATAAAATTTTAAAAAATTTCGAAATTTTTTCTCCTCCCACCTCCCCATAAATTTATTCACATTTTGTTGCTGATTAATCTTCTCCAATGTGCTGATCCTCTGGAAAAGCCTTTGCTGCTCAGTGTTCAACTTTTTGATTTGGTCGACCGAAGCTTAAACATTAAAACAAAATTTAATTTAATTATTTTTATTTAAATTAAAATTTTTTCCATATATAACGAAGGTGTCAAAAAATCGAAAATTACATTGACCAAAAGCACAGGAAAAAAATTAAAACATTTTTCAACTTTTTAAGGATGGACCCCCGGAGAAATGTAAAAGTTGAGCAAATAAAAATACGAATTTCCGAATTATTGAAAAAAAATAATTCTAAACCCACCAAAAATTATTAAAAATTTTTGAATGCATAATTAATTTAATTTTTTTTTTTAAATTTCCCTACCATTTTTCTCCATTTCCGTTTGCTGTTTGTCCTGCTCCATTTTGAGCATCTTCGCCTGCAGTGTGTTCAGTTTGACCATGATTTTCTGGTGCTTCATCCTTTCTCGAAGTGCCACCTAAAAATTGAAAAAATAATTAAATTAAAAATATATATTTTTTATTTTAAATCTTTATTTTTTATTTTTGTAAATTTTATTTTTTTAGTAATTAAGCCAAACTCACATTCTCAAGCTCCAGCTTGGTGATCATGTGCAGATTCTTTGTCTCCTTCAGCTCCATCTCCATTTTGATAAATCTTTCACGAAAATTCTATAGAAAAACATTGGAAATTTAATGAAAAAAAAATGAAATTTTCATGAAAACTCTATAAATAATTTTAATTAAATTTCAAACAAATTTTTTTTCCAAATTTTAAATGTCAATTTTCGTTGTTTCTATTCAGCTTTTTTCACCTTAAACTGTTGCCGAGTCGCTTTAGCAGGTCCATTCTTGTCAAGAACAATGATTTCGTCATCACTCATTTCTAAAAATTTGTCATAAGTTTTTTGTTGGTAATTTCTTACGAATTTTAAAAAATTTCCAATTTTTTCATTTCGTTCATTAAATTTACACCTTTTTAGATGGCTTTGATGAAGAAAATTTTTTTGTAAATTTATTTTTGCCGGCCCCCTAAATCTACTACATAAATGCCTTTTTCAATATTAGAAAGTTGCCATTAAATTTTCTGCCATTTGCCAAATTTAATTTTTATTTATTTTTTATTACCCTGATCTTTATCTGCTGCTGGTGTAAAAGCTTCATTTGATGAATCCGAATCAGAAGATGATGATGACATTTTTTAATTTAAAATATGCAATATTTTTTCAGTTTAAACTTCTGCATATTTAAATATTAAAAATAGTTTAAAATCTGTGTTAATTAACTCTAATCAAGGTTAAATCATTTAAAATATTAAATTTTTTAAAATTTTGGCAAAATTTCTCTAAAATATGCTTTTTTTTTTGCGAAAATTCTCTTTTTAATCCGGGAATTCCACCAGGGTTTTCAAATTTTATGATTTTTAAGAATAGGCTTAAAAATTTATTTATTTTCCAATTTTTATTTAAAAAATAAATAAAATGTTCCTTAATTTGTCTAATAAAAGTTCTGCTGAACATAAAATGGTGAACGAAAATGACCAACATTTATTTATTTGTTCATCTCCTCCTCCTTCGATTTTCTTGTTGGGATGGACGGCAAAATGATGACCCAAAAAATGGGGAAAGAAAAAGAGGAGGGCAAAAAGAAAAGGAGGTAAATGCATATAAAAAAGCTATTTATTCAAATTAATTTTTGTTTTTTTCTTTGTAATACATTTTTTCCTATGTCTTTAATAAATAAGTAACTCTTCCATGTTTACTCTTTTTCTTATTCTCTCTCTTCACTCTTCTCTCTCCCCCTCTTCTCTCTCTCTCTTCTCTTCTTCTCTCTCTGTTCCATCCAATGCTTTCCAACTTTGCCCTCCTCGTTTTCTTTTCTTTCTTCCTTCTTTTCCTTCTCTCTCTCATCCACATTTTTTCTCTCTCTCCTCTTTTCCGCCTCTTTTCTCCCTCTCTTTTTCCTTCTCTCTTTCCTTCTCTCTCTTTTCTCTCTCTCTCTCTCTCCTCTTTCTTTCCCCCACTTTTTCCCCCTTCTCCTCCAGCAGAAGAGAGGCGTAATTGCATTTTCCACAAATATATCATCGCACGCACTTTCTCTCCTTGCCCCCTGCCCGCCGGCGTTGTCGTCGTCACTAACTTTGGCCTCATCCCCCACCACCAACAGAAACAGAAACAGCCAAAAGTGTGTTGGTTTGAGTGCTGTGCCCCTCCCCCCCCGGCGCAAATTCCCACCGATTTCCTTCCCCCCCCCCCCCCTCTTTTCACTGACTGCTTTCTCTCCTTTTCTCTCTATTAAATAGGCATGACTCCCTCCCCCCCCCCCTTTTCTGATTGTTGCTTTTTCCCTTTCCCCCTCCTCCCCCCTCTCCCTGTCCATGTTCCATGCCTCCCTCCCTGCCCAGGGGGGCCTCCCCATACATTCAAATCCTTTTATTGCTGACTAAATGTCATCGGCGGAAGTGTGACCAACCTCCATTAAACACTTTTAATTTGTACGAAACCCAAAAATCCCCCAAAAATTGCCAGCTGCTTAGTCTTACGACCCTCTAATTTAGTGCTTTTCGAGTTTTTAACTGCACTTAATCCCCAGAAGCGAAACACGAGACAAAATTAATACTTTTACAGCTTGAGGTCGAGACTCTCGAGTATCAATATTCAAATATTGAATTTTGTATTTTATTTTTCTTTCAAAAATTCCAATGTCGGTTTCAAGACTTCAAATTTTGACATTTTTTGGCCCTCAGAGCTCGAAGGTCATACCCCGTAAACCTTTCTCGGCGCAATATCGAGACTTTTCGGCGCCAATCCAATTAGTCGATTTTAGTCCTTTGTTTTCTCTCAAATTCCATGTACAAAACTTTTTTTGGAATATTGAAAAGGAAATAATAAATCTTTACCTTTTGTCGTGCATAGCGCAGTCGTTAGCGTTGCTGCTCTCAATTAAATACATGAAAGTTCGAGTCCGCTCGAACGCACGGCACTTTTTTATTTTGTTTTTACAAATATTTTCTTTTTCTTTTTTCCCATAATACCTATAATAATATTTAAAATTTTTTGCTATACATTTATAAAATAATATTTATTTTTTAGGAAATTCTCAGCGAGTTGCCAATGGAAATTGGGAATGTGGGCAATTAATTAATTGGCTAATTAGTGCAAAATGCGGAAATAATATTTCATTTTTTAGCATTTTCTAACCTATTTATTACAGGAAAAAATTTTGAAAAAATTTTAATTTTTAAGCATTTTTTTGAAAAATAAGAGTTTTGGGGCGCGGAGGTGCCGATAGGCGCCGCCGGGAACAGATTTTCACCAAAAAATTACCAAATTTTCCGATTTTTGGGCTATTTTTCTAAGAAAAAATAGGAGAGTTTTGGGGGCGCGGCGGTGCCGATAGGCGCCGCCGGGGGAAAAATTGGAAATTTTGATCATTTATAAACAAGTTTTCACTGAAAATTAGCCACTTTATAGGTAAAAATTTGAAAAATTTTAGAAGAATTAATCCAATTCTTAGGGGTGTAAAAGTCGCGTTTCGCGCCAAAATGCGAAACGCGAAAGCGAAATCATTTCTTCTTCCCCCGGCATTGGCGATATGCAAAATAATTTAGGCAACATTCCCACTTTTAGTTACATTGACCGCAATGCCATCGCTTTGCGCATTTTGGGGTGCAATTCTTTTTGCGCAACATTTGGCCATTGATCGGAAACAATGATGCAATGTTATTATCCGACAGAATCTTCCGCCGTTTTCGACAAGTTATCCCATCAATTCTCAACGATTCTTCATCGCTTCGTGTTTTCTCCATCTGCTGTGACGATTTCTTCACCAAATTGCTGGCCCATAGTGCCATGGCATCGGATGGACAAGCCTTGGCAAAATGGCTTTTCACGCATCGTCCGGACAATGTGCCAAAGGTTGAAATGTTCTGTTCAGCGTCAACGTCTGTGCTTGCTAAAAATGGCATCGTTCAAAATAGTGCGTACCAATAACTGATTAATTATATTTTTAAATTTCCGTATTTTAGGCTTTTGCCAATGTTTCATCTCCCGTCAGTTTCATCATTGTCATCAATCTACCGTTACAATTCGTCGTGCCAATTGACTATTTTTTATGCTTCTCAACGCAACTCACGGTCATCAGCAGAGGTGAAAGAATGGATATTAAGAAGTGATCGACCAATTTGAAATGTGGAGATATTTTGAAGTGCTCATAAAAATTGTTCTTTTTGTCGCAGTGATCAACGAATGTTTCTATGTGTGCCTTTAGAATAAATTATGATTTTCTGAAACCGTAATTGGCTAAGAAAGTTTAATTAAGGATTTTAGAGGTCCGGCATGCTGATTTTGCTCAGGAAGTAAAAGGAAATACTGATCATCGAGTAAAAGACAATCTGATAGGGGAGGAAATTGACAAACTGATTGTTCCAATTTGAAAATCATTCATATGTTAAAATAGGTCAAAAAATGGTAAAAATTTTTTATTCTAAGTGCGAAATTAATTAAAATAAAGTTAAAGGAAGATAAATGTGCAAAAAATTCTCGAAAAAAGTGAAAATTAAAATTTTGAAAATTTTTTATTAAAACCACGAAATTTTTAAGAATCATTTTGGAAAGAGTGTTTTTGTCGTGCAAATGGCGCAGTTGGTACTGACGCCGACACTGTTAAGCGAATGCTTTGGTTCAAATCCGCAGCACGCATCTCTTTTTGTTTCTTTTGAATTTGAATGAAGCACATTTATTTTCCTTATTAAATTTGAATAGCAAAGCATCAGAAGTGCTCCTCCAATTTTTATAGCCAAAATCAGATCAGTGAGTCATTTAAAAACCGATTTCTTTTAACTGATACAAAAAAAAAAATTATCAATGGGCAAAAAATTCTCGAAAAAAGTGAAATTAAAATTTTGAAAAATTTTTATAAACCATGAAATTTTGGGGATTCTTAAATTCACGAAAACCAAAAATATAAATAAAAACAATATAATTCCTCTCTCTCTCTCTTCTCTCTCTCTCTCCCCTTTTTCTCTCTCTCTCCCCTTTCTCTCTCTCTCTCCCCTTTCTCTCTCTCCTCTTTTCCGCCTCTTTTCTCCCTCTCTTTTTCCTTCTCTCTCTTTTCTCTCTCTCTCTTCTCTCTCTCTCTCCTCTTTCTTTCCCCCACTTTTTCCCCCTTCTCCTCCAGCAGAAGAGAGGTGTAATTGCATTTTCCACAAATATATCATCGCACGCACTTTCTCTCCTTGCCCCCTGCCCGCCGGCGTTGTCGTCGTCACTAACTTTGGCCTCATCCCCACCACCAACAGAAACAGCCAAAAGTGTGTTGGTTTGAGTGCTGTGCCCCCCCCCCCTGGCGCAAATTCCCACCGATTTCCTTCCCCCCCCCCTTTTTTCACTGACTGCTTTCTCTCATTTTCTCTCTATTAAATAGGCATGACTCCCTCCCCCTTCCTCTGTCCCCCCCGTCCCCCCTCTTTAGGATGCTTCTCTATCGCAGCATTTTTTAAGAAATTTTACGTCTTTGGTGGGTAAGCCTACCCTTGGTAAAAGTCTTAAATCAAACCTTGGCAAATAAATAAAAATATATTTATAGGGCCCCAATAGGAACCCTTTCCCTTCCACTCCCTCTCCTTCCCCTAAAATCGACTTTTTGAGTTTTTGTGCCGGAAAATCCAACCCCCCCCCTAAAAATAAAATTTGGAATCAAAACATTGAAATAAACTAGGGCCCTAATAAGAACCTTTCCTGCCCTCCCCACTCCCACTCCATTCTCTAAAATCGACTTTTTGAGTTTTTGTGCCGGAAAATCCAACCCCCCCCCCTCCGCCCTCTCATTTTGCCGTGGCCGCTGACGGGAAACGAACATCGCCACCGAGTGCCATTCACATTCTGTCTCCAATAAATGTTCCGCGTCCATTCTGGCATTTTGTGCCAACATATTTCTACTCACATTCATCACCCTTTGCCCCCCCCCCTCCGGCCAAATGGCCAAAATCGACCGCGCCGCGCTTTCCAAACATCTTTTTTGCCCTCTCCCCTCATCTGCTCATTTTCTACTAAATTCAATGGCACCAGACAGGAGAGGGACGCAAAAAGAGAGATATAGAGAGTGCTAGAGTTTATGTAAACAGAGAA
Organism: Heterodera glycines; assembly: GCA_004148225.2. NCBI lineage: Eukaryota > Metazoa > Nematoda > Chromadorea > Rhabditida > Heteroderidae > Heterodera > Heterodera glycines. Next base: position 2,708,915 of record CP049711.1, on the reverse strand, counting down.
ACAAAGATATGTGAGATATACCAAATTATATTTGATGGACAGAGAAACAAAGATATGACGAGTGTGTGTGTTTATTGAGAGATTGAGAGGGAACATTTGTATGGCGCGGCACATAACCATAGAGAAAAAGACATCATGAGAGTGATAGTGGGCTGAGAAACAAAGACACGACGAGAGTGCTAATGGTCTGAGAAAAATTGCATAGGAGAGAGTTGGTGGGTAAAGAAAACATAGACATGACGAGTGTGTGTGTTGATGGATGAGAGGCGCGTGAGAGACAGACACATAGAGAATTTTTTGTGTGTGCCGCAGGCGTTTTCTCGACCAACAGAGTACGCGAACCGCGAACACTCCGCTCCTCATTCTCGTCCGAGTGCGGTGCGTAATTTATCTATCGCTTTTTCCCCCTCCGCCCATTCGTCCGACGACGGCACGGCACTCATATTCCTTTCTTCCGTCTTGGCCCCGCTTTTTGCCCCCTTGGCCGCCCGTCCCCCGCCCCCCTCCCATGTGCCGTACCCTTCGGCCGACCACTCGGCTTTTCGTCTCGTCTTGGCCATGACAATGCCAATACCGCGGCATGGCCATGCTCCCCCCCCCCGCCCCCTCCCTCTCCAGGGTCTGTCGTTTCGGCACCGACGTTTCGTGCGCCAGCCCGAGTTTTTGGGTGATAACTTTTTTCGTTGTCGACTAATCCAACATTGTTGCTATCATTCTAAAGCTTAATCTGTTTAGAAGCTGTTTCGAAGCTTTGCTTGGCGATTAGACAATTCAGAAAAAAGTTATACGTGAAATTTTCAAAAAAAAAGTCGAAATTATTTAAGTTTTCTTAACTTTTTTTTATGCGCTAGAAAATTTTTCTGTTTTTGTAAGGTTAATAGAGCCACGAGAAGAGCTTTCGTATGGTATCAAGATTGTTGAATTTGGTCTCGACAATGAAAAAAGTTATAATATAAAAAACTCGCTGGCGCCAAAACGACCAATTCCCCCCGCCCCCTTCCAGGCCGACTTGTTCGGAGATGGCATTGGCATTTTTTGCTCTCTCATTTGAGTGCCGCCAAACGAACGGACGGACGGACACCGTGCCGTGCCGCTAAGTTGTCTCCTCAACCTATTCTTTATTGAAACACACAACACAACGAATTTTCATTTTTGCCTAATTTTCTTCCTTGGGTTGAGTAAACGGCACGTTTTCCATTTGAATAAATTGTTGGCATTTTTTTTTTGTAAAAATAATAATAATAATTTAAAATTATGGAAATGTCTATGGAATTAGGGCAGGGAACAAATATAATTAAATTTATAATTAATTAGTAATTATTTATGCCTAATTAGTAAAAAAAATTGCTTAACTTTAATTCGCATTTAGGCATTTTTCAATGAAAATCCCCCAAAAATTGCCAGCTGCTTAGTCTTACGACCCTCTAATTTAGTGCTTTTCGAGTTTTTAACTGCACTTAATCCCCAGAAGCGAAACACGAGACAAAATTAATACTTTTATAGCTTGAGGTCGAGACTCTCGAGTATCAATATTCAAATATTGAATTTTGTATTTTATTTTTCTTTCAAAAATTCCAATGTCGGTTTCAAGACTTCAAATTTTTACTTTTTTCGACCCTCAGAGCTCGAAGATCACACCCCGTAAACCTTTCTCGGCGCAATATCGAGACTTTTCGGCGCCAATCCAATTAGTCGATTTTAGTCCTTTGTTTTCTCTCAAATTCCATGTACAAAACTTTTTTTCAACTGTGGCACATTCAATTTAGAGCCTCAATTTTTTGCCATACTCGGTCCCATGACTCAAGACCCGAGAATTAAAATGCCTCCCAAGACTTCTCAACTCAGTACCGAGCATGGCTAGGTCGTAACTGGATTTTGAATTACGGAAACACATAATCCGTAATTACCGGGGATCCATAAACGTGGTTATTTCCATAATTACGCCCAGCCCTGGTACCGATGCTCTCGAGTAATTGGCACTCTCAAATTTATTGCCTTTTTGAGGAGACCCGAAAATGCCGAGTCAGTCAGTCAGTCTCTCCTCTCAAGTTTTCTTCGAGAGACTGACTCTCGAGCATAGCCAGTCAGATTAATTGGTTCTTTACCCCCCCCCCCCCTTAAATGCATTTTAAGCTTCCCCCTTTTTTTGCTCCCCGAAAATGGCACCATCCGCCGAAAGCGGAGGAGGAGCAAAGAGATTACCCCCCCCCCCCCCGGGGGCACATATAATTATTATTTATAAATTTCTATTCATAGAGAGATCGTCTCGTTGGCGTCGTCACCCCATTCATTCATCATTCATTTATTTGGCAAACAAAATGTGGGAGAAAAGCTTTTAATGTTGAGTGGGAGATAAGTGTGTGCCGTGCCGTGTGCAGACGACGACTACGACGCTTTTCCATGGTCGAGAATCGAGAAAAATGAGTGAGTGGCGTAAAAATGACGCCCTCAAAAAAAAATTGAGTGGAAAAATTTGACACCTCTTTCTCTTTCAGCATATGTATTTTTGGATTTTTGTTTGTAGGTAAAAAACGCCTTTGCAATTCACCAATTAAATTACATTCTTCTGGGATTGGAAATTTTTTTCCGAATGTTTTTGAGTTTTTTGCACCTTTTTTTGTAATGTAAGTCCATTCCCGGCACTGTTCGTTTTCTTACCCCCCCCCTCTCCCGGCGAAATTTAAGAGATTTTTCGGGATAATGAGTCGGCGTAGTCCCCACCCAATTTTTTGTCTCTAATTTAAAATTTCTGGTCCCGTTTCCAGTTTTTCTCGTCTTTACTGTATATAGTAAATCTCAGCCTTGGAGGTTTTTTTGGCCCACGGTTTTTTAAAATCACGACCAATTTTTCCCACAAACATGCGCCCAATCTGTCTTGGCTACATATAACCAGCAGGTTTCAAAAAATTGTTTGCCAATGCCTCAAAATTTGAAAAAAAAATCAATCGATTTTTCCTTAATTACCCCAAATTACCATGCCTAATGCCCCCATAAATCCCAAATCAACAAAAAAAACAACAACATAAATAAATAATATGTATGTGTTAGCCAGCAGGGGCAAAACGTGTGTGAGTGGGGGCAAATCGATCACACGGAGGGCGTTAAATTTGGGGGGCGGAGGTGAAAGTGGGAGCATACAGCAGCACACACCGATGAATGATGTGATGAAAGTGAAGTGTCCCCGTCCCCGCCGCCACCGATCGAACCGATTCATTCATTCATTCCTTGCCCACCGACTGACTGATCATTCGCCGCTCTGATCAGATCACCCGCTTCCCCTACCAAAAATTGTTTGCTGTATTTTTTTCGTTGAGATTCCACCGCTTTTCCTCCGTTACATTCAGTGTTTGTTTGTTTGTTTTTTGATCAAAGATTGGCTCGGGGAGAGTTTAATGTGCGGGGTGCTGGGTGCCAGCACTGTTCGAAAACCGTCTGCTTTTCGGGCATGGCCATAAATTTTTTAAATTCCCAAAATTTTTACCCTTTTACCCCCCTCCCCCCCCTCATGCGATTGATCATTTGTTCTGGTCAGATCATAGAAATTTACAAATTGTTACACTTTTACCACCTCACCTGCCCCAATAAATGAGAGTGTTTTTATCATGATGATTTGGCCGTGATGAATTTGGCTAATTAACGGAATTCACCCCATACCCATGCTTTTTGGAGGCTAACACAAACTAAAAACACAAAATTTCCAATCATTTTTTCCAAAATTACCAAACCCAATCGATTGATTTTTTTCAAACTGCAAAACCCTGCTGTTTTTAAAAAAAAATGGCAATGCATTTTGCCAAAATCGGTTGATTTTTCAAAAATTGCCAAAGCCAACTTTTTTTTTTGCAAAAATCGATTGATTTTTTCAAAATTGTCCAAATCAATCGTTTGTTTCGGAGGATTAATGATAAATGGTGGAAAATTCTTTCAGTTTCCTCCTCGTCCTTTCAGCTGCTCTCCCCCTCGCCCTACAATGAATCGGGGGGGGGGGGGGCAATGCCATTTATCATTAATTTCAATTCGTTTTTCAATCGTTCCCCCCCCCCCCCCTCCCCGTCCGCCAGTGTTCTCATCCCCCCCCCAATTCCCCAATTCATTCTTCCGTCATTTCCTCTTCCTCCCCCCTTTCGTCCCCCGTCCCCCGCGGGGGTTTTCGTAGCCCCCCCCCCCGAATACCCCTCAATTTCGTTTTTCAATCGTTTCTCCCCCCCCCCCCCCCTACCCATCCTCTCCACGTCCGATATTCTCATCCCCCCAATTCATTCTTCCATCATTTCTTCTTCTCATCCCCCATTCGTCCCCGCGGGGATTTTCGTATCCCCTCTCGTCCCCCCCCCCTCCCCCAACACCCTTCAATTTCCTTTTCAATCGTTTCTCTCCCCTACCCATCCGATGTTTTCATCCCTTCACTCTTCCGTCATTCCTCCCCCCCCCCCAGGGTTTTCGTTTTTGTCCTACGTATTCTTCACCCGTTCAACCAACCCCTACCCATTAATTTCGTTTTTCGTTCATTTCCCCTCCCCTCTCCCCCAATTTCTATTCTCACCCTAAATTTTAGTGTTTGCTTTCCCCCCCCCCCAATTTTCATTTTCAAACACAAACAGACATATTTACTGCTGGTACTAAATAAACCATCCCTTCTTTTCTCTGCCCATTGTTCCACCCCCAATCCTCCAATTCTCACGGTTTATTATTCCATCGGATTAAGCGGCGGGAGGGGGATAAGCCAGAAATCGATGGATGAGCAGATAATATACATATTCATTCCTTTACTGCTCCTCGGCGCCAACAAATTCGATAGGTGTTGAAATGATAATGGCATTATCATCATCATCACTAATGATGTCATTATCATCATCATTACCCATTGGACTATCGTCGATAGACCAAAAAATCATTCATTTTTTTTGCAAGGACTTGTCCTTGTGACTGTCCTCCCTTCATTCGTCTTTGGCATTTTTTCATCGTTTTACCAAAAATGTAATTTTTTGTCTACCCGCCAAAAACCTATTAGAATTTGCTGCTGTTTATCAGTAAATTTTTTTAATTTAAAAAAAGTTAATTAAAATTATAATCAGCATAAAATTTAAAAATCCTATGAAATTGGCCATCAATTATAATTTTTATTGCATTTTTTAAATTTTTTGTTCATCAAAAATTCCAATTCCCATTAATTTTTGCTGCACTTATCACTAATTATACCGTTTTATAAAAAAAAAATTTTGTTTAAAATTCCATCCAAATTAAATTTTCTGTTCTTATCGCTACTGATCAAAAAGTTTTGGTGTTGATTAAGCACTAATGTTAATACGGCTTTTTTGCCACCTAAATTTATTTATTTATTTTTTAATTTTGATCAGAAAAATCTTCTCGATTCTTAATTGGCGGATGACATTTTAATGCTAAATTTTTTCCATTTTTTGCTTTAATAACCGTTTTTCGTTTCAAATTTTCAATCAAAAATTTTAACCTTCTCCTATCACTGATCAAAAACCAATTTGGCTGACCACCGATAAGATAGAGTTGTTATGCTATCATTATAAGCCACTCATCAAATTTAATGTCCATTTTTTTGCCAATTTTTTCTTAATTTTTTTTTTCTAACATTTTTTTGATCATCAAAAATTCCAACTAACTAACCATCAAAATATTTGCTGCTCCTCTTATCACTTTACTGATCAAAATCAGTTGGACCGATCATTGGCGGAATGTTTGGGGGGGGGGGCGGCGGGGAGGTCAATTAACCATTAATTCTCTTTGATGGGATATCACATTACATTTTTATTGGCCCGCCCCGACTCAATCACAGCACTTAAAATGTGTGTGTACCCAATCACTAAAATAAAATTACAATGTTAAAAGATCGAATCATCGATAAAAATTTTACAAATTTTTTAAAATAAAAACCCGTTTTTTAATTTTTGAAGTTTTTCTGATATCCCATCCATCATCATTCATTTCCCCCTTTTCTTGTCAGCAGACAATCAAATAAAATTGGCGGCACTAAATCAATCATCGAGAGGACGACGACAACGACAACAACACCACTCTCCTCTCGAGAGTCTTGACGACTGATCCTTCGCGCACAGACTAATTAACTTATCGGCCGTGCCTAATTGGTGGCGTATAATTAGCGTGCGAATTGGCTTCTTCCCACACCATTTTTTGGCCAACAATTTCCTGCTGTACATACAATTGCCTATAAAATTTTGAATTAACATAAATCAAAAATTGGTGCCGAAATCAGCAGCTGCTGAACAAATTAGCAGACAAATGAACAACAAAGAGTTATGGACTTTGCGCAACAAAGTGAACATACCGGAGACACTGCTGCGTGGCGATGTGTTTGACCGTTATGACGATGTAAGAAGAAAAGGGCTGATCAGTGAAATATTGATTGATCAGGGCGCTGATATTAATTGACAAGTGACCAGGAAAATACATTAGCTGATAAGAGCGATATTGATTAATTAGGACGGTGATATTAATTGATAAAATGATAGATATATAACATATGAGCCGAAGTGATCAGAGGGAAACATTGATTGATAAGAGCGATATTTGATTGATGAGGATGGTGACGTTGATTGATTAAGTGACCGGTAATAACCTAATCAATGCAAGCTAAAAAATATTTGATTGATCGGTGAAGTGGTGTTGATCTGGAATAATCGATTCAAAATTTTAATCAATGCCAAGCTGGAAATAATGATTGATCAGAATGATTGATATTGATTGTTTTTTTGAACAGGAGACAAACTCGTTGGACCCGGGCTGCTTGGTCCGACTGGACGAGTACGGCTTCTACTTGGTGTGGGAGCCGAAGGGCAAAGATGCCGGCATTTTGGACATGAACCAAGTGAGGTTTTTGACTGTTGATCACTCTTAAACACCATGGTGTCGAGAGTCTTGATTCGAGAAAATGTCTAGGAATTTTGGGGTTTCGCTCTCGAATGCAATTTTCGACCCTCTTGAATTTCAATGTTTGTCATCACATAGTTTCAAGAGGGGCCTTTTTTTAGTAAATCTCTATATAAAAATTTCAGAAAAATTTTCAGCGATTTTTTGGTAATTTTTTAAAAACTTAATTTTGCCATAAAATTTTGCAAAAATAGTTAGAATTTTTAAAATTTTTCCTTGAAATTTCAGGGCAATTTTTTGAAAATTTTTTTTACAATCCCGATCACTGATCAGTTTTGATTGATCACTTTTCTCGCTTCAAAGGTGTGGGAGGCACGGCCTTCCGGCACTGTCAAAGACGGGCGCGTGCTGTACGAGTTGGAGCAGCGCGGCAGGTGCGGCCTGGCGGGCGAGACACTTGAGGAGCGGACAGTTTGGCTGACCTATGGTCTTGACCTGGTCAGTTTTCGAGAGTCTCGATTTGAGACTCGGGATTCTCTGGTTTTAATGTTTGCCTCTGTAATTACTGTTAATGGGTTTTTTTTTTAAATCGGCGGTTCCTTCCAATAAAGGACCGATAAACTGACGGTAAATTGCCAACTTTTACTGCGGATAATTTCTACCTTATCGCCGCTCTATATTCTTTATAAAATTCTCGAGATACACCTAAATCTCCTCTAAATGCAATTGTTTCTGGTCCAAAAATATTAATTTTCAAAATTATCCTCATTTTCAAAAAAAAAAAAAAAATTAAAATTTTTTACTGGGAAAAAGCTAAATTCTTGGGAAAAAAATTTTCGTTTTTTAAGTTTTTTTTTGTCTGGAAATGTACCGCCAAACACTGCCCAATTTTGAACAGATTCTCGATCAAATTTATGATCCATATATCAATGCCATAAAATGCTTTATTTAGTTCATCCCCGAGATTTTGGGTCCCGATCGATTTGGGAATTTATTAATTATTAAAATTTGAGGAAAAATTTTACGAAAAAAATCCGCTCATTAATTATTTACTCGCTTTTTTGAGGTCATTGTCAATGGAATGTTTCTGATCGCGCGCACTGCGCAGGTGGCACGCGAGTGGCGGAGTGCAATGAACGAATTCCTTCGGGCCAACAAATTTCGGCACGCGTGCCCAATGCTATGCCTACAAAAACAGTTGGGTTTTTTAATGTTGCCATTTTTTGTAACTTAATATTTAATATATTTTAATTAATTTTTGCTTTTTAATTAATTTTTGCATTAATACTGTTATTAATTTTTATATAAAAATTTTCTTTTTAAATTATTTTTTTTTACAAGTGTGACAAATCCTTAAATCGGATAGTCAACGGATTAACATGTCCTGGATTTTTAAGATCCATCCTCTGAATGAATGAATGTGCATTTATTATAAGATTCTTTTGTAAATCGAAATCGGCGCCTCTAATTGTATTTAATTAATTAATAATAAATTTTTTGTTATTTAAAAAAATTTCTGTTTTTTTGATTTCATTTAAATAATTTTTTCGATTTAAACTTTTTTAATAAAAATCTAAATTTAAATAGTGTTTTGTTGAAATTTATTTTAAGCAATCCATTAAATTGTTATTTTTTGTCTTTTTAAATAAATAAATTTTTCAATTTAAAACTTTTATTAATGTTTTAAATATAATAGTTAATATTTTATATATTTTTTAAAATTCCTTTAAATTATTTCGAGATATTTTTATTTAATTTTAATTTTTTCCCATTTGTCCAGTTGGCGTTCCATTTGTCTGGCGACAAATGATCGCAACAGAATTCCGTTGCGGAACATTGTGCGTACATTTGCCAGTGGAAAACCGGAGAAAATGGTGCACAAATGTTTGGCCGATTTGGGACTGTCCGGGGACAAAGTGAGTAATTAATATATTAATTACCCTCATTAGCGTGGGAAAATCTAATTCTTTTGCAATTTTTGTTCACTTTTTATTTTTTGCACTTCATGTTAATATGTGTACCATCTATTCGAGAATAATGGGAACCCAAAGAACGTGGAGAGATTCCAGAATTGGCAAAAAAAATTTATGTGATGCCAAAAAGCAACAAAACCAAAAAAAAAGAATTTCTTAAATTTTGAAACAGATTTTTTTTTTTACATTTTTTTTCATATTTGGACCAAATAAATTTCATTCTCGTGATCAACGACCTCAATTATGATGAAACATTTTTTCAGAATTTAAAAGTCTAAAATAAAATTTAGTTTTTTTCCCCCGAGAATTTGCTACTTTTGGCATTTGGTTGTTTGTCCTAGCCTCAAAAAATTCTTTGCCAACCCAACTTTTTCACTTTAGTTACCCTGTTTTGGTGTTGTGTTGTTTAATGTGTGTGTTGTGTTATTATTCTTCCTATGGCACTCACCCACCAATCCCCCCCCCCCCCCCTAATCATGGTCACATGATTAATGGGTGCTCGATCGGGGTGCACTTCATTCCCCCCCCCCCCCGCCGTTCCCCCCCCCCCCCCCCGAGAAATTAAAAAAAAAATTCGCTAACTTAGAAATTTTTCAAGAAAAAAATCTTAGAAAGTTTTTTCATAGGAAAATTCTAAGAAAAAAATTTTTGTGAAATTTTCAGCGATTTTTGGAAATTTTTTTGAAAAATCTTAGTAATTCACCATAAAAGTTTCTCAAAAAAATTTTTTTCTTAGAATTTTCCTATGAAAAAACTTTCTAAGATTTTTTTCTTGAAAAATTTCTAAGTTAGCGAATTTTTTTTTTAAAAATTTCTCGGGGGGAAACGATGCGGGGGGGAACCGAGCTGGGGGGGGGGGGGAACTGATATGGGGGGGGGGGGGGGGGAACGAGCTGCTCCCGCTCGATCGACAAGTTTCGAGTTCTTGTCCAAGTCTCAATCTTGTGGTGCCAAGTCTCGAGTCTGAGTCTTGATAGTTTTTGTCAAATCTTGGCACCTATATGCTAGGGTTACACGGACCTGGGTATTTGGGTAAAAATCGGGTACGGGTATTACCTGGACCCGAAAAGCCTGGCTCAGGTCCGGATCCAAGTTTTTAAACCGGGCACGGGTCCTGGAACCGGTATTGAAAAAGCCGGATATCCGGGTCTGGGGACCCGGTCGGGCACCCGGGCTCGTCTACTGTAGGTCCCAAATTCATAGTCTCGATGCTTGGCAAATGCAAAATTTTATCGAACATTGTTGGTGGTTGGTCCCATCACATTTATGTTCAGTTTGTGGTTCGTCGTGGTGGTGGTGGTTCCAGTGCCGGTGGTTGTCGTCGTGGCAGTTCGTCAAACAGTGCCAACGCCGTGGCGGCAGCGGCGGCGGCACAACGCCAACAACAGCAGCGCCAATATGACTATCGCTTAAAACGCGGCTTTCTGCTCCGCAAAATCAGCAGTTTCTACCGCTGCGGTGAAGCGGAACGGTTAAAGGCACGGTGCCGTAAGCGAAAGGTGTCGTCTCATTTTTGGGACAATTTTAATGGCACAAAAATCTCGAATTTGATGACTATGTTCAAGAGTTAGGGGGTTTGATGTATTATAAAACACAGGTTTATATCAATTCCATTAGTCCTTGAATGCCAAAAGTATCATTGAAAATCAATCCCTCCCTTATAAGCCGTCTTTAGGAATTAATGGTTGGAATTTCCTACTTAAAAAATTCACATAATTTATTCGGCATTTGCTCGTATTTTTTAATGACCTTAAATCCTAAGTCCTTGGAAATTCGTTAATCTGTACTTGATTTTCCATTTACCAATCCGATCCATGATAATAAAAAATTTACAATAGAAATACTGACTATTAATTATCCCTGGATGTCCCTTTGTTCATAATTTAACACTATTTTTTCCATATTTTTTGTTGTGATGGTCTCTCACTGTCTCTTTGATGGTTTTTGTTTTTCCCTAATTTTTTAAAATTGGTTGCCCTTTAACTACACTCACTTTTTTTTGGTAATTAATTAGTCTAATTAACAGTTTAATTGTGTAAATGTCATTCCAATTATTATCCATTTCTCTCTTCTTTTTTTTTACAGGAACGTGAAGATTTGGATGCCACTTTGTTCACGTTTGAAAAGTTCTTGCGCCTCTACCATAAAATTTGTCCACGCACAGAAGTGCAGGAACTGTTCGTTCGACTGTGAGTTTCTTTTGTTGGCACACTCTTTTGTCGGCATTTTTGAATTTTTTCCTGATCCTTAAAAGCAAATTAATGTGTCTCTGGCTCTTGGCACCAGTTAAGCAAATCCCAATATATTGCTTTTTTTTTTGCACAGAAATCCTCGAGAATCAAGGGCACCTAGTCACACATCGGTCGGGATTCCGATTGCTTTTGGCCCAAAGAACCATCAAAAATCAAGGACAAAAACTCATTCCTCTATACAGGAATTAATTTTGGCCCAGAGAATACCTTGAAATCAAGTGCAACTAGTTCTATATCCCGGAAATTAATTTTAGCCTAGAGAATTCTCGAAAATTAGGGGTAGACAGACATTTCAGATCCCCAGGAACCGATTGTTGATTTTTCGAGCTAAAATTTTCAAGGACAAACCGCCACCCCTTTTTCCAGGTCGGGTCAGAAGGAGTATCTGACGCGCGAGCGGCTGCTCCAGTTTCTCAACGAGGAGCAGCGCGACCCGCGGCTGAACGAAATCCTGTTCCCCCACTTTGACCAGGAGCGGGTGCAGCAGCTGATCGCCAAGTACGAGTCGGACGAGTCGTACATTGCGCAGGGCAAAATGTCCGGGGACGGCTTCCTGCGCTTTCTGTTGTCCGACGAAAATGCCCCGGTGTTCCTGTCCTGGAACGAGCGGTACCAGGACATGGACCAACCATTGTGCCATTACTTCATCAACAGGTGGAGGAGGATGGCCATGGATATTTTATGGCTGCTGGGAGTACGAATTCTGGCATTTTTAGGGGGGTTTCTGAAAATTTTTTGCGCCGCGGAAATTTTAAGGCATGGGAATGCCGCAATCTCCGATTTTGTTGGACATGTTAGAATTTTGGTTTCCGACTTTTTTTTATCATCGGAATTCCGGTTTCGATTTTTTTTAAGCCTCAAAATTTTGATTCTGGTGAATTACTTACGATTTCTGAATTTCTTAAAATTTTGTTCACTGATATTCTCCGAATGGTGTGTGCTCAGAAGTGCACCAATTTTAATTGATTTCTAAAAATTCGAAAAACTCGAAAGCATAGGCACTTTCCCTTTTGATAATTAGCTTTCTTTTTTGCCAAATAGGTAGACACAGTAGTAGCCGTGGACTAACTACTCACAGTCTATTAAATTTGGTGCGGTTTGATCATTTGGAAGAGTTAGGGGCTCCTAAATTAGCATTTTTGATTTTTTAAATATTCTGTTCTAATCCATATTTTTAATCGGATAAGATTGTCATGTCATGATGATTAAATGATCTTAATTCAAATCACGCTCTTTACAGTTCCCACAACACATATTTGACGGGTCGTCAGTACGGTGGCAAAAGTTCCACCGAAATTTATCGCCAAGTGTTGTTGTCCGGCTGTCGTTGCATCGAGTTGGACTGTTGGGACGGCACCGGGGAGAACAAAGGCGAGCCGATCATCACACATGGTGAGTTAATTGCTTAACGAAACGAAGAGACAGTCCAAATTTCGAAAACAAAATGGCTAATTGATTGCCCCGAGTATTCAATCGAAGTAAAAATTATTGTTCCGTTTCTAGCTGATCAGTTGGAACCAACAAAAGTGATCTATCAAATATCCAACTGATCAGTTAAAAGCTAAAAGACAATCGATCGATAGAATCTCAACTGATTAGTTAAAAGTCAAAAACGATTGATCGGAAGTCAAACTGATCTTGAGAAATTGAAAGTGGTCGATCGATCGGATATCCAACTGAAGTTAAAACCCAAAAACGGTCGATCGCTTACCCAACTGATCAGTTAAAAGCCAACAAATGGTTGATAGAGCAATTGGTCACTAATCGGGCTTTTTCCAATTTCACTCCCCCCCCCCCCCCTCCTCAATTCCCAATTCAAAAGCCATTACATTGGCATAATGCCAAAAATTGATAAATTTGTTTATAATAATTCCCCGATTCCTTCAGGGAAGGCTATGTGCACAGACGTATTTTTCAAGGCAATTTTGCTTTCGATCAACAAGCTGCTTGCTTGATCACCGATCGCCTCATTAACTAATTAATTACATTTAGGAAGTGCTCTATCAAATCAAAGAGACCGCCTTTACGCGCACCGATTTCCCCGTCATTCTGTCCTTCGAAAACCATTGCTCCAAATCCAATCAGTTGAAGATGGCCAAGTACTGCTTGGAGATCTTTGGTGACATGCTGCTCAGCAAACCCTTGGACGAATATCCGGTCGGTCTTGATCCATTTTTTGCATTTTAATCGAATAATGACCGGACTTGCGAAATCCGCACTAATTTTATTTGCCGTTAAATTTCAATAATTTTTGTGCTTGTAAAATAATAAATATTTCAGTTGGAGCCGGGCGTGCCGTTGCCGTCGCCCAACCGATTGCGGCGGAAGATTCTGATCAAAAACAAGCGGTTAAAGAAGGAGGAAGAGCGGCGACAAATGGAGGCATTAAGGTGGGGCTTAATTAATTAAATTATTGTTAGGCATTAATTAAATTAATTAATTAGGCGAATCAATAAATTTATCTTTTGGATTTTCGGGTGGGAAGATAGGCCTAACTAATTATAAGCGAATCTGGCACACATTTAATAATTGGCTGAGTAACCTAGTGATCGCAAGGCTTAAAATTATAAAACTGGGTTTTTGATCAGGAGGATTTGGAGTTGTCATTGACTCTTTGTCTTTGCTATGGCAAAAAATTCAGGGACCTTGATCCCGGCTTTTTTGAAAAGGCCGGGATTGGGATCCCGACAAATGGGGATTTGAATCCCGGGGTCGGAAGGATTTAAATTTCGACAAAATCCTTGCTCCCCCATTTGACTTGGATGTCACAATTTGCCACAAATCTTGATCAAAATTCAATGTTTTTTTAATTTATTTTAGCCAGGGCCGTCTGCTTGACGAGGAAGAAGCGCAGGAGGAGCAACAACCGGTGGCACAACCGGCGGCGATGCCATCCACCGCCGCCGCCACAACGGCACAACCACCAGCAGCAGTAGTAGGGGACAACAACAATGCTGTTGTTGTGGAGGAATGTTGCTGTAACGGTGGTGAACCACCACAACAGCAGCAACAAGGGACGACGACGGCGGTGGCACCGCGTGAGTTTGGCACCGTTTCTTTTCTCGGGTTGTGCCATTGGCGCATTGACTGTTCGGATCTCGAGTAACTAATTGGGTGGACTATTAGTGCCACGCTCGAGACTGAAAATCCGAGTCTCTAGCTTATCATCTCATAATTACAAATTTATTATTTTCTTCTGATGCTAATTGTTTATCAATCAGTAATCCTACTTCTCTCGTTTTATTGTTTACCAAATTTTTAATTTCTTATATTTATCCATTATGCCAAAAAATGCCAATATTGTTTTTTAACTATATTTGGCATTTGTGTCCTTTACAAACACCAAATTTTGGTGGCATTAGCCCACCATCAAATTTTGGCATAATGTGCTGTGTCGGGCACCATAAAAACCCATCTTCGCCATTTTTGGCACCAATAGGCGCCTCTCCGTTCGGCACGCCGCCGGCAAACAGCGCCGAATTGGCACGGTCTTTTGACTTGGCCGAATGCCGTTGCTCACCACCGGCGGCACCCGGGTCGGCCACCAGCAACCGTTGTAGCAGGCACACGTTGTCTACCGCCGCTTCGTCGTCGCCGAGCAGACGCGCCAGCATGGAACCGATGTTGTCCCATGTTGTGTCGCCCCACATGATGGTGTTGGGCATCGAGTCGTCATTTTGGTACATATGTACAATAAGTATTAATTACCTTAGCGCCCGCTAGCGTAAACAAAATTGATGCCCCGAGACTTGGCACGAAAACGAAAATGTTTTCGAAAAAGAAATCAAAAATTTTCAAAACCGAAACGAAACGTAAAAGAAACAGTTTTTTTTAATTTTGGAAACCCAAACAAAAAGGGAAATGAAAATTTAAATTTTGAAAACCAAAAACGAAAAAAAAACGAAATTTTTAAGGACGAAAACACGATCAGAAAAAACTCAGAAAGTGCCAAAAAAGTGGGGGACGAAAGTTTCTACCCCTCCGGCGCTTTGTGTCCGTCTTTGATGCCCCCATCATTCATTTCACCCCATATTGGGCTCTTGCGCAGTTCGTCCCGCAACTGTTCCCAGCGTAACTCGTTCATCTTCTCGCCGTCCGCCCCCGGCGGTTCGGCCAACGCCGCCGCCTCTGCCGAACCGCGTCTCTCCTTTCTCTTTTCCGCTTTTCATCCCGCGGAATTGCGCCGGTCCGCCAGGCGTCGCCGGGAGCAGCAGCAACAACAACAAGCGGCGGCGGCGGCTGACCGTATGCCAACGGTCGCCACTGGCGGCAAGGAATCGTTGCGTCTTGCCGCGTTGCACTCGCACAGCGGTGGCGGCGGCAGTGGCGACGCGGAAGCGACTGCTACTGCTGGGTCGCCGCGCTCGCGGCCGCCGTCGCAGGTTGGCGACGCGGGGGCGACAACGGCACGCTCGCCGTCACCGGTGAGCGCGAAGTGCCCGTATCACCAGCAGCAGCAACGACGGGAGTCAAAGAAAGGCTGGACAATTTTTTTATGCATTTAATGGTGGAAAATGGTTTACTATATTCACCCAAGGATTACTGTGTGTACTTTGTTTGCACGTCATTACTGTACTTTTGTTGATAAATTACTGTTGTTGTGACTATTACTGTACCTTAATTCCGTTTTCCATTTCCAACTGTCACTCTCTGTGCTATTCTTTTATACATCATTTTTTTGGAAATACAGTAGTCTATTACTGTAGGTTTTTTACCAATTATACTGTATTGTTTCGCAATTTTCATACTTTCCATTTCTAACCTAAACTGTCACTTTAACTCAGTTTCGTCCTATTGTTGCAACAATTTTATTCCAGTTACTAGACTACTGTACCTTGTAACATACCGTTTCCTTTTCCTCTTTAACTAAGTTTTGCACATTTTTTAATTTTCTGCCCAATTTTCCTTTCCAAGACTTCGTTTTTTTCAAAAATTTTCTTTTTTCTATCTAACCTCTCTCTTTGGCACAAATGTGCACAAATAAGGATAGAAAAAAATGTATGTATATAAATTTAAATGCATTTTTAAGGAAATTTTTTATTTGAAAAATATCTTTTTAAATCCGCAAATCCGGCATATTTAAATATAAAGCCAATCGGGATCGGGATTCGACATGAAGTGTACATGGTGCCAAAATCCAGATTCACTGCATAAAATCTCGGTTTTTCTGCAAAATCCCTGCTCATCCCGATAACATCATGGGTATACTATACTGTACATCATCCAACACAGTATTCCCCCCATACGGTATTGTATACATAAATATTTAAGTGATATATATATTCATGCACATGTGTGCCTACAACTTTTAGTGCTGTCTGTCCTCTTTCTTTCCAAAACTTTCAACCGCTACAGTATAATAGCACCGTAATTATGGGCACGGATATTATACCAATTTCGATCGACAAACAACAACTAATGACAGATCAGTTTACACAGTTTACAGATTCCATCAGTTCCGCTGACCAACGCGCGCATCCGGAGGCTGAAGAGGACGCGCGAAGCGGTGGCAGCGGCGGCGGTGACGCGGCACAACCGCCTGCTGGCATCACCAGCGTTTCCGCGCTTCCGTCCCATCTTTGTTGTGCTCTGCCGGCAAAGCCCCGGCTGTGCCCCACCGCTTCCAGTGCCTCGTTCAATGCCAGTCAGTGTCCCTGTTTTGGCATTTTTTATGCCTAATGATGCCTAAATGACCCTATTTTTGATTTATTCCGTCATTTTTGTTGCCGCCTATTTTAAGAATTTTCCCAACATTTCTTAAAAAACATACCTAAGATCGACCTAAAAATTTTTCAAAAAAATTCATCTAAAATTGGATAATAAACTTCAATAAAATTTAAAATTTTACTGAAATTTATTTTGTTGTTTTAATTACCCATTTTCATTTTTTTTTTTTTTTGATTTTAAACCTAAAAAAGGCTTTTTTAATAAAAATTTAATAAAAACTGGGTCCCGAAATTGCACAATTCTTTTCCTATTTTTGAATTTGTCATTTTATTTTTTTTATTTTTGTAGCAGGGGCTTTCCTTTCTTTTGACGTTGGAATTCCGCTTTTCGAAAAATTTTAGGACTCGGTATTCCAATTTTCGAAAAGTTTTAGAGCATCAGAATGCTTTGATCCATTCCATACAAATAATTGATCAACAGCACTGATCACTTTCAGCTGAGTTTATGCCCGCTTCACTGTGCTCCGCTGTCCACCGTGCCTCACTGTCCCACACGCCGTCCCGGCAAAATTCCAGCGTCACATTGGCCGGCACTCGGACACCTCCAACAATGTCCGGTGAGAGTTTGGCACTTTTCAGTGGACCAGAGAAGGCGCATGCCAAAAAAAAATGTTGGAAATATAAACATATTTTGTGAGAGTCGGAATTTTCTTGACTCAGCGCCGGGATTCAAAAAAGCGCACTGGGAAATTTCTCGAACCGCCACATACAAATTCCTGACAAAAATGCCGCAGGCTTGAGGTGGGGAGGATAGATTTTTTAAATTGGGCATAATGCCGGGGCAAATACCTGTGAGCCCTTGAGATGTCATGGCGAACCCTGGTGTTTTAGTCTCAATCAGACCAAGATTCATTAATTAATTGACCCCGAGACTCGAGATCGGACAAATTCAAGAACATAGATAAACAAGACTATTAAACAATTCTGATGTTATAGGGGCGAAACCCCCGGGCGATTTCAGTCCCAATTCAAAAACCAATTCGACTTTTCAAAAATGGCACACAACTCAAACAACAAACACACCAAAAACAGGTGATGAATGTGGTGCCACAACCAGCAGCACTGTGGAGCTGAACAAAGCGCCGACGCTGATGAGCAAAATCATCAAGCAGCCGTTGGGACTGACTCGGAAGGTTCAGGTGTGGCCTTCTTCACCAAAAAGCACACATTTTGCCAACTGAGCACCACCGATCGCACGCGCCAAACAGGGCCATCAGCAACACACACTGTTCGAGACTGAATTTGTTGGTGCTCTAAACAACTTCCTCGCGATTGCCACTCTGGCATTCTCAGTCTCGGACAGTGTGTTTGTGTGTGGCCCGTTGGCGCCGGCACTTTTTCGTTCCGTACTCACACGCCGCACACAAACTGTCAAAAGCGCCTCTTTCATGTTAAAGAGTTAAAACGAATCCTTCGCTTTCTCCAATCGCTGGGAGCTGCTCGAGACTTAGGGAAAATATTTAGGACTCAGAAATAAGTACCGTATGCGTCATTTAAAAGATTCGGTATTAAAAACTATGCTTAGAGCATTGCGTACGTATGAAAGTCTACTCTCGGGACTGAAATTGAGTGTCGAGACTCTCGAGCAGCTGCTGTATTCGCTGCTTTCTTACCGTATCACACATCCTCTTGACCCCTCTTTCCCAATGGCTTACGCAATCACAATTTTGTTCATTCTGAGCGCTACAAATTTGAGTACTACTTATGCCATCTCCCCATCAACTTAGTTATCTGATGAGTCATTCATTTGCCAAAACCTGTTGGTCCTCACAAAAAAACAACTAAACTAAAACAGCGTTCCTCCGGCACTTTTGTTGCGACCGACTCATCGGGCGGCGCTCAGATGGCTCGCCAGCTCACAGATGGCACTGGTGGTGCCACCACCAAGCGTGGTTCCGCCTCCTCACTGCTCAACCTGGTCAGCGCTCATCACCGTGGTGGCGAAAAGCGCTCATTCCGGCACCCCTCTGTCGTGCAGAGCACCAGCGCCAATTCCACCGCCGCCGCGCTGTTGGACGCGCAGCCGGCGGTGACCGCCGCCGGCTCGTCAGCCAAGAAGCGGAGCGGTGGTAGCGGCACTGGCGCTGGCGGCAGTGTTAATAATGCGTTGGAGCGGCTGGCACGTGCCGGCGGTGGCGGCAGTGTTAACAATGCGTTGATTGAGCGGATGGCACGTGCCGGCGGTGGCGGAACGGCTGGCAACAGCAAAAAGGCATGAATGATTAGCCTGATGACGCTTGTCTGTGCGTATTGCGTGTGTTGTGTCTGGCGGCTTTCCATGCTTGTGCCATTGAATGAATGCGTGTTGAATAGTGCCAACCGCCGCGATGGACACGATCATAAATCATGAGCAGTGAATGAATGATGCTAAAATCCCCTAATTTGGCATTTATCTTCCCTTGCCGTGACTTGTGCATTTTTTGCTTTTAACCTTCCGTGCCGTGCCAACGAATGTATAATTATTTCATTTCTTTATTTTACCCATTGGCATTCAAAAAAGTGCAAGGACCAAAGACCGAAGTGGTTATTCGCCAAAATGCCAATGTTGTCCCTTGATCAGCTTATTGGCACTTTGTCCCCTGCATTAATATGTCTTATTGTCGCTCCTTATTTTCTTGGCATTGGCATTTTCTTTAGTTTGCCTGATTTCTTTTTGTTTGCCTGTTTCTGCTGTTGCCTAATTTTGCTCATTTTTTTTCGTTTTTGGCCAAATGTCTGCCCGTCCTTATTTTGCTTTGAATCAGCTTAACATGGTTTTTTTTATTTTTCAAGTACATTTGCCCTTGCTTTTGGCATGCTTTTCGTTCATTTGCCGTTCCTTTCCTTCCACTTTCTTTCCATGACATTTTTCGTGTGCTTAGACCTTGAGAAAATACCATACCATATCCGCGCTGCTTACTCAGTCAGCTATCTTATCCAGTTCTACCATATCCGTATTTATCGTATCGCTCCTTCCCAAATTTGAATATGTCCTGCTTTTCCCTGCTGGTGTTGCTTTGTACTGTCAGGCGTTACTACCGTATTATATATGCCACCAATCACCTACCGTACTCTCAGTTTTTGTTTGTAGCTTCTCTCTCCCCCACAGCGGGTCGTCTCTCTTTTTGTGATCGGTGATCTACCCTTTTCCCCGGCTTTTCCTCCTTTTCTGTGTTGCTTTGATCAGCACCGATTGATCACTTACGTTTTAAAAATTGGCCCGCCCCTTTTAAGCCGGCACTGTCCAAGGAGGAGGAAGAGCGCCTGTTCAAGATGGTCAGTGATCAGGAAGAGGTTTCTTCTGATCACCGCTTTCACGCGCCCCAAATTTCCCCTCTTTCCTCCCACTGATCAGATTCAAGAAACGTACCGTTACCCGGGCGCAACAATCAACATCCATCCGTTGCTTTCATCGTTGGTCAACTATACACATCCCATCAAATTTTCAGGTGCTTTATTTTCGGGCTAAATGTGCGAAAACCCCTGAAAATCCCAATCCCCTCCCCTCGGGACGGAAAATCCATTTTTTATTGGGCGATGGCTCTTCAAAATGCCATTTTAGGCGGGGAAGGGTGATTTGAAAGTTCATTTAAAATTTATTTAAATGTAGATGGTAAAAATCTTAAATTGCATTTATGTCAATGAACTTGGGAAAAAAATTATATTCACTTAAAATTAAAAATTATTTTTTTTCCCGTTTCAGGCTTTGATGTGGCTGAACAGAACGATTTGCACTTTCATATGTCGTCCTTTTCGGTACAAACAGTTTTAAGTTGGGGGTCATTAGTAAGACGGGGATTTTAGTTATTTAAATATTTTTTCTACAGCTTTATTTTGATGAGAAATATACGAAAAAAAACATCATTTTTAGCGGTAAATGTGGTTCATTTTAATTATACATTATGCAAAACTAGAGTGCCACGGGACCGGGAATTTTGGGCAAACCCGGGACCGGGACCTTTTCGGGTTGAAAACCTTTTCGGGTTGAAAAATCGGGAATTTTTGGCTGGGAAAACCGGGAAAAAGCCGGGACTAGTCCCGGTCCCGGTCAAAACCGGGACCTTGGTACTCAGTTGTCCGCTACCAGGTCCCGGTCCCGTGGCACTCTATGCAAAACATAAAAAAAACATATTGAACGGTTTTCATAAATAAAATATTAAAAAAATGTTTTCTTTTTATCAATACATTTGTAAATATTTTGATATTTTAACTTTTTATCAATATTCTCATAAAAATATTTTGGCATTTTCGAATTTTTTGAGAAATTCCTTAACTAAAGTGTAATAAAAAGAGAAAAAATACAGTCCCTAAGAATTGAGTTTTTTGAAAAAAAATTCAATTTTTATAAAATAAATCTCAGCCTTAGTCATTTGCATAGCAATTAAAAGTGATTAATTATAAAATTAATTAGCCAACTTTTACATATTAATCCTTTTTTAAAGGAAAGCACCGGACTTGGACTGCTTAAGCAGAGTGCACTGGAATTTGTCAACTACAACAAGCGCCAGCTGAGCAGAATTTACCCTAAAGGTGCACGGGTGGACTCCAGCAATTTTCTTCCCCAGGTAAACAAACAAAACACAATTGTGTGCCATTAGTGAAAAATCAGTCTCGAGAGTCTCGACTCGATCGTTTTTTTTTGCGCATATTTTGGCAGTTTATACAAAATTTGTTTTCGAATTCACGAGGAACTAACTGTCTATTAAAGCTCAATTTTTAAGATTGAAAATTATTTATGTTGTATAAAAAAATAGTTGAAACATTGATTTATCTGATATTACCAATTTAATTAAGTTAATTCCCTTAATTTAATTTAATAAAACAATTTAAATAGGGAAATAAAAATATATATTAATTATTTTTATGTATATTTAATTGAGCGGTTTATGGCTTCGATTCCCATTTATTTTAGTTTAATCACCATCGATTAATTAATCAATCAATTAATTAATTAATCATTCCCCGGGCTCAGATTTTTTGGAACGCCGGCTGTCAAATGGTGGCACTCAATTTCCAAACGCCGGATGTGTGCATGCAGCTGAACCAGGGCAAATTTGAATACAACGGCCAATGCGGGTGCGCGTTGTTTCGCCCATTTTTTTGGGAAATATTACGGGAAATTTTAAAATTTTAAAAATTGGCTTAATTTTTGCTTGAAATTTTTTCTACCCCTCCCCCCGTTCATTTTAATTTTTCTTTTATTTTGAATTCCATTTTCCCTTTTTCAAGGTATTTGCTAAAGCCGGATTTTATGCGGCGTCCGGACCGTACATTTGACCCATTTTCCGAGTCGCCCGTGGGTGAGTTTGTGCCAAAGCAACTAATTACAGAATTAAATACCTACCGTATTTGTTAAGAATTAGCTTATTTGGGGACGGGGACACCTTAGTCCACGCCTTTTCAAGCCCAGTCAAAATGCCAAAAATTTATAAGCCCCCCCCCCAACTTTTAGATGGCGTCATTGCGGCACATTGTTCCGTTAGGGTAAGCAGCAGCTGCCTCAGCAAAAATTGTCCCCTAAATATTTTCCGTTTTTTTTCAGATAATTTCGGGCCAATTCCTTTGTGAGCGTAAAACGGGTACCTATGTGGAGGTGGAAATGTAAGAAAAAAAAATTTTCGATGCCTAATTAATTATTTTCAAAAAATTTTTTTGCATAGGTACGGCTTGCCGACGGACACCATCCGCAAGGAGCACAGGACAAAATTGGTGCCAGCAAACGGGCTCAATCCCATCTACAACGAAGAAGTGCGGTGAAATTAATGGGCACACTGACCTCCGCTGTTTTTTCTTGAAGGGCCTAGTTGAAATGGATTTTATTTTGAAAAAAAAGTAATTTACAATTTTCCTCAAAATTTTATATTTTCCAAATTTTTCGCCCATCTAAAAAATACAAAATTTTTCTCGTGCGCCAAGACTCATTACAGATGAGAGTTTCGGAACAAACATCATTATTCCCCCCTCCTCTGGGGGGGGGGGGGGATGAATCGTCGGCGAATAGGGAAAGATGGAAAATTAATGAAAAATCAAATAAATTTTAAAATATT
Organism: Heterodera glycines; assembly: GCA_004148225.2. Lineage (NCBI taxonomy): Eukaryota > Metazoa > Nematoda > Chromadorea > Rhabditida > Heteroderidae > Heterodera > Heterodera glycines. The sequence goes on along the minus strand of CP049711.1, from coordinate 2,686,080 downwards.
ATTTTACATAATTAAATCCGCTGGTTTGATTAATTTGACTTTGTTTGATCACTTTTAATTTTGATCACTAACTAAACTGATCATTTTCCCTAATTAACTCTCCTCCCCCCAAATATTTCAGCCATTTGTGTTCCGCAAAGTGATCCTTCCCGAACTCGCGGTGCTCCGTTTCGCTGTGTATGACGAGAACGGCAAACAGTTGGGCCAACGCATTTTGCCGTTGGACGGCCTCCAATCCGGCTACCGGCACATTTCGTTGCGAACGGAGCACAACCAAGCGAGCACGTTGCCCACATTGTTTGTGCATTTGCAACTGAAAACCTATGTGCCGGACGAACTGAGTGTAATTATAAAAAAAAATTGGAAAATTATCTTAATTTTTTGAAAATTTTTTCAGGGGTTGGTCGACGCATTGGCCGACCCGAGGCAAGTTTTTAAGGCTTGTTTGTCTTAAAAAATTCTGAAATTTTTGAAAATCAGAAAAATGGAAGCCTAATTTTAGGGCTAACTTTTTCTTTGTTTTTTTTTTGAGTCCACTTTAACTTTGCTAGATATTTGAACACTTTTAGAGGAGTTATTTATGAATGTTTGGGATTTAATTTTTCAAAAAATTATTTTAAAATAATAATTTAAAAAATGCAAAAAGTGGCACAATTTCCAAGGGCTTAAAATTAGCAAATGCCAATTAATTCCGCTTTGTTTTTCCGCATGTAAAATTTTAAATAATTTCAATGAAAAAAAAAATCAAGAAAAAAACAAAAATTCATAGAGAAACTAAAATCTTTTTCGGACTTAGAAACGGCGGATTAATGGGGGATAAACGACTATTAAAATTTCCCTTTTATTAATTAGTCCCTAATTACTTATATGTCCAGGGCATATTTGTCGGCACAAGAAAAGCGGGAAGAGGCACTGCAGCAGATGTGCGTGGACGAGCTGGACATTGTGGACGATGTTGTGCCGTCCTCCAATCAGTCCCAGCCGCAACAGCTTGGCGTCGGCGCCCGCCGGGACCGAATCGGCGGCGCCGGCGCGGACGGCGTGCCGTTCGACTCGAACAACTCAATCCGACGTCTTCAGAATGGTTCCACCCGGGATCATCAGCAGCAGCAACAGCAGATGAACAGCGTGCAGACTACGGGCACAATAATTGAGTGAGTAAGGCATAATATAAAACTGTATAACAATGATTGAGATAAATGGGGGAAGGTGACATGGTAAAATTAAGACAAGATGAGGCACACAATAATTTTCTGTACAATGACGATATGGCACAAAACGATACGATATAAAACATACAAAACAAATACGATACACATTACGAAACAATACTATACATATATGATACAGTACACGGTACAATATACAAAACGATACGATATGACATTACTCTACAAAACGGCACGATAATATATGAAACCAACTGCAATATTATATAAACTGATACGGTACAAAACGACACAAACAAAATGGGCATAAAAAATTATGTAATTTTTATAAAATTTTGGTTTAATTAACCAATAGCTAATCAGCACAATGTCAATTAGGGAACCCACCCTTTTTCAGTGGACGCGCGAACAACGCGCAGTCGCCGATGTCCGGCCCAAGGGATGCCAGCCAAAGCCTGCGAGTTCAGTCCGACGCGCACACGACGGACAGCAACAAATTCCAAGTGGGCCCCCGTATTTTTTTTTTGCACATTTGTGCATTTTTAATGAACAGAACAGGGTACGGTAATTGGTTTACCGTATGATACATCGTAATTTTCCATCATTTACATATAATTAATCTCACCAACATAGTTTGACATAAATCCATTATCTTTCCCATTTGCAACTTAATTGGCTTACCCATCCTTAATCGGTCTCATTTTGTTTTTCGCTAATGATCAATGATCATTTTATCACTGTCTGACCAATCACTTAACTGATCATTCACATTTTGACATTTTGTTGCATCCTTCAATTTCCATTTGCCAAATGCCACAACACTCAATCATCAAATCATTACCAGTGCCATCCCTCCCCACACCCAAAAAAATGCCACAAACAATAAAGCATCGCCTGCGTCGTGCACTGCTCGGCCCATGTTTTGCCGTCGTTCTCCCACCACCACCACCACCACCGAATGCTGTTGGTGCCAAATTTGTGCCACCTCCTGTGCCGCTGATGTGCACTTGCGACACCGTTGTCGCAATTGCGTTGGCCCCCTCCCGGCTGTCGTCGCGCATGTTGGCCGGCAAAGATACACCGGCGTTGCCACGCCGTGCACTCAGCACGCTGGTCCGTGCCACTGTCTACGACTACGAGCTGGGCAAACGCCGCAAACTGTCCGCCTCAATGCGAACCGAGTAAACAATGATGGCGGCACAATGCCTTTTATGCCCATAAGGGGGGGGGGGGCTTTTCCTTTTTTTGACGGCTTTTCCTCATCACCCTTCAGTGTCCCCTCCACTAGAGCCTTCATTTGCAATTGTGGATTTGCATTATGGGATCTGATTAGACTTTTTGATCATTATTTAGGGACATTTGATCGGAATAGCTGTTTTTCGTAACCTAAAATTTCCAAATTTCAAAAAAACCTTCAGTTCAATTAGCTGGCAGAAGACTCTGATCACTCTATAATTATGTATTAATTGGTCATTGGTATTCGAGTAATTGTTATTTGAACTTTACTGAGAAGACCTTTTCTGATCAGTACTGAACAGATCAACGCTGTCCCTATTTGTTCTGATCAAAGATGATTAATTAGTAAGGAATCGAAGCAAATTAATTACCCCTCTGGTCCAATGCAAGCACACTTTTTATGGGCTACAAATTTTGGCATAATATGCCTGGTCCTTCCTCCTCCCATGTCCATAGTCTTGGCCGTCGTTGTTCCCCCGCCGACGCTATCGTAGGCGGCCCCGGCTGTGTCCATTCGGCACAAAATCGTCACGCCATGGCCATGTGCCATCGGCTTGGCCCATCAATGCTCGGCATCGGCATGGGCACCATGATCCTTGAACGGCAAATTGAGGTTTTCCTCTATCCCGTCCCCTTACAATTTGGCATAATGTTGTGTATTTTTTATTTCAAATTTTATTTCAAATTTTTGTTTTCCCAATCTTTGTCTATGCCAATGTATGGTGCAAATTTTCCTATATTTATATGAAATAACAATTTATATTATTGTTTCATACAAAAATTTGGCTAAAGATAATACTGTAGGGGTAGCATATAAAATCCAATATACAGTATTCCATTTTTGTATTTTGTTTTTTACATTTTCACAAAAATTGTTTAATCCACAAAATTGGCAAAGACTTATTTATTAAAATTTCGCCCATTTAAAACATTTATTTTATGTTTATTTTCCCCATAAATATTTATTTGTCCACTTTTTTCATCCCATTTTTGTCAATGTTACTTCTTCACCTTTTCTTGTCATTCTCGAGAAGGAATCGAGAAATCAATTTTATTCCCTCATTTTTGTTAATTTATTTTTTTATTTTCCTTTTAAAATTATTATTATTTTCATTCTATTTTCCCCATTTTGATTTTATTTTTTTATATGTATGCATTGTTTAACAATTTTTCTACCCGTTTTTATACCATTTATTGTCCAATTATGTATTTTGTCCTAAATATTTTCCCGTTTTTTCTCCCCCTTTTTCCCCCATTTAAAATCATTCGAAAAAAACGTTAAAATTTAAACCCAACCTTTTCAAACAACAGCAAGTGGAATGGATCAATGTTGCTGATTTGCGACGTGAGAAGCCATTTTTGAAGTTGCAGAAACGGCACGCCAAGGCATGGGAAGAGATAAAGCGCAGGCATCAGAAAATGCGCGAATCAGTGCAAAAACAACAGGTGGGCGAGCAAGAAAAACTCGTTTTTCGATTAGTTGGTAGCGGTGCAAATTAATAAGGCAAAGGAATTCAGGGGTTTGCTAAAAGCAATGAGTTCTGAGTAGGAGATTTTCTGTTCTGTGCCACATTTACACTATATTTTAATCGCCTGTGAATTTTTAACCTTTGATTTATTTTTATTCATTTTTATGACGGTATTCATTTTGTATTTTTTATTTGATCAAATTTATTTGTTTGTTTTCATTTTTGCACCATGTAAGAGCACTAATGTGCCGTTGGTTTGCTCGATAAATAAATAAATAATTAGTATGAATCAGTAAACCTTTTAATAAAGTAACCATTTAAGAAACCTAAAGCTTGGGCCTTATCTTAGGCTTGCTAAGGCCTAGACTCTTAGAACTTAGGCTTAATCCTTTGATAATAAAATTTTTTTATTTGAACCGAAAAGACATCAAAAGTGGAAACAATTTCTTCCATCTTCTCAGATTAAGATCCACCCATTCATGGACGGAAACGGGAGGACCGACCGTATCTTGCTTCGTTCGACGCAGCAAGTTTCCAGCAGCAGCAACCGCCGCAGCAGCAACCGCCGCAGCAGCAACCGCCGCAGCAGCAATCGCAGCAGCAGCAACCGGAATGTTTAGTTTATGCAATGGAAATGCTCGGGATCAGCAAACCTGCTCTTGGCAAATATGGAACTGGACGGCCAACACCCATCGAAGAACACTCTTACTTTTTGTCGTGCTCAAATTATCAAAGACCCGGGCTTGGATACAAGCCGGGCTGGGAGGTATGAATTCAATTTCGAAAAAAATAGGATTGGCAAGGGGGGGGGGGTGGGGGTCAAGTGGGGGAAATTTCGTAAAATGTACTGGGCCCCGAGGCAGTTTCGACAATTTTTCCTGGAAAATTGAAAAAACACTGGTAAAAACGAAATTGGAAATATTTTGGCAAGAATTTGGTCAATTTACAGTCAGTTGCAAAATATTGGAACAATTTGTGCCAGAGAACGAGAGAGAGAGAGAGAGAGGGGGGAGAGAAATAAAGATGAAATGAGAGAGAACGAGAGAGAGAGAGAGAAAGAAAATGCAAGAGAGAGAGAAATTAGAGAAAGATAGCGTGAATTAGAGAGCGAAAGAGAGAGAGAGAGAGAGGGCTGTAGAGAGTGACAGGGAGAGAGAGAGAGAGGAGAAATGAGAGAGAGAGAGAGAGAGAGAGGTGGAGAGAGAGGATAAATGAGCGAGAAATTGGAATTTTTATAAAATTTGCCTGTTTCGGGGTTTTCGAAAATGAGTTATGCAAAAAATCATACCAAATTTTTTTAAATACTTTTTTGCATAGCAGCAGCAGCAACCGCCGCAGCACCAATCGCAGCAGCAGCAATCGCAGCAGCAGCAATCGCAGCAGCAGCAACCGCCGCAGCACCAATCGCAGCAGCAGCAACCGCCGCAACAGCTCCGATTTGGACAGCCTCGGTTGCGTGCCCGAACACCACCACGGCAATTTAAAGAGCACAACGACGGCTTAAAGCCATAACAACAATTTGCCACACTCACCTGGATGAAGAAGCCCAGGATGATGCTGTTGCCTGCAAACAACATCAACTGAGCGAGGAGCTTGAAAAGGCTTGGCCAATCGGCGGGCTTTTTCCATGCGTGCCACTTTGTGGAGGTGCGAAGCGATGCGGCCTTTTCCCCGGCGCACCGGTCTGCAGTGAAATTAATAATTTCATGAAATTAGTAATTTCATAAAAATTGTTAAGGATGGAAGTTCTGCTGAAGACTGCATCAGAATGCGGCAAGAACTGATCCGACAACAAAGAGAAGAGCACAAGGGCTTTGTGTTGGAATTGCAGCGCAGCACACAATTTGTACATCAATTGAAGTGCGCCAACATTTGCTTCCATCCGACGACGGAGGCTTTGGAAGATATGAAAAGCGCACTGTTAAAACACATTTAAGTAAGCTTAATGTAGAGAATGATAAATCAACATTTTTATTATTTTTTGCGGGCAATTCATCCTTTATTTGTCGGTTGGGTCTAAATAAATAAAAAGCAGAAAAAATTTATCAGAGATTAAGCCTAAGCTCTAAGAGTCTAGGCCTTAACAAGTCTAAGATAAAGCCCAAGCTTTAGTCTTTTTATTTTGAGAATTTTTCTTGAGAAATTCTATTCAAGAGAATTTTTTCACAAATTTTTCATAATTCCTCTTTATAAAATTGTGAATTTTCTGATACCGGAGTCGATTTCGCTGAGGATTGCCATCTTTTTGTGGTTTATTTTTCAAAAATGAACCCGATAAATCGAATCCTTTTATATAAAGTTCTTATTATTTAACTGAAATAGGCAAATATGCGCACTAAAAGCGTAAAATTTGACCATTTTTAAGTGTATCTGGTAACAATTTGAGTTAAATTTTCAAAATTTTCCCGGCGGCGCCGACAGGCCGGTATCCCCTAAGCGGATGGGAAGAAAGCTTTAGTTTTCTTAAATGGTTACTTTATTAAAAGGTATACTGATTCATACTAACGATTTAATAAATAAAAAAAAAGTATTTTATTTGGCAATTCTAGTTTTTTATTTCTTCATACAAAAACCATGAAAGATTGAAAGTTTTTAAAAAGGCTAGATTTTTGGAAAATTTAAGAAATTTTCATAGAAAATTTTCAGTTCTAAAACCCAAAGCGACAAAGGCTCTTGAGTTTTTCAGTTCATTAAAGGCATGTCCGGCAAATGAGAATTACCCAATCTGCCCAGCCTAACTAACACTAAGCCACTCTCGCTTGTCAAAGAAGCCTCTCGTAATAATCTCCGCACAATTATATAATTAATTACCCCGCCCCTTCAGCTGGGGCGGAAAAAAACAAAGAAATATTCAATTGTTCAAACGTAACGACGATATGGGGGGTTAACTACTTCAATGAACCTCAAAAATTAAAATATTTTAAAATACTTAACGGTTTTTGAATCATTATTGTTTTTGAATCATTATATTTTCTTGAAAACTCTAATTCATTTTTCTATCTCATTTTTTCTTTCTCTACCTCTCTTTCTCAGATCTCTCTCTCTCTTTGATTTTTTTAAATTTTTACTCTATTTATTTTTCAAGTGAAAGTATTATATTTTAAAAGATTTGAGTCTACGTAAAAAATTAAAATTGTTTTGGACAAAAATTGAATTTTCGGAATTTTTTAGTTTAAAAATATGAAGGTTACACCCTTTTCAACGGTATTGGCAAAAACTGGTAATTTTCTGTTCTAAAATTTTTAAAAATTTATAGTTCGTAATTTTGGTTAAAATTGTCTATTATTTTTAAAATAAGAAAAAATAACTTTAAAGTTGGAATTTTTTTTATTAATTAAGTTTCAATCGAAATAATTTAAAGAAAAATGGAAATATTTCACATTACAATGAGGAATTAAAACGAAGCCGCAAATAATGAAAGACAAAAGGTTAAAGCGAATTGGATTATATATTCAAAAATTTGTAATTGCAAATGATCTGTCCCATCTTCGGATAAACAATTTAGGCATGAGGAAAAATTGCAAAAATTCCAAATTGATTCGATAAAATTGAAAAAGCCATACATTTCTAGAATAAACAAAAAACAGAGCGACAGGAGAGGGGGGGGGGGGGACTAACATTATTTTCGCACCAACACCAGTGCCGGGGCACGGGCAAAAGCATAAAACAGTAAGACACGGAGGGTGGGGGGGGAGGCGGTGGTTAATTTATTTTCCAAATGAATGAATTGAATGAATGAATGTGCCGTTGGGGGGGGGCTCATACGATGACGGGGAAAACACACAAAATGGGCCGAGAAAATTGAATAAATTTTCAACGGGGAATGAAAGAAAAGCAGCGACAGCGAGTAGGGGGGGGGGGGGAAGATAAAGCATCCGTAAATGTGGTAATTCACCACCACCAACCACAATGGCATGGCACATTTTTATTTACTATGCTTTGTGAATTAAAGAATTTTTCAAGCCAATTATTATATAAAAATGCTGAAATTGAATTGAGGTACATTTTATGGCATATTAGGAGTAAAAATAAAAAATTAAATAAAAAAATAAAAAAGATGTTTTAGAATGTTTTCAGAAAATTTTGCTCGATAAAATTAGTAAAAAAAAAAATCAAATTAATATAAAAAAAATTTTTGTGGTAGCCAATATAAATTTACGAGGGTTCATATTAATACGGTCAAAAAAAATCTTACAATTTATTTTTAATTTCTTGAAATATTTTATTGCGATTTTTTCAAAATATTATGCTGAATTGTTAGGGTTTTCAAAAAATTTTCCAAAAAAGCACGCTGGTTTTTATTGTGAGCTGACAAAAACGCAAGAAAAAAAGAGGAAAGTGGCACATAACAACATCGAAAAGCCTTATTTTGCCCAATTTAAAAAACATCCATTTGTTAATTTTTTTGTTTGATTTAGGGCTTGAAAAATTTCTCTTTTTAAATAAATTTTTCTGTTTAATTTCTTATTATAACATAATGATAAATCTCTTCTACACCTTCAATATTTTGTGTTTCTAGTATTTGTTTCTTGTTTTCTATAATTCATGAGAAACAAATTTAACTCAGTTTTTAAATGATAAGACATTAGTGTACTATAATTAAATAATTATCATTTATGAATTGGCGTTTGTGAGTGAGTTACTGTCTAATTTGCTAATTATTGTAGATTCAGTCCCATTTTAATTATCATTCATAATAGTGCTTTTGATTGACTAATTAGCTAATTAGCATCTAATGAGTTGAATGACTAATTAGCTAATTAGCATCTAATGAGTTGAATGACTAATTACCTAATTAGCACCCTTTTCCGTTTTGTTTGTTTTGTTCAGATGCGCTCATTGGTGCAAAGTCAAACGGACGAATGGTCACAGCTGTTGAGGCGACTTGAGCAGGAGGAATTTGAGCAGCACAAAGAACAAATTCAAGAGGAAAATGCACTGCTAAAACGACTGTTGGCCGAGTAAAAATGAATTGTTTTTGATTTAATAAAAATTTACGGGAAACTCCACTCCCCTCACCCCTAATCTTGTGGATATATACAATCCAATTTCGGGGGTTTTAAGATTTCGGGGATTAGATTTTGGAGAGGATTTTATAAAATTCCAGAGTTTCCGCCCCAAAAATTAGGGTAAACATTGTGAAATAATTCATTATCAAAAATTAATGTTACAAAAATTGTAAACTTTTTAATAGAATTACAAAAATACAAAATTAAACAAAAAAAATGATAAATGCAATTAAAATGGCCAATTGTGTGATCAGAAATGATAATAATATGAAATGATCAATCAAATGTCAGATGTGGCAGACACGAGGAACAGCTGAGCAAACGGCACAGTGAGCAGAGTCATCAGCTGGAAATGGAGGCGGCAAAAGTCCGATTTTGGCACAAATTTCTTTTCTTGGCAACACATGTCCAAGCAGGGGAAATGTGAATCATGGGATCATGGGCCCTGTACTGTATGATCAGCTCAAGGATGGAAAAGAAATTTTAGATTTTCCATCAAAAAGAACTAAGAAAATTAAAAATTTTCCGTTACATAAATAATTTGAAAATCCCGAAATCTAACAATAAATCCATCAAAACTATGCAATTTTTTAGTAAATTTCGTCAATAAAAATTGGAAAACATTTTTTTTATCTATAAAATGAAAATTTTTAAATAAAATTGATAAATTTTTTACAAATTTGTAATCATTTTCTGTCTGCTTTTAAATGGGCTGCCCAGCTTGGAGATGTGTAAACAAAAAATAATTTCCATTTTTTTGCAAAAATTCCTCATTTTTTTGCCCAATTTTTAGGCCCTCGAATTGGAGGAAATATTTTTCTTTATTATTTTATATAATTATAATTATTGTATTGATTTATTTTGAACAAATAAAAGTTGATAAATAAATTATCAGGAAAATGTCGGAATCAAATATAATATGTGATAATTTTTGGCGCCTATTGTCAGGATTTTCGGAAATCCCTACACAATAAAAACCAAAAACACACCCAAAAAAATGTCAGAAAATACACCCCCGAAGAATGAAAAAAAAAAGTTAAAAAAAAATTAATTGACCCTCATAATAATTTTTTTTCATTGATAAAAATTTTTGGTTTAAAAATTAAAATATTAATCATTCAGTTGAAAATTGTACAATCCAAACATTCTCTTGGTATAACAAAAGCTTAGAGAATTAAACCAACCAAGACAATTTTGAACAGCCAAATTCCAAAATCCAAAGCAAATCTTTTAAAGGCGAGGCGCAAACGACGTCCCCGCACTCAAAAATCAGAAACGGTCCCAGGATTTTGCCTTGGCGGGGATATCATCGTCCTGCTGCTGGTCTTGACAACCTTTTTTTCGCCACTCTTTTTTTGCGGCACGCATTTTCTAAAAACTTTTGGGAAACAGTTCCCGTTATAAAATATATGTATTGATGGGAAAAAGCGTTTCGGTGAAAATTTTCAAAAAAAAAAAAAATTTCTCGCAAAATTTGGCTCGAGATTCATCCAGCACAAAAAAAAATCCCAAATAAATTGGGATCTCAGCTTCGGAATGGAGATAATTAAAAATAAATGTTTAAGAAAAGATTGGCAAAAGTTGAGGCCCAAAATGGAGTCAAAAATTTAAAAAAACATTTTAAAATTTTAATTCCTCAACAATTCCCAAATTAATTCATTAAATTTATGCAAATATTTTTGCGTTTTTAGTCCGCCATCAAATTTTAGAATTAATCCCATATAAACTGAAAATTTTGACATTTCAATTCTAATGGACGTGATTGGTGGAGGCGTAATACATATTTCGCCAATTTTTGAGTTCTTAGAGTATATTTTATCTTTGTTAGCTTAATTCCACGCAGAGTAAGACGGTAGAACAATTCATTTGGATGAAAAGTTGGGCCGAAATTTTAAATATGCTCAATAACCCAAAATGGCACGATAAAAATATGTGTGAAGTATAAAATTTTTCATTAATCCTTCTTCGATAGCAAAACACACGAATAAGTTTGATTAAACAAAATAAATTTATGTAAATATTTTAAAAATTTCTCAAAATAGTGACAATCTTTAAAATCAAAAATTTTATAAATTTGATAATTTTCGAGAAAATGTTTATTTCTGCTTAGAATTTTATAAAAAGAGGAGAGGATTTTTACAAAAAAATGATAAAATCATGATCAAGAATAATGAAAAATACATCATTTGATCATTTTTGCTTACTTTTTGTAATAAAAATAAAATTTTTAAGCGAATTTATGAACTGATAAGAAAATTAACTTATATTCAAACTTCATGAATTTTACAGCCCTGGCAATCAATCAGAGATTGGGGTGGGAGGCATTTGTTATCAAAGGAAGACAAAAAAAAGGGAGAAATAGTACACAAACTAGTGCATTATTTATCGACAAAGAAACGAGCGCAGCGGAGAAATAGTGCATGGATAGTGAGCCCCGCTGCCATCCATCCCTCGCCCCTTTTGAACCCCACCTAAAAATATAATAACATATCCCATCTTTTATAATAAATTTGTGTGCTTATTTGCCCTGCGGTTGCTCGCCGGCGCCGTTTCGCGCCCCCCGCCCTCTGTCTCGTATCTCCTCAGGGAGAACGGATATTTTGGCTTGACAATGGCTTAGACCGCATGCGCAGTCGTTTGAAGACGCCATGCGGCGCTTGCATTCGGTTGGAGTCGGCTTGAGCGAAATCGCCAACTTTTTTTTTATTTTTCAAATTTGCTGTAAATCCTTTTTTGGTACTTTTTAAAATGTACATGACCACCTTCATATACATTTTAAAAACGACATAATAAAAAAGGCTTTCGAGAATTTTCTGGGTCACCGACTCCCCATATGACATCCATTTCGACGAATTATTGTGAGCCCCGGCCCAGAACTTGATCGTTAAGTCAAACCTTCAAATTTTATAACTCAAGCATTACTTTAAAAATTCGACTGGTTTGTTCGAACTCGGGTCCGGATTTTCGAAATTTGTCGAAATGGATGTCATATTCGTAATCAGTGACCCCCGAAACCATTCAAAAAATTTTAAACAGAATATATAATTTATTCGTATTTATTGCCATTTAAAAATGCATATAAATTGGTCATGTATAGGGCTGCAAATTTTATGTAAATACATTTTTTTTTCCTGGCTTTTCCTTGCTCTAAATAGCAGGAAAAACACTTTCTTTTTTGTGTTTGCGAACAAAAACCGGGACTTTTATTTACATATTTTTACATATTTCGGGATTTTCTTACATATTTGTACATATTTTGGATTTTTTTCATATATATTTTCATTTTTTTTTTACATATTTTGAGTATTTTTTACGGAAATTTTTGGAAATACTCAAAAAAAAAAATCCAAAATTTCGGCAAATATTTTGGGTACATATTTTCATTTTTTTACATATTTTGAAAATTTATAAAAAAAAAAATAAGTTTGAAAATGTTGCCTAAAAATACCAAAAAAAAAGTAATTTTTATGTCATTTTGTGGCTATTTCATACTTTACGTTTCCCAAAAAATACCATTAAAAAAAATTTTATTTACATATTTGGACCACTTTTTGTACATATTTTTTTGCAGCCCTAGTCATGTAATCTAAAATTTGATGGCGGACTAAAAACGCAAAAATATTTGCATAAATTTAATGAATTAATTTGGAAATTGTTGAGGAATTAAAATTTTAAAATGTTTTTTTTTATTTTTGACTCCATTTTGGGCCTCAACTATTTGCCAATCTTTTCTTAAACATTATTTTTAATTATCTCCATTCCAAAGCTAAGATCCCAATTTATTTGGGATTTTTTTTTGTGCTGGATGAATCTCGAGCCAAATTTTGCGAGAAAAAAAAATTTTTTTTTTTTTGAAAATTTTCACCGAAACGCTTTTTCCCATCAACACATATATTTTATAACGGGAACTGTTTCCCAAAATTTTTTAGAAAATGCGTGCCGCAAAAAAAGAGTGGCGAAAAAAGGCTATCAAGACCAGCAGCAGGACGATGATATCCCCGCCAAGGCAAAATCCTGGGACCGTTTCTGATCTCTGGGCCACAACATCTCTTATAATTGAAAAAAAAAATCGAATCAAAGTCCCAAAAACACAGGATTATTGAAAAATACCGACTGATTTACGGCAAATTTTTTCGATTTCTCCTAATCATTACTTCTCTTCTGATCAGATATTATTTGAGTCAAAAAATGATTAATTGTTTGAAATATTTGAAGTAAATTTTGATTTCAAAATATTAATTAATATGTTATAATTATAATTTAGTTTTGCTTTAACTTTTGGATTTTATAAAATAAAAAACAAAAGAAAAATTTAATTTTTCAGCCCCCAACGGACAGGCGAGCACAGGAAGAAAATAGTACACGACTCTTTGGAAAAGAAACGAGTGTGCCTGGGGAGAGAGTGTCCTCTCTTTCCACTCTGTCTCTCCATCTCTCCCCTATTTTCCACCCCATCTCTCATTTCTTCTTTAATTTGCCTGTCAATTGGACTGGTTGCTGCTTTCTAAACTTACCTGGCTGGGGAGTTCCTGCGATCACAAAGGCAGGGCTCCTGTGGCGAGGCTCCACCATTGCACTTTCGGTCGGGGCTGACCCGCAGGGCGGTCCCGAACTGGGATAGGCCCACAGCTAAATTTTTGAGTGCGGGGGACGGCGTTCGCGCCTCCCCTTTAAAAGGTTTGCTTTGGATTTTGGATTTTGAAATTTGGGCTGTTCAAAATTGTCTTGGTTGGTTTAATTCTCTAAGCTAGAGTTGAGCGGGACCGGGAAATTTGACAAAAACCGGGACCGGGACCAGAAAAGTCGGGACCGGGACCAAGTTTTTCGACCGGGACCGCGAAAAAACCCGGGACCAACCGGGACTTTTACCAAGTGAAAATTTTTTTTGAAAAAAATTGAAAATTTAAGTGCACTTTGTTACGAAAATTGCCAATATTCAAAAATGCACCCATAAAATTTTGTATTTACGTTTTGGGGGACGAGTTCGAGGAAAATTTTTAAAAATTTTGTTTTCAGGGGGGGTTCTTGGAATTTTCTGAGTCCCAAAATTCTGTATTTTTTAAAAATAAATTTACAATCTTTTAAATTTTTTGCTTTTAATGGTTAATTTATGGGTTTTTAGGCTATTAAAAATGAAAAAAATAATAATTTTAAATTAAAATATTTTTTATTAATTAAATTGCATAAAATGAAAGTCCTAATTATCACATATTATATTTGATTCCGACATTTTCATGATAATTTATTTATCAACTTTTATTTGTTCAATATAAATCAATACAATAATTATAATTATATAAAAAAATTAAAAATAAACAAAAAATGGCAACGTCTCATAAAATAATAAAGAAAAATGGAATGATTTTTACAACAATTTGAAAAAATGGTGTAAAAAAGATCGAAAAACACCAAAAACATTGGCGGCGGAGTGAAAGCGAATGGCAATTGGCAAAAAGTGCCGAGTCTGGCCGATCAGTAGTGATCAAAGCGAAGTGAGCGAGCATTTGCAGTTCAGACAATGCATTGGGGCTGAGAAGCGAGCAGCGACTCGCGGTGACTCATTTCCTCCAATTCGAGGGCCTAAAAAATTGGGCAAAAAAATGAGGAATTTTTGCAAAAAAATGGAAATTATTTTTTGTACACATGGCCAAGCTGGGGAAAGACCTAGAATAAGAATCAATTTTTTATGTAAAAATTTTCATTAAAAAATTTCAAAAATTTTTTTAAAAATTTTTTCACTTATTGATAATGAAATATTTATTTGATAGAATTTACTAAAAATTGCATAGTTTTGATGGATTTATTGTTAGATTTCGGGATTTTCAAATTATTTATGTAAGCGAAAATTTTTAATTTTCTTAGTTCTTTTTGATGGAAAATCTAAAATTTCTTTTCCATCCTTGAGCTGATCATACAGTACAGGGCCCATGATTGACATTTCCCCATGCTTGGACATGTTTTGCCAAGTAAAGAAATTTGTGCCAAAATCGGACTTTGGCCGCCTCCATTTCCAGCTGATGACTCTGCTCACTGTGCCGTTTGATCAGCTGTTCCTCGTGTCTGCCACATCTGACATTTGATTGATCATTTCATATTATTATCATTTCTGATCACACTAATTGGCCATTTTAATTGCATTTATCATTTTTTTTGTTTACTTTGTGGCCAATCGCCTCCTCTCCTCCGTGAACAGCTTCACATTCTTCTCGTTCAGCTCCTTTATCCGTCTGTCACGTTCTGCTTTCGTCTTAAAAAAAGGCAATTTTTAATCCTGAGATCCGATTTTTTAAAATCTATCATTTTTCGGGCTTAATTTTCATTTTTTTACTCAAATTTTAATCCCCTTCCCATTCGCCAGCCCCAGGCGAGTAAAGAACGGGCCTGGTCAGCCCAATTGTTATAGGAAAGATCCTGCGGTTGAAACCAAACAAAATTGTCTTAAATGTTTATCTCATAGTTAGACCTGGATCCAGGCCTCGATTTTTCCTGGGTTTTGGTAAAGAAAATCCAGGCCTGGTCCAGGTTATACACGAAATACCTGGATTGTCTAGTTAATATTTTATAATTTGTTGTTTCAAATAACCAATTGATTTTTTCAAAAATTTGCAGAATTTTAAGGGGTGCCGTTACCGTAGTTATATCCTCGCCCATACGGTGGGACTCTTTTGGCAACCCCAAAAACGGCACTTCACTTGCCTTCACACTTTTGTCCTGCTGAATGGCCCTGCTGTCCTCCATGCTCTTCTTGGCTTGTGCCTGGTTCAGTTCCTTCTTCTCCGCATCAAATTTCGCCCGAACAGTGATGATTTGTTGTCGTTGCCGTCTTGAAGAAAAAAATTTTTTTTTTTTTGTTTTTTGAATTTTTAATGGCACGGGGAAGCGGGGACCCCGCAACATTTTCTTCGGGGACGGGAAATAATACAGAAAAAATTACAAAAAATTGAATAAATTTGCCAATGAAGAAATGGGGTCTTGATAAGGAAGCATTTTCCGATTACAAAATGATTTAATTTATATTAAAAATTTAGAAAATTCAAAAAATCAATAAAATCAAAATTTTGTATTTTTGTAATTCTATTAAAAAGTTTACAATTTTTGTAACATTAATTTTTGATAATGAATTATTTCACAATGTTTACCCTAATTTTTGGGGCGGAAACTCTGGAATTTTATAAAATCCTCTCCAAAATCTAATCCCCGAAATCTTAAAACCCCCGAAATTGGATTGTATATATCCACAAGATTAGGGGTGAGGGGAGTGGAGTTTCCCGTAAATTTTTATTAAATCAAAAACAATTCATTTTTACTCGGCCAACAGTCGTTTTAGCAGTGCATTTTCCTCTTGAATTTGTTCTTTGTGCTGCTCAAATTCCTCCTGCTCAAGTCGCCTCAACAGCTGTGACCATTCGTCCGTTTGAATTTGCACCAATGAACGCATCTGAAACAAACAAGCAAACAGTTATGGGTTCTAATTAGCTAATTAGTCATTCAACTCATTAGATGCTAATTAGCTAATTAGTCATTCAACTCATTAGATGCTAATTAGCTAATTAGTCACTCAGCTTATTAAATGATAATAGCTAATTAGTCACTCAGCTTATTAAATGATAATAGCTAATTAGTCAATCAGCTCATTAGGTGCTAATTAGCTAATTAGTCATTCAACTCATTAGATGCTAATTAGCTAATTAGTCACTCAGCTTATTAAATGATAATAGCTAATTAGTCAATCAGCTCATTAGGTGCTAATTAGCTAATTAGTCATTCAACTCATTAGATGCTAATTAGCTAATTAGTCACTCAGCTTATTAAATGATAATAGCTAATTAGTCAATCAGCTCATTAGGTGCTAATTTTCATATTTTCGAAGAACTGATTGCAAAAATATTATAAAAAGCGAAAAATACATCCCCTAAAGGTCAATTAAAAAAAACTCCCCTAAAAATGGGAAAAGTCTTTAAAAATTTATTTGTTCATTTTTTTTTTTTGCAAAATCCCGGTAACCGACCGACCCGTTTCTGGTCCCCGGTCAATTCCACCATTGTTACGGTATGTGCCGGATCCGAAATTCGTAGTGCCAATGAATTGTGTTGTTGTTGGTTTTGTTGGCAATTGTTGTCCTTGTTGTCCCCGTCATTGCTGGCCTGCTTCTCCCCCAGACTGGTGCTGTTCAAATGGTTACGCTTTTTCAGCGACATTTTGTGACTTTGGTCAACGAGTCGTTCCACAACGCATTGCTGAAGGCGGGGTGAGGAAAATAACATAAAATTTAGGGTGGAAATGCGTGCATAGAATTTTCCGAGAGTTTCGAGAATTGAGTCAGGGTGGGAGTCAAGAATAGGATATAATAAAACAGCCGCATAATATAGAGCCGAGAATTTCGAAAAAGTCGGGAACAGGATCGGGAGATTACATGTCATGCTGGGATTGGAATCCTGACGTTTCCGAATTGTGATCAGGACCGGTTCTGACTAGGATAGGATTATCGGAATTCAAAGCTCGATTATTCGGGATCCTGGCCCCGACATGTTTTCAAAAAAATTCAAAAGCAGGATCCTGGGAAAATCTCGATTCTCTCCGAGCTCAACTAATCGAAAAACGAGTTTTTCTTGCTCGCCCACCTGTTGTTTTTGCACTGATTCGCGCATTTTCTGATGCCTGCGCTTTATCTCTTCCCATGCCTTGGCGTGCCGTTTCTGCAACTTCAAAAATGGCTTCTCACGTCGCAAATCAGCAACATTGATCCATTCCACTTGCTGTTGTTTGAAAAGGTTGGGTTTAAATTTTAACGTTTTTTTCGAATGATTTTAAATGGGGGAAAAAGGGGGAGAAAAAACGGGAAAATATTTAGGACAAAATACATAATTGGACAATAAATGGTATAAAAACGGGTAGAAAAATTGTTAAACAATGCATACATATAAAAAAATAAAATCAAAATGGGGAAAATAGAATGAAAATAATAATAATTTTAAAAGGAAAATAAAAAAATAAATTAACAAAAATGAGGGAATAAAATTGATTTCTCGATTCCTTCTCGAGAATGACAAGAAAAGGTGAAGAAGTAACATTGACAAAAATGGGATGAAAAAAGTGGACAAATAAATATTTAAGCGAGAGTAACAAAGAAAGAGAAATAAGTGAAAGGATAGAGAGAGAGAGAGAGATAAAGCAAGAGAGAGAGAGAGAGGGCGGGTGAGAGAGAAAATGAAATAGAGAGAGTAAAATGAGGAGAAAGGTAGAGTGCATTGCATTTAGAGAGCGAAAGAGAGAGAGGGCGAGGCGAGAGGGAGAGAGAAATGAGAGAAAGAGAGCGAGTGAATTAGAGAGAATGAAAGAGGGAGAGGGAGACAATGCGAGAGTGAGAGAGAAATGAGAGAAGGTAGAGAGTGCCTTTTGATATCGAAAGAGAGAGAGAGAGGGAGGGCTAGGCGAGAGAGAGTGATAGAGCTAGAGAGACAAAATAAAATAATGATAGTAATTGAATTAGAGAGCAAAAGACAGAGAGAGGGCAATAGAGCGAGAGAGAGCGAAAGAGAGGAGAAATGAAAGAGAAAGAGGGAGTGAGAGAGAGAAAAAATGCAAGAGAGAGAGAGTAAAATGATTGCATTTAGAGAGCGAAAGAGAGAGAGGGAGGGCTAGGCGAGAGAGAGTGACAGAGAGCTAGAGAGAGAAATGAAATGTATATAAAAATTAAATTTAAAAGCAAAAGACAAAGATAAAGAGAGAGAGGGCAAGAGAGAGTGACAGAGAGCGAGGGAGAGAGAAAGGGGGAGCGAGAGTAACAAAGAAAGAGAAATAAGTGAAAGGATAGAGAGAGAGAGAGAGAGAGAGATAAAGCAAGAGAGAGAGAGAGAGGGCGGGTGAGAGAGAAAATGAAATAGAGAGAGTAAAATGAGGAGAAAGGTAGAGTGCATTGCATTTAGAGAGCGAAAGAGAGAGAGGGCGAGGCGAGAGGGAGAGAGAAATGAGAGAAAGAGAGCGAGTGAATTAGAGGGAATGAAAGAGGGAGAGGGAGACAATGCGAGAGTGAGAGAAATGAGAGAAGGTAGAGAGTGAATTAGAGAGAGAAAGAGAGGAGAAATGAAAGAGAAAGAGGGAGAGAGAGAGAGAAAAAATGCAAGAGAGAGAGAGTAAAATGATTGCATTTAGAGAGCGAAAGAGAGAGAGGGCGAGGCGAGAGGGAGAGCGAGAGAGGAGAAATGAGAGAGAAAGAGGGAAAGAGAGTGAGAGCAATGCGAGAGAGAGAGAGAAATGAGAGAAGGTAGAGAGTGCCTTTTGATATCGAAAGAGAGAGAGAGAGGGAGGGCTAGGCGAGAGAGAGTGATAGAGCTAGAGAGACAAAATAAAATAATGATAGTAATTGAATTAGAGAGCAAAAGACAGAGAGAGGGCAATAGAGCGAGAGAGAGCGAAAGAGAGGAGAAATGAAAGAGAAAGAGGGAGTGAGAGAGAGAGAGAAATGCAAGAGAGAGAGAGAAGAGAGAGAGAGGGCAAGAGATCGAGAGAGAGAGAAAAGTAAATGAAAAGGTAGAAAAAGAGAGAGAGGGAGAAAAAATGCAAGCGAGAGAGAGAGGGAATAAAATGAGAGAGAGAGCGAAATCGAGAGGGCGAGAGAGAGAGTGATAGAGAGCGAGAAGGAGGAGAGGGAAATGAGAGAGAGATAGAGAATGAATTTAAAGCAAAAGAGATAGAGAGGTCAAGAGAGAGTGGCAGAGAGCGAGAGAGAGGAGAGAGAGAGACGGAGTTAATTTAGAGAGCGAAAGAGAGAGAGAGAGTGCCAGAGAGAGTGCCAGAGAACGAGAGAGAGAGAGAGAGAGGGGGGAGAGAAATAAAGAAGAAATGAGAGAGAACGAGAGAGAGAGAGAGAAAATGCAAGAGAGAGAGAAATTAGAGAAAGATAGCGTGAATTAGAGAGCGAAAGAGAGAGAGAGAGAGGGCTGTAGAGAGTGACAGGGAGAGAGAGAGAGAGAGAGGAGAAATGAGAGAGAGAGAGAGAGAGGTGGAGAGAGAGGATAAATGAGCGAGAAATTGGAATTTTTATAAAATTTGCCTGTTTCGGGGTTTTCGAAAATGAGATGCAAAAAATCATACCAAATTTTTTTAAATACTTTTTTGCATAGCAGCAGCAGCAACCGCCGCAGCACCAATCGCAGCAGCAATCGCAGCAGCAGCAACGCAGCAGCAGTAACCGCCGCAGCACCAATCGCAGCAGCAGCAATCGCAGCAGCAGCAACCGCAGCAGCAAAAATTGGATTTTAAGTGATTTGTTAATAATTTTCACAAAATTGTCTATTTTATGTGCATGACTTAAGGTTTTTTGTGAATTTGAATGGGCCCCAGCGGCGCAGGTAGTCGCCGCCGGAAAACAAATTTTTTAGAGCGATTTAGTTGTAAATCATTCCCAAAATTTAAATTTTTGTTGGTTTTAGTGCTTAAAATTAAATTTTGGAAGATAAAAAATAACTCGCAAAACATAGTCAAGTTTCGTTAAAAAAAACGAAGTCCAATTTCGTAAAATTACATACTCAAAAAAAGAAAGTCAAATTTCGTAAAAAAAAACTACGAATTTAAAACGAAGCACAATTTTGTAAAAGTAACGAAATTGATAAAAAGACAAAGGAAGAAGTCGAAAAGCGAAGCCTGATTTCGTAAAAGTTTCCCGAAAATTGATCAAAAAATTATTAAATAATTAGGATTTTTTTTTGATTTTTACGAAGTCTCCTATCTTTTTCCCGTTCGTCCCGAATTTTTCTCACATTCATTCACATTTTCATCCCAACCAATACGAAGTCGACCCCCCCCCCCTTTTGTCGATTGCGTAAATCCCAAAAACACCTAAAAACATATTTGAATTGGATTGTCAAAATTAAAAAATTATACATCTTTGTGAGAGAAATACAGTGCCCCAAAAAAGTCCTGACTCAAACCTGAAAAACTATCTTATAGTTCATTTAAAAACTTGAAATAATTCATGCTTGCATAACTTTTGGTGCTGATCAAAAAAGTAATTTTCGATATCCCTAGGGGGCTGGAAAATTTTTTCTAGAAATGGACAAGCCCACTGGAAGAGCACAGAATTTGCTATCGAATTGCTTTTGGAACGGTGCATCTACGATTTGTATATAGAAAGTTATACATGGTTGAATAATTGATCACCATAAAAATGATCAATTTTGGTCAGTGCCATAACTTTTTGTAGAAGCATCCAAATTAACAATCTTGGTATCTTTTGATAGCTCTAAGTGTCCTCTATTTACCTGTAAAATTTCAAAAAATTTTTTATTGTGTTTCAAAAAAGTTGTGTCTGTAATTTTCATAAATTTATTTGGTAAACTTTTTTAATCACAACTTCTTTGAAACTTAACGAATTTTTTTGAAATTTTATAGGCAAATAATAGGACACTATAGGCTATCAAATGGTACCAAGAATGTTTAATTTGGATGGTTCTTGAAAAAGTTACGGTGCCTTAAATTTGTTAAATTATTATATTGTCATGTCAATTTTTGTGGTCGTGTAAACTGAAATAGAGCCAAATATATTTATTATTATTAGCTTATTATCCAATTATAAATTTAAATAATATTAATTAATTAAAATCATTATTCGGTACTGAAATGACCCGCCTCTTCTGATCATCACTTATTCGGACTTTTTGCACTTCGACACAGCACCGGGGGTGGGGGTTGACCTCCCCCGCTTCGCCTGTAAAGGGGACAAAAAATGGGGAGACACCTTCGCAAGTGGGAGGAGGGTCAATTGTATGCTCGAGACTCTCGGGGAAAAGTTTCTTTTTTATGTCGGTCTTGGGCTTTTGGTCACGGTGTTCGATACTGTTCGAGACTTATTTACACAATCTCAGACCAAGTGGAAAATGCTTTTTGGTACAATCTGTTTTCACTCAAAAATCCTATTTTTCGGAGTCGCTGATCCATCTTTTTCTAATTTTGAGAAATTGGGCCAAACAAAGCGCCCCAAATGGTAAAATTTTGCTATTTTTGATGAAATCAAGTGCTTCCAAGTAGGCGGATTCTTCAGATTTGTGCTGTATTTGAGATTTGAAAAACCATGAATTTGTTCATTTTTTTCTCAAAAATTTTTCAAAAATATTTCCAGGAGCCGCATCTCGGCACCGCCTAATTTTTCCTTAAAAATTAAGCCCGCGCGGCGAAAAAATGTGAATTTAAGCCTATTATTTTTGTCTGCATTTAGAAATTGCATGCTGAACACTGCGTTGTCAAAGTATATAGTAGAAAACCAATAAATCTTCAATTGCGAAAGACGCAGCAGCAGCAGCGGCCTTCAGGACCTGAACTCCTCCGGGAGTCGGGCCTCCCGTTGGAGCAGCAGCAGCATCACCTGATGAGTGAAGCAAATGTGCTTGACAAAATTGAGAAGAAACTTAACTATGAGGCCCGCATGTGTAAAGAGTTAAAAGAAATTGGACTGCAACCGCAGCATCAGCATAGACTCGAAGAAGCGCGACAGAAGTTTGCTAAAGGAGAGTGTCTGACACAATGTGAACTTACTCTACTGTTTATGGAACAACAAGAGCGCTTGCAGCAGAAGCGCTTCCGGCAGCAGCAGCAACTGCAGCAGCAACCACCGCAGCAGCAGCAACCGCAGCAGCAGCAGCAACCACCGCAGCAGCAGCAACCACCGCAGCAGCAGCAACCACCGCAGCAGCAGCAACCGCCGCAGCAGCAACCGCCGCAGCAGCAGCAACCGCAGCAGCAGCAGCAACCGCAGCAGCAGCAACCACCGCAGCAGCAGAAACCGCCGCAGCAGCAACCGCAGCAGCAGCAGCAACCGCAGCAGCAGCAGAAACCGCCGCAGCAGCAACCGCCGCAGCAGCAACCGCCGCAACAGCAACCGCAGCAGCAGCAACCACCGCAGCAGCAGCAACCACCGCAGCAGCAACCGCCGCAGCAGCAACCACCGCAGCAGCAGAAACCGCCGCAGCAGCAACCGCCGCAGCAGCTTTCTGAAATCCTCCATGAGTCGTGCCGCTCGTTGGATGGAGCAGCAGCATCAGCAGCAACAAAATGTGCAACGCCTGGAGCAATTGCGCCAGCTGGTGGGTATAGCATTTAAACCGTATTTATTAGGGTTGTCCGGGATTTCGGTGATTGACGAAAATTGAAATTTTTTTGGTGAATTTAAAATATATTTTTTTAATTCTTTTCAATTGGCTATTTTATCTTCAATATCTTTTTCATCGGCAAGATAAACTGCGTTTACCTTTCCCAAATTTTTGATCGGTACCGGTAATTTTTCCAAAAAATTTTTAATTACTGATTTAAAACAATGATGGGGTAAAAAAGAGATGAATTTTGAGGCTTTCGGAAAATTGGATACCGAGGACACAATTGGAAATTTAAAAAATTAGACATTCATAAAAATTTGCATGATTATATCAAAGATCTCTGGTGTCTAAATTTCCAGTGTCCAATTTTCCGGCCTCCTGGATTCGGCTCTGATACATATTCAGGCTCGAATTAAAAAAATTTATTTTTTTTTCAAAAGAATCGTTTTTTCTGAGAAAAGAAAAAATCATACCAATTATATGAAATAATTAATTAAGCAAATTATTCTTGAACAATTTCACTCCTCATAAGTGAATTTTAATAATTTTAAATATGGATTATTTAAAATTATTAGATTTAACTTATAAATAAATTGCCAACAATAATTTGTTTAATTAAATTTTTAATATAATTAAATTTCAAAAATTATATGTTTTTTTCGTTTCGTTGGCCGAAAATGTCCGTAAAATGGCCCTTAAGAAATGGGCCGCAAATGTTTTAACACGCTTTTACGAAGGAGCCCGAACTAGGGTCAAACGGGATCGGGATCTCAACCGGGATTGGCTCCGAAATCCCGGCTTTTTCGGACTCCGATCCGGGTCCCAATTTATCAAAAACCCAAATCCCGACTTTTCAATCGCGGCGGGATCGGAAGTGAACAAAAGCACTGGTATCGTTGGAGAATCACGACGAATATTCGGGGAGGGACTTTGGGATTTGCTTGGGATTCGGGTTGGGATTTTGGGGTCAAGGAAAGATTTGATTTCAACACCACTTTACTGACAGGGAATTAGAGAAAGAGGCGAATTGCAAATTAGGAACTCGAGTAACAATACCAATTAAGCCTTGGGCGTTTTTTGTCCACGGAGAAAAGCACCAAATTTTGTAGTTTATTACAATAATTAAAAAGCACAAAATTATATAAAATTTTAGAGAGAACACGAAGACAACAATAAAAAATGATACCAATTCGAATATACTTTTCGAATGAAGACAAAACATGAAAAAGATAAAATTGATAACAAATAATATTTAATTTTTGTTCATTTTTAGTCAAATGCCAACGGCACCGCTGGACCATAAATTTTCTAATTTGAGCCCAAAAATCCACAAAAATGGCAATTTTTTCTGAAAATTTCTTAAGAAATTATTCCAAAAATTAAAATTTTCTCCCCGAGGAGCCTATCGACGTCTCAGGTCTCCTTCCCAAATTTTTTTAAAATTATATTTTGGTCCATAAGCGCCCAAAAATCATAAAATTTGGGTAAAATTCAAGAATATGTGTACCTCGTAATTTTTCAAATACACTCACCCTTAAAAGTCTTTTATCAAATGACAAAAATTTTCACTTGAAATATGGGAGAAAAAATAATTTTCATTTGTAAGGAAAATTTTGCGAAAATGAAATTTTCCCAAGAATTTGGTCCTTTTCATACCAATTACGTGGTTTTTAAATTTTTTTTAACGTATCAAAATATTGGGTCGTCCAATAAGTTTTCTCCTGCCTTAGCAAAAATGTCATAACTTTGAACTTTTCATTTTCTTTTAAAAAATGAGATACCATTCAAAAGCTTAAAGGATGAACTACCATCCCCTGTTTGATTTAAAAAGAAAATTTTTAAAATTTTTTTGAATCATTTAGAATACGGTAAGTGAACCCCGAAAAAACAGTCCCCTCGCTAGAGACCGGCGCGACGGGGTCCCGCGCAAGATATTGCGGGATCCCAGCCAGCAATCCCGCATTTTTTGAAAAATGCAGGATTTGCGAGATTAATCCCGCGCGATGATTTTTTGAATAAAAATAATGGAAAATATTAGAGTGCCACGGGACCGGGAATTTTTACAAAACCGGGACCGGGACCTGAGAAGCCGGGACCGGGACCTCGATTTTCGTCCGGGAACCGGGACCAACCGGGAATTTTTAAAAATTCACAAAAATTCAAAAATTTTTTAAAAAATTCAAATTTTAATTTTTTCAACTGAAAATAATACAAAATTTTTATTTTGTTTTTTATTTAATAAATCCAAAAGTTAAAGCTAAATCAAATTAATGAAAATTTTCAAACAAATTTCTTTAATTATTTCAATCAATTAATCATTTTTTGGACTAAATGATTGAATATTATTATAAATTAACAAGGCTGCAAAAATCATGCAAATGCATATATTTTTTCCTGGCTTCTCCATGCTCTAAATAGTACGAAAAACAATTTCTTTTTGTGTTTGCTTATAAAAATCTGGACTTTTATTTGCATATTTTTGCATATTTCGAGATTTTGGTGCATATTTGCATATTTTGGCTTTTTCTGCATATTTCGTGCATATTTTGCCATTTTTTGTGCATATTTTCCAGTTTTTTGCATATTTTGGCATTTTTTGTCAAATGTTTTCCGATTTTTCGCATATTTTTCCATTTTTCGTCAAATATTTTCCGATTTTTTGCATATTTTGGCATTTTTCTTCAAGTATTTTCCGATTTTTTGCATATTTTGCCATTTTTCGTCAAATATTTTCCGTTTTGAATATCCCTTAAGAAAATTTTGGCAGACAATAGGATGAGCTTTACTGCCGAAAACCT
>CP049711.1:2579401-2660229 GCA_004148225.2 Heterodera glycines | reverse complement strand
ATTGGGATAAATTAGTGGATGGATTTTTGAAAAAATTGAATTTTAGGAAAATAAAAGCCTCCTAGAGGAGGGGTCAGAGTAAAAAAAGATTGGGAATTTCGGGAAAATTTTTTGAAAATTTTAAGCAAAAATTTCGAATTTTCCCCTTTTAAGAGGGGAAGAGTAAAGGGGTGAAAGACCTTCGACAAGAATTTTTTGTTAAAAAACAGAGAGTTAATCAATGCCAAAAACTTGCCGGGAAATTCCCTCAAATTCGGGGTGTTGCCCAACAATTTTGTGCAACAACACCAAAAATGCAAAATTTGAGCATTTTTTTGATGCTGGCAACTATTTTTTATAATTTTAATACCTATTTTAACGGTAAAAGAATTATTTGACATTCAAAAATTTGCCCATTTTTCGGGTTTCAAGGGCGTTGATAGTTAATTAATTAGTGAATAATTAATGGGATTTCTTAAAAAATAAAAACTGTGCCTGCAAATTGACGAGCCCGTCAATGTCCTGAGGCAGATGGGTGATGGAATTGTTGGACAAGTTCAGGCTGGACAACTGAGTGAGGTTGACAAACGATTTGGGAAAACTGAAAAAAGGAAATTCACTTTAAAAAAACGGCGAAAATTTTGGAAAAAACGGAGGCCTTACCCGGTCACAATGTTTGTGCTTATGTCCAAATAGGCCAAATTGTGGCAGAGACCGATTTCTTCAGCCACTTCGACAATTTCTGGGGAAAAAAGGATTGGGATAAATTAGTGGATGGATTTTTGAAAAAATTGAAAAACTGGAATCATGCCAAGTCGTGACGATTTGAAAAAAGATTTGGCTCAGAATTATTCAATTTTTAATGTATATTTTATTTGATTTTACGATAAAAGAAAATTCTTCAATTTACCATTTATACATAAACCTAAAAAAACATGTTGGCTATGACATTTTAGAATGTAATAAAAATAGTTGAAAAATGAAAAATGGTAAAAAATGAAAATTAATTCAAATTATTTACCGTAATAAATATTTAAAAATGCTTAAAAAATTAAAATTATTTCCAAATTTTTTTACCGTATCAAATATTTAAAAAAATTGAAATTATTTTCCGTAATAAATAGGTTAGAAAATGCTAAAAAATGAAATATTATTTCCGCATTTTGCACTAATTAGCCAATTAATTAATTAATTAATTGCCCACATTCAATTTGCCAATTTCCATTGGCAACTCGCTGAGAATTGCTTAAAAAATCAATATTATTTTATAAATGTAAAGCAAAAAATTTTAAATATTATTATAGGTATATGGGGAAAAAAAGAAAAAGAAATATTTGGAAAAATAAAATAAAAAATGCCGTCCGTTCGAACGGACTCGAACTTTCATGTATTTAATTGAGAGGAGGAACGCTAACGACTGCGTTATGCACGACAACAGCAAGCGATTTAATTTCCTTTTCAATATTCCAAAAAAACTTTTGTACATGGAATTTGAGAGAAAACAAAGGACTAAAATCGACTAATTGGATTGGCGCCGAAAAGTCTCGATATTGCGCCGAGAAAGGTTTACGGGGTGTGATCTTCGAGCTCTGAGGGTCGAAAAAAGTAAAAATTTGAAGTCTTGAAACCGAATTGGAATTTTTGAAAGAAAAATAAAATACAAAATTCAATATTTGAATATTGATACTCGAGAGTCTCGACCCTCGTGATGTCTTTTTCTCTATGATTATGTGCCACGCCATACAAATGTTCCCTATCAATCTCTCAATAAACACACACACTCGTCATGTCTTTGTTTCTCTGTCCATCAACATAATTTGGTATATCTCACATATCTTTGTTTCTCTGTTTACATAAACTCTAGCACTCTCTATATCTCTCTTTTTGCGTCTCTCTCCTGTCTGGTGCCATTGAATTTACTAGAAAATGAGCAGATGAGGAGAGGGCAAAAAAAAGATGTTTGGAAAGCGGGCGCGGTCGATTTTGGCCATTTGGCCGGAGGGGAGGGGGGGGCAAAGGGTGATGAATGTGAGTAGAAATATGTTGGCACAAAATGCCAGAATGGACGCGGAACATTTATTGGAGACAGAATGTGAATGGCACTCGGTGGCGATGTTCGTTTCCCGTCAGCGGCCACGGCAAAATGAGAGGGGGAAGAGGGGCGGTATGGGGAGGCCCCCCCTGGGCAGGGAGGGAGGCATGGAACATGGACAGGGAGAGGGGGGCGGAGGGGGGAAAGGGAAAAAGCAACAATCAGAAAAGAGGGGGGGGGAGGGGACAGAGGGAGGGGGAGGGAGTCATGCCTATTTAATAGAGAGAAAATGAGAGAAAGCAGTCAGTGAAAAGAGGGGGGGGAGAGGGGGGGGAGGGGGGACGGAGGAGAGGAGGGGAGTCATGCCTATTTATTGTAGAGAAAATGAGAGAAAGCAGTCAGTGAAAAGAGGGGGGGGGAGAGGGGGGGGGAGGGGGGACGGAGGAGAGGAGGGGAGTCATGCCTATTTATTGTAGAGAAAATGAGAGAAAGCAGTCAGTGAAAAGAGGGGGGGGGGGGAAGGAAATCGGTGGGAATTTGCGCCAGGGGGTGGGCACAGCACTCAAAACCAACACACTTTTGGCTGTTTCTGTTTCTGTTGGTGGTGGGGGATGAGGCCAAAGTTAGTGACGACGACAACGCCGGCGGGCAGGGGGCAAGGAGAGAAAGTGCGTGCGATATATTTGTGGAAAATGCAATTACGCCTCTCTTCTGCTGGAGGAGAAGGGGGAAAAAGTGGGGGAAAGAAAGAGGAGAGAGAGAGAGAGAGAAGAGAGAGAAGGAAAAAGAGAGAGAAGGAAAAAGAGAGGGAGAAAAGAGGCGGAAAAGAGGAGAGAGAGAAAGGGGAGAGAGAGAGAGAAAAAGGGGAGAGAGAAAGAAAAAATCTGCATGAGAGAGAGAATGAAAAGAAGGAAGAAAGAAAAGAAAACGAGGAGGGCAAAGTTGGAAAGCATTGTTGGAACAGAGAGAGAAGAAGAGAAGAGAGAGAGAGAAAAGAGGGGGAGAGAGAAGAGTGAAGAGAGGAGAGAACGGAGAAATGGAGAGAGAGAGAGAAGAGGGGGAGAGAGAAGAGTGAAGAGAGGAGAGAACGGAGAAATGGAGAGAGAGAGAGAAGAGGGGGAGAGAGAAGAGTGAAGAGAGAGAATAAGAAAGAGAGTAAACATGGAAGAGTTACTTATTTATTAAAGACATAGGAAAAAATGTATTACAAAGAAAAAAAAATGAAGGAGAAATGAACGAACCTTATGCTGTCGCGGAATAGGTCAATAATTAATGTTAATGAGGGGGGGGGGGCATAAAAACGATGACCCAACAAAAAGAAATATAACAGACACATTTTTGAATTGAATTTTTTCATTTCTAATGTTTTTTATTTGGGAAAAAAATTCTGGCACAGGAAAATAATTTTTGCAATAAAATTGGCAAATGCTCAACTCCCGGGCCAAGAAAACAAAATAAATTTCTGTTTTGGTTAGTGCTGCTTTGTAATGATTTACCCCTCCCCCTGCTGTTCATCAGCTTTTCCAATTTTCCGCTTGTCCATAAATAGGCAACCGAAAAGCCAACAAAAACACTCATTTTGCAAAAAACATTCGGGTCAAAACTTTGTGAACCGGAGCAAGAGAATCCTGAAACCCAGGATTTTTAATCCCGAAAACCGGTCCGGGTCAAAATTTTCTTATACTTATCCGGAAGTTTCAAAAGTCCGGGCTCTCCTCAACTGCGATATAATCCAAATTTTTAATAAAATAAATTATATTTCAATTGAGAATTCAAAAAAGGATCGATCATTTCTCAAATAATTCATTCCGCTGATCACTGCTTGGCACCGCTGGGCTCGAGAACAGTTTTTCGTTGCTTTTATTGGTCTGAGACAATGGCCTAATTTAATTACAATTTAATTTGGTGAAAAGGAAAATTTAGGGTTCTTATCCTTTTTGTCCCCCCGTTGAATTTTTTTTTTTAAATAATTTTTTCTAGACTAATTTTATACGCTGAACACGAATCTAGCAATCGTTTTGGCCGATTCCGAACCCTGACCCGAACTCGAACAAAAGTCGAAATTCAAATTTTTAAAAATTTACTTTTATGTTAGAATCTGTACAGAATAACCAGTATTGATGTTTCAATGAATTGTGACTAATTTATATCTAGTATTAATCAATTTTCGAGCAATGGTGAAAAATTTTTAAAAATTTGAATTTTCAACTTTTTCTTCGAATTCGGGTTCGGAATTAATATGAATGGATGTCAGATTCGTGATCAGCGACCTCGAAAACCCCCAGGGAATGTGTTCCTGATTTTTTAAAATTTTTATTATTTTTTTCGAAAAATGGGGGGGGGACAAAGTACATTTTTTACCGACAAAATTCTGTAGTTGACTAGTCAAAACATTTCACGTAACACACGTAAACAGCATAAGAGCTAAAAATAAACGTCATATATGTGTTCAGCGCATAAAATTACCCTAGAAAAAATTATTTAAAAAAAAATTTCAGGGGGGGGGGGTAACAAAAGGGATAATAACCAAATTTATTAGTGGAAAATGCCACTGATTCACTTGGCTTACACTTAGCCAATGCAATTTTGGAAGGCGCACAAATCAAAAAAAAAAAATTTTTTTTGTACAAATTGGCATCCAAGTTTTCATCATTTTTCCATCGAACCACCCACCGCCTCCGCCTTTCCCCCATTTTGGCATCGCTTCAGCAGCCAATCATTAAATGATTCATCACCGCCATTTTCCAGCCTCGGGGCCGAGTCTCGGGGTCAAATCTCAGAACACCACTACCTTATAATCACCCCAAAACAATCGCTTTGGTTGGCAATTTTTTTCTAAATTGCAAATGATTGTAGAACAATTAGGACATAATTAAAGGTGAAATGCCAATAGACAGATGCGATTTTTAGGCAAATGCCTAAAATTTCTGAGCACTTAATACGCACAGATGGAAAAAGGCGTTTTCCGCTTGGTTTGGGGTGTCTACAATGACTTTTATTAATGACCTATTTTTGCTTATTTCGGATTTGTGCTTAATGTGCCTATTTTGGACTTTCGAAAAAATCCTTAACAAAAATGCAATAAAAATGAAAAACACACCCCAAAGAATTGATCCGGAAAAATTCCCTAAGAAGTGTGAAAAATTTCCCAAAAAAATTGACACGCAAATTTTAAATAAAATATTTAATTTAAAAATTTGTCCTTATTTGAAAAAAAACATTAAAATATTTAATAATTTCATTTACAATTGAAATATTTAATTTTTACTTGTTCTGCTATTAAAAAGCATTAATAAAAGATTCCAAAGATTTTATGTTGTCTATTTTGAACATCCAAATTCCAAATCCAAGCAAATCTTTTAAAGGGGAGGCGCGAACGCCGTCCCCCGCACTCAAAAATTTAGCTGTGGGCCTATCCCAGTTCGGGACCGCCCTGCGGGTCAGCCCCGACCGAAAGTGCAATGGTGGAGCCTCGCCACAGGAGCCCTGCCTTTGTGATCGCAGGAACTCCCCAGCCAGGTAAGTTTAGAGAGCAGCAACCAGTCCAACTGACAGGCCATTGAAAGAAGAAAGGAGAGATGGGGTGGAAAATAGGGGAGAGATGGAGAGGATTGTGGAAAGAGAGGACACTCTCTTCCCAGGCACACTCGTTTCTTTTCCAATTAGCTGTGCACTATTTCCTTCCCATGATCGTCTGTCCGTTGGCTGAAATTCTTCAATCTTTTTACACTTCGTCCTTATTTTCTTTCCCTCAATGAAAGCGTAAGACACATGCACAGATGGCAAAAAAGAAGAGAGACAATACAAAAAGGTGAGAGAAGGAAAAGAAAAGAGAGATGTAAAGAGAGAGTGTTGGAGAAAGAAAAAGAGTAAGCGAAAAGAAGGCAGCAGAGAGACGATGTGCCTCTCTGCTTTTCAACCCATCATAAATTTTGCTTAAAAAGCTCATCTTTCATATATAAAGAATGTCCATTCGGTCAGAGTTGTTCATTCCAAATGGACATATACTAAAATTGGAACAATACAGAGAAGATTAGCATGGCCCCTGCGCAAGGATGACACGCAAATTCGTGAAGCGTTCCAAATTTTTTGACTGTTTTTAAATTTCAATGTCAAAATGAAATGCTTTTCTTTTAATTTATTCAAATCAGTTAACTTAAGAAATTTTTAAAAGCGGCATGCAAAAGCCTCGAAAAATCAGAAATCCTGCCAGAGCTGGAAATTCATGAAATTTAAATAACTTAATTTTCTTATCAGTTCATATATTCGCTTTTTTTCTAAACCTAAAAAACCACAGAGTAAGAATTTGGCTAACAATGAGACTCAAAAAAAATTATGGCCCAAAATCTCAAAAAAATTAAAATTTTTTGACCATTTCTTGGCATAAGAAAAAAATAATATAACACTTGAAAGTCGGCGGCGCCAAAATGACCCCGATTTAACGGATTAGTCAGTCAGTTGGATAGTCGTCGGGAGTCGTTGGATTACAAGCAATTAGTTCATTTCACTTTTCGGATTATCGTCCGTCGATGGGATCTTTCGGTTTCACTATTTATATGTATTTTTAATAACATTTTCGAGAAAATTTAAAATTTTAATTGTTCTTTTGATGAATAAAAAAGCATTCGATAGACAAAATTTTGAGCTTTTTAATATGCCATATTTCAAATTTTTAAACTAAGTTCATGAAAGTTTCAATACTTTTCCGCCATGGGTGCCTTTTTCAGTTTTTTTGTGAAAACGCCGAAATGTGGGTGTAAAATATGGAAATATGGACAAAGATCTGAAATATCTTTTAATACTTTCCGTTGGAAACGATTGAATGTTCAATTAATTCTTTTTATCAACTCGATAAGCCATGCCGATTTAGATTTATGTTTTGACCATTTTAAAGACAATTTTTTAATTTAGGCAAAAAAGCGTATAAATAATAGATTTTTTACAACAAAAAAGAAAGAAAAAAAAAGAAAGTGAAATAGAAACCAGTGGTGGGGCGCGCACAGAAAAAAACCGCGCACCGCGGATCGCGCATTTATTAAAAAATTTTCCAATTTTTAAACCATTTAGAATTTTTTTTGGGGGGAAGAAATAAGCAATTCGTAACTTTCAGCGCATTTGGGATCAGAAAATCAGATTTTTAACAATTTTTTTACGGCGCATGTTTCCAAAAAGTTTTGGGAAATGAGCGAGGGGAGAGGGTCGGGCGGTGCCGATAGGCGCCGACGGAAAATTTTTTGTAATTTCGTTCTGATTTGTTGAAAAATTTCACCAAAACTTTACCAAATTTTTGCAATTAAAAGCCAAGCGACAGGGTCGGGGTCGGTTTAGTACGGGCCGTTTTAGTACGAGCGCAAGTTTTTGGCTATAACTTTTTTCTTTGCCAACAAAATCCAACATTTTTAGTATCGTTCGATAGCCCTAAGTGTCCTCTATTAATCTGAAAAATTGCGAAAAATTTTGTTAAGCTTCAAAAAAGTTAAAATATGAATATAAATATACATTTTCGGAATTTTTTAGGGTTTAAAGATATTTTTTTGGCAGTTTTTAATACATATTTTGGCCCATATTTGGCCATTTTTAAGCTTTTTAGTCTATATTTTGGGCTTTTTTAGTCCATATTTGGCGTTTTTTAGTCCATATAATTTATAACCCTATTTATAAGTTATAAAAATTAATGTCAAAATAAGTTGGTGGACGAGCACAACCATCGGATCATCCCTCGTCGTCATCACCCAAACATTCGTCTTCTTCTCATTCTTCTTCTGAGGATGAAGCAAAGATGGCTTCATCATCACTTCCTCCTCATCATCATCCCCATTCATCCTCCGACTCGGAAAAGGAAGGAAAAAACCCAAAAAATGATGATGAATTTGAAGTGGTCGTGGAATATGTGCCGAATAAACATTGGAACAAATACACAATTACGGTGAAACGGACGGACACTTTGGCAACATTGAAGCACAAAATCCGGGAGAAGTACACCGAGGATTACAATCAGTACGGATTTGGCACAATTGAACTGGTCAAAGAGTTCTAAACGGATGAACGTGAGCCATTTGTAATGAGAGATGATGTTGAGCTTTGGCACGAGGATTTGGACGAGTACAAAACCATGGAGCAATGTGGCATTAGAAAAGGGTCAACGGTTTCCGTGTTTTATGCTCGTCGACTGGACAAAGAAGAATATGATCAAGGATTTTACATCCGTCCTTGGCCGACACCGAAAAAGATTTGCTTTTAATGCTTTTCCTATTGCATAGTTTTTCTTCAATAGCACTGAAAATTCCGAAAAATGCATTCTTTAGGTTTTCAAAAAAGGCAATGACGAAAAAAACTCGAAAAACTAAATAATTTCTTGGTATAAATTGTGAAAATAAAATGAAAATTTTAAACGTTTTTTGCTTCTGTCACTCAAATCACTGTCATTTTATACTGTATTTTTTCTTCATTTCTAATTGCTTTTTCATTTTATATAATTTCTTTTTGTTTCTATTTGAATAAAAAACTGTCATTGTTCAAAACTTACACAATATTTAAATTCAAATACATAAAATTAGGATGGGCTTTTTAGCTACATAACGTATTCTGAAGTATGTGCTTAAATTATTGCTAAATATAAATATGGACGTGCTTTTTAAAAGGCGCATTCTTTTTTATAACTCGTAAAATATCATTTTTGCTTTTGGCATTCTTTTGGCATTTTGTTTAAATTCATTTCAATTTTTATGCTTTCAGACAGCCCTGATGAGAAATGAAAATTTTCTCAAAAATACATCTCCAAAATTATTTATTTATTTCTTGACAAGAATTTGTGATTTTAAAAATATTTTTCTCAATACTGTGGTTTGGCTTAATTTTATTACCTTTTTAGATAAACTTTTACGATTTTACACCCCCCAAATTCGGAACTTTTTGGCACTTATTTTCCCATTTTTAGCATAAGACTTAGCAAGTGAGAAAAACATTCATTTGGTTAAAAAAAATTCGAAAGAGTTGTTCATGTTTGAGTCAAGCAAAACTTTCCAAAAATTTTCCCAAAATTTATAATTCTTGTGCATTTTTCTGCAAAATTTCAACCCATTCTGCGGATGAAAGTTTTTTTTCTGTTTAAATTTATACCTAATTTAAATATGAATTTATATTAAAAAAAAGTGGCTAAAAACATTTTTGTAAAAAACAAAGCTTGGTGATTTCTTTTGGCCATAAACAAATAAAAATTTTCAACAGATTTTTATGCAAATGGAAACAATGAAATGATGAAAAAAAAATGAATTCAATTTCTGTATAAGAAAAAAGAAAACAAATTTATGGAGGACAGCTGACGTAAAAGGTGAAAAGCAAAGACAGCCAAAAAAAAGGAAAGATTTTGTGTTTAAATTGAAACGAAAAATGTTCGATAAACGGAAGGAAAATCGTGTCCGGACATTAGCGTAGCGCTTATGTCCAAAATTCGGGTTCAAACTTACATTTTTTCAATTTTAGAGGTCTTAAGCAGCATTAAATTTGAGAAAAAAAAACTTGTTATTTTGGTTTATCATTTAACCACCTTCTTATTGATCCGTTTTTTCTTTTTTAATAATATCTAACCGGAGAGATAAAACAGAAAAATAAGATTTTCACATTTATTTTTTTTAATTACTAAATTAATAGGGACACCCTCGTTTCGGCGCCAGCCCAGTTTTTGGGGGGCGGAGCCGTTATTTAAAAAACATCATAAAGGGCGTTATTTAAAAAACCATCATTATGAAATTTTTTGTCGAAAAATTATTTCTAACTTTGCTCCAAAGCAACCAAATTTTAATTCTTGATATCATTCGATAGCCCTAAGTGTTCTCTATCAGTCTGCAAAATTTCAAAAAATTTCGTTAAGTTTCAAAAAAGTTATAGCTCAAGGAACTCAAAAAACCTTGATTTTCGAACATTTTTGGCCATAACTTTTTTTAACTTAATAAAATTTTTTGAAATTTTACAGGCTCATAAAGAACACTTAGATCTATCGAATGATAGCACGGATTAAACATTTGGTCTTTTTAGAGCAAAGTTATAAGCAAAAATGTTTATTTTGATGGTTTTTTAAATAAACGCACATAATGATGGTTTTTAAAGAATGACATAGCACCGTTTTTGGACTATAACTTTTTTCTTTGTCAACCAAATCTAACATTATTGGTATCATTCGAAAGCCCTAGGTGCTCTCTATTAGTTAGGTATAGTCCACAAATTCGTCCTACGTCGTTTCGGCCAACGACATTTTGTCCAACTCCGCAGAAAAGAACCCAATAAGCAATAACAGCGGAAGTGATTTAAAATTGCCAAATGTTCCATCCTTTTATACTCTTTCTAAGCACACCAAAAAATGATGTGCAAATTTTTGTGCTTTTGAGTGAGATTCGATGGAGTATAAAAGCGATGCACATTGTTCCCTTTTCCCATCATTCATCATTCTCCGCTTCGTTTTCCGCCAGTGCCGCCTCCAATTTTCGGCAATGGTAACAGAATTTTTTTTTTCTTTAAATTCTTTTGAATGTAAATTATTTTTTCTTTTTCAACTTTAAGGAAAATGTTGTTGCTGCTGCCGATGCTGCGGTCGACAATTTTGAGGAGCGCACTCGCCAATTCTTCGCCTTCGTCAACGAGGGAAACATCGGACAATTGCGTGCGCTGGTCGACTCGCTGAACGCGGACGAACTGAGCAATTTGCTGCGGATGAACCAACCGAATGTCCAACCGCCTCGAGCCGCTCTCATTAACGCAATTGTAAAGCAGCACACGGAAACGGTCGTTTTCTTGGTAAAAGAAAGGGTTTACAATTAGTCTTATTCGGCAGCGATTGATTTCCCCCCATTTTTCATTCAGTTGGAGAAGGGCGCAGATCCGCATCAGACTGTGCTTGGCCAACTGAACAATTTGGACATGAGTGAGCAGCAACAAAAGCGGAATTCCGCCTCATTTATAAAGTTTTGTCCCCAATTTTGCAGATGTGACGCCGCTTTGGACTGCTGTCAATATGGCCAATTTGGACATGTGCCGTGCGCTGATCGCCCATGGTGCCAACATCGAATTGGGGACGGACTCTGGCGAATCGACGCTGCTCTGCGCATGTTTCGAAGGCCGTTTTGAGATTGGTGAGTCAAATGCATGGATGATGCTGCCGTGTAATTATTGCCAATGTTTTCCCATTTTTCAGTCACTCTTCTCGTCGAGAATGGCGCCAACGTTAATCTCGCGGACAGCGACGGAATGACGCCACTAATTGTCACTTGTTACTTTACCGGAAAGGTTGTGAACAAGTTGTTGCATAATTTGTGACTGACTGTTTTTTCGCGTTCATAGATTGACATTGTGCTCCTGCTGCTTTTACACGGTGCCATTGTTGGACAGACGGATTTCACTGGTGCAATTAGTCTAATTGCCCTAAAATTATTGGATTAATATTCCCTTTTTTCAATTTTAGGGATGAAATTTGCTCTTTTGGGAGCCGCCAGGGCGGGCTATTTGGAAGTGTGTCGGCTGCTGGTGAACGGATGGGCAGCGGATGTCAACCAGCAAACAATTGACGGCACCACAGCTCTGATGCGCGCGAGCGGTCGGGGACACGTGGACGTTGGTGAGAAAAATTGTGCCAAATTTTGACAATTTTTCTTCATTTTCAGTGAATTTTCTCGTCGAACATGGCGCCGACCTTGACCACACCGACTTTGATGGATACAACGCGTTGATGTGCGCAGTGAAGAACAGAAGGACGGAAACGGCACTTCATTTGGTGACGATCGGCGCGAACACTGACCAAATTGGCATTGATGGTGAGCAGAAAAAGTGGTTAAACCGCACGGCTTTTATATGTAATTTGCTCCCATTTACAGGCAAACGGGCGCGCGACTTGGCTGAAGAAAGCGGACTTGCCGAAATGATTGACATTTTCCGTGCCGCGGCTGAGCAGCGGGAAAACGCCGATGGGTAAAATAGGATGTTTTTTTGATCCAAAAAAACAACAACACATTTTCAGGCATCAGAACGAACATTAACAGCGGCGGATGAGAGGGAATCGCGGCTCAAAAGAATTGGACGGATGTGCCGAATTATTCGGAAGATATTCTCGAGCACTTATGTATTATTGCAGTGTATTTGTTCATATTTGAATTCACTTGTCGTGTTTGTCTGCTCTGATTGTACATAAATAACAATTTTTTTATTTAACAAAAAAATAATAATTATAGGTATCCCAATTAAGAATACAAAAAAGGATCGATCGATCATTTCTGAAATAATTCATTCATTCTTCCCGATGATCACTGCTTGGCCCCGCTGAACTCGAGAACATCTTTTTCGTTGCTTCTATTCGTTTCAGACAATGGCCTAAATTAAATGCAATTTAATTCGGTGAAAAGGTAAATTTCAAAATGGCAAATGCCACTGAATCACTGGGGCTTACACTTACCCAATGCAATTTTTGAAGGCACACAAATCAAAAAAGATATTGTTCAAATTGGCATCCAAAATTCTCATCTATTTTTGTTCATTTATCAGTAGAATCTGCTGATTTCACCTAATTTTTTCCACTTTTTGCTAGGCTAATTTTAAATCCGTCGAGAATTGTTTTAATTATTTTGCTCAACAAAATGTCAGACAAAGCAAAAGAAGCGGAGGATAAGATGGCAAAAGCAATGTAAAATTAAAATGCCAATTTCAATTTTAAATTTTGTTTTCCTTTTTTCTTCAGTTTCGTCTCTGCCGATTGTTGGCTCAAAAGACATTGTTGCTGGATTTTATTTATAAGATTTGAAAAATGATCAGAAAGTGAGTAGTGATTGGACGGCTTATTCATCATCGACCAATTTGCGTTTTGTCTATTTTTCTTCCACCGTTAAATCAACGGCCAATGTCACTTTGTCCTCGTCACTGTCATACAACCCTTTGTCCGGATCCATAATAAATTCCTGTGTTTTTACAAAAAAATTAGCAAAGAAAGTGGTGTATCATGCCAATTCGTACAAAAGGCAACTCATACACTGTTGTACAAAGGCAACTCTACATTTTTAGGTTAAGCCTAGGCTTTAGGCTTAGGCCTAAGCTTAAGGCTAGGCCTTAGCTTAGGCTTGCTCGGGCCTAGGCTTAAGCTTAGGCTTTATCTTGTAAAACTTTATTGATTTTTGTACGAGTTGCCTTTGTACAACAGTGTACGATTGTTGCCATTGACCCAAACAAAGTTGACTGGTGACACTTACCATAGAAGTGAATTTTGGGAAGCCCCAGCTCTTAGCTTTGTAATTGAAAATTCTGTCAAATTTGTGAGTAAAATCCGCCGTTCCGCTCTTTTGTGAAACAATTCGAAGGGTTGCCGAACATTCGCAGCTCCAACAAATGCCATCTTTAGCAATCAAAAACTAATGAATGCAATTAGAAATTCTCATATTTTCACCATTTTTCGACGGAGGGAAGCACAAAAGATAAAAGCCCAAATTTTTGTCGGTGCCGTCTTCCTTATCCGTTGTTATTTCTGCCGATATTTTCCACTCAAATCCCTTCATTTGCACGGCTTCGCTGTTCCGTCTATTTCCCACTTCTTTCGTAAATTCAGAAAATTTCTCAATTTTCATCGTCAGTGTCCCCCAGTTTGCATTGGCTATGATCCAATCAGAAACTCGTCCATGCCATTGAAATTCCAATGGTTTAAGCTCCGTATTTGCTTCATCTACAGTGAAATCGATGGCCAATGTTAATTTGTCCTCATTTTGGTTGACCAATGCTTTGCTCTGATCCATCAGTTCCTTATTAATTAATGATCATTTAATTTTTATTTGGGCATTTATTTATTTGAATTGGCACTCACCGTAAATGAAATGAAATTGTCATATCCCCAGCTGTTGGATTTGTTGTTAAAAAATTGGTCACTGTATTCTCTTCGGTAATCCGCCATTTGTGAAACAATTCGAAGAATTGCCGAACATTTGCAACTCCAATTTTCGTCTTAAAAACTCAATTAAATTTATTTGTCAAATAACCAATGAACGGATTTTTAGGTTTTCACCTATTTTTTTTTTTGCGAATAGCATATGTGAGATAAGCGCAAAAAAACACACATTTTTCGATCACTTTTCGATTTAGAAGAGCGACTTTTTAGCAACTATTTTTGCTTGTAAAATTAAAAAAAAAAACTATTTTTTCAACTATTCATGCTTTTCAACAAAAAATTATTATGAAAAATGCAAAATCTTCAAATATGTTTGATTTACAATTTGTGCAACCGAAAAGGACAAAGATGAGGAAATTTTGGAAAATTCACACATTTATTGACATGTTTTTCCAATTTTTGGCAACTTTTTTAGCAAATATTTTGGCATTTTTCAGTTTTTTAGCAACTATTTAGGTACCTATTTCGCGTTATTTTTAGCACCTAAAAATCCATTCCCTGCAAATAACTTTTAATTGGCACCTTTTCTTGGCATATCGCACCATAAGTAAATGCCCAACCATTTCTCATTATTGTCACTGCTTTCCTTCCTCTGATTTATTTCTGCCCAAATTTTCCATGGCAATCCTTTGATTTGTACAGTTTCACTTTGACGTTCGCTCTCGAGGATTTCCATCGCAAATCCCGACACTTTTTCAATGTCCATCAAAAGTGTCCCTGTCGCTTTGCTTTGATCCCAGATGAATTTGTCCATTTTTGGCTCATCAACAGTGATGACATCAATGGTCAATGTCACTTTGTCCTCGCATTTGGTGTAAAAGCCTTTTTCCGGGTCCATCAATTCCTTAATTGTCCCATTAATTGAATCATTTAAGGGGGGCCAGTTAATTGTCACTCACCACAAAAGAAATGAAATTAGGAAAGCCCCTGTTGGTTGAATTGTTGTCAAAAACACGGTCACAAAGTGTCCCA
Organism: Heterodera glycines; assembly: GCA_004148225.2. NCBI lineage: Eukaryota > Metazoa > Nematoda > Chromadorea > Rhabditida > Heteroderidae > Heterodera > Heterodera glycines. Next base: position 2,645,335 of record CP049711.1, on the reverse strand, counting down.
ACAGTGGAATTCTCAGCACCATTTTTTCGATTAATAATTCGAAAAATTGCTGATCGAACGAAGCAGCGCCAATGGAAATCTTAATGGCAATTAATTAAAGCTATCATTTAGGCAATAATTGATAGGTAATGAATTTACACCTTTTTCTGGAGCACCGCACGAAAGGTAAATGCCCAACCATTTCTCATTGTTAACGCTTCCATTTTTTGTTTTAATTTTTGCCAATATTTTCCATGGCAATCCGTTGATGTGCACAGTTTCACTTTTTCGATCACTTCCAAAGACTTCTCGCCCAAATTCCGACGCTTTTTCAATTTCCATAAAAAGTGTCCCTGTCGATTTGTTTTGACCCAAAATGAATTTGTCCATTTTTGGTTCATCAACAGTCATGACATCAATGGTCAGTGTCACTTTGTCCTCTTCTCTGTTATAATAACCATTGATCGGGTTGACCACTTCCTTAATTAGCCATAATTATTAATTAATATTAATTAAGGAAACAATTTGGCACTCACCTCAAAGCTAATGAAATTTCCAAATCCCCAACTGCTGTTCATTTGATTGTTATAATCACAAAGTGTCCCAATGGAATTCTCCGTTTCGCTCTTTTCCGACACAATTCGAAATGTTGCCGAAAAAAGGCAGTTCAAAGGTTTTTCTATTATTTGTAAAAAACAAATATTAATTTTTCTTTAATTTTTAATTATTAATTAAAACTGTTGTACCGTGTTTTGTTCGCTCATACCATAAGAAAAATCCCAAATATTTCTTCTCATCATCAGCAGCAGTGCCTTCCCTGATTTCTGCTTGAATATTCCATGCCAATCCGTTGATGTATACGGTATCACTGAATCGGTAACCCCCGACAGACTCTCCCGCAAATTCCGACACTTTTTCAATTTCCAACGCCAGTGTCCCTCTTCCGTTGCGCTTGGCTGTGTTCCAATCAGAAATTCGTCCATGGCTTGGGAATTTCAAGGAGTACAGCTCCGGCACTCCACGAAGAGAAAGATTTGGATGGGAATTGAACTGATAAACGCCAAACACTTCTTCCACTGTTAACAGACCGGATGGAACTGAAAAATTTTTAAAAAAATGTAAAAATTTATATGCCCCAAAAGAAAATTCAAATTTTTATTGTCCGATTACCAACGAATTTTGAAAAATCCTCCTCAGGGATATTTGGAAAACGAATTTTGAACAGTGCCGGACCAAGCACAGAACGACGATTATCCGAGGAGCATTCAATGCCATTCTGACGACATTTTTCATCGGCCCAACGGAGTGCCTAAATTTGAAAAAAAACGAAAATTATAATGCAAATGAAAAAAGGAAAAAAAAAAAGTCGAAATTACAGTTTTCCAAATTTCAAATTCATTGCTTAGCAACAAACGATCAAGATCGAGAAGTACACAAAAGATTTTCTGATCAATTTCCAAAAAGTCATCTGATTCGAACAAATGGGCCGCATTTTGACAAATATAACGCAGACATTTGTTGACAAAATCCTTAAAAAATGTATATTAAATTATCAAAAATTATACAAACAAACAAAAAAAGTGATGATCCCTTTAAATTAGGGATACATATTAAAAATATGAATTTAAATCTGTCCTTCCAACCTCCAATTCGAAAAGGCAAGCATAGGCATAAGCCATGAAAACATTGCGCAATTCGGAGATGGGAATTTGCAAAGATCGGTCGACCAGGGCGGGGATGTTGTACTTTTTTGCTAATTAAAAATTATTATTTTTTATTTATTTAATTTAATTTAAAAATAAATCCACCGGCATAAAGCACTGCCATTGCATTTTCTCCGTTTAATTCGCTAAAATCAGCCACGTATATGTACTTCAACATAAGTTTGAACGTTGTTGGTTCAATGTCGGGGACCTCCACAACACAACATTTAGCTGAGGCTAATTAAATTAATTAGGAAAATTAGCAGACTAATTGGATTTCTCAATTTTACATCATTAATATTAATACCATTTTCCGCTTTTCCATTTTGGGAGTCAAAACGGAACATTGCCTCAAAAACATCGGAAGTGTTCATCAAAATGTGTTTATGTGCTGGCAAAATCTTTAAAAATGTGGAAAATTACATAATTGAAATTAAATATAAAAAGGGTAATTTAAAAATTTAAAATTTAAATTGAAAATTGAAAATTTAAAAAAAAAAATTTAACTCGCCTCTTTTTCGTCTCCGTCCCCCACCAAAAAGTGCACATCCGAATGCTCACCCGTGCTGCTCAACAAATATTTCATCCGATCCATCGAATTTCTCAACGATAAAAAAAAAATTGCAAATCAGAAGAATTTTAACAATAAAAATTGTTGTCTTAATTAACTGTGAAATGTGGCGTATAAAATAGGGAAAGAAAAAGAAAAAAATAAAGTAAAAATAAACCTAATTTAAGCTTTTTATACATACAAATGTTTGTTTTTCGAATTTCCAAAATTTTTGCAAAATTCTTAGCCAAAAAATCAATTGAATTTTTCCAACTGTTTGCAATTGGCATCATATTTAGCGAAAGAATCGACAGGAAAATCGATGTTGACCTGGGAAAGTGCCAGAGATGAAAGGGTGCCGCCCATCAAAAAGGGCCTTATATAAAACGCAGGGGGAAAAGTTTGGGCACGGGGGAAGCAAATTTTAAAAAATCGAATATTTTAATTAATTTTAAATATTACGCATTGTTGATTACCGTATTTGCTCTTTTTATGTGCCATGGTATATTATTTTTCAACCTCCTCAGAAAGGGGTAGATAATTGGAGACTGGTAGACTAAAGGAGTCTGGGAGATTATTTTCGGATGATTTTAGTGGAAAATTTTTGCGAAAAAAATCATAAATCTCTTTCTCTCCTAGTTAATGCCTTCTCTATTTTTGGATGGCTCCACTTCAAATATGGTCTGGTGGCTAAACCTTCTGCCTTTCATTATTTTTCTCTTGGGTTCAATTCCTCAACGGTACAGAATTTTTTTTATAATTTCTTTAAATTATTTTTCAATTGAAATTTTAATTAATAAAAAATATTTCAATTTAAAAATTATTTTTTCTGGAATCGGTTTAAAAGCTAGGGCCCTGACCCGGCTTTTCTGACCCGGCAATACCCTGACCCGGTATTTGCCCAAATACCCGGGCCCGTAACCCTAATTTAATATACGATTTTGAATTGGCCATTATTTGTCTGAGAGAGATCGTTATGTTCAATGTACACATCTGCTGTTTACATAAACATAAATATAAAGGATTGCATATGTAATAACTAATAACTTAAGATGCGAAATTGTCCATTATAAATTTTTCTTCTTTTGTTTTTAATTTATTAAAGATTTTTTCGGTTTTTACAATTTAAATTTTCATTCCATCGTCGAGTCGGAGGCAGCTTAACGTGTCTAATACAGTGGCATATCTCGAGGATGGCGATTTTGTATCAGTACAGTTGGCCCCTCCAAAGCAAAAAAAAAATTAAAATTTTTTTTGATTTTAGTAAATTGTTGCGACAAGCATTTTGCTCGCCTATATTTTTTAAATTGCTCAAGCCATACTGACAAATTTTGTCAGGGAATTTGCTACCTGCTCCCCGACTTTTCTTTTCCAGGTCAAGCAAAAATCATAGATTAAATTGTGATCTGCTGGTGTTCAGCAGTAGGGATAGCATCATTTCGAGGCCCTAAAAATTTTCGGAAACCGAAGTCGGAAATCGGAAATTCAGAAAAATATAAAAAAATATAATAATAATAAAAATTTCTAAATATTTTGTAGGCTAAATTTTAAATTCTTAACAAAGTAAAAAGTGATTCCAAAAATGTTTTTCGTATATTATTTCGACACATAGTTTCTCCAATTAAGTTTGAGATGTTAACGGCTTACGGCGAATTTAATGGCCGAAAGCGTTCCCGTTTTGACCCGTCATATTCCCCACTAAATAATCAGCACTCATTGGACAAAAAACAACAACTGCTGGACGGAGTGGCAAAATTAAATTTCGACAACCTCGTCAACGACCAAACCATCTCTGAAGAAAGCCGGGCGCAAATCGCACAGCTCACCACCCTTCTCAAATTGGCAGCAAACATCATAACATCATTGGAGACTCGATGGCGCCACAAATTGACAATGCCGCGGAAATGGAACGTCGCCGCTCGGTGGTGGCAACTGGTATTCCTGAATCGGTGTCCGACATCCCGTCAGAGCGCGTGGCGGAAGATCACAACACTGTTACTCGCCTACTTGACCAGCTCGGGGTCGAGTGTCCGGTAACCAGCTATCGGATGGGCAACCAAGCCCCAAATGGTCGGCCCAGGCCTCTCAAAATCGTTCTGGCCGCGTCAAAGTTTCAGCGCATCACCATCACACATTGGAGCAAAAAAAGAGCCGAACTGCGAAAAATTCCACAAATGCAACGACTCAATTTGCGCGAATCGTTGACACCCGAACAATTGTCGGCCCGCCGTGAGATGCAGAAAGAATGCACGGCCAAACGAGCACAAACTGGTCAGGATTGGATCATCTACAATGATCGCCTGATTCTGCGGGATGATATCAAAGGAAAAAGCACTGCGATGTTTCCGCCGACTGTTTCTCTGATCACAAATGTTCATCCGACAAAAAACTGACTTCCATTTGCAATGATTTGAGGTTTGGGGGCTTTTTGGAACAACAACAAACAAACTCAAACAAAAATAATGCCCCCACACCTCATCCACTTCCCAAAAAAACTTCCAATTATGTTGCTCATCCACCTGCGATACCCATGACATTATCTACCTCATATGACGATATTTCTTTCACATTATCACCATTTATTTGTTCTAGGGAAAAGGCCGTAAATACTAATCTCAAAATAACCCCTAAAGTCAGATCTCCCACAAAACCGGTACATAATTCAAATGTTAATTTTCAAAAAAATAAAAAACATAATTTTAAAGGCTGTTTAACTAATGCCCGGTCAATTTCCAACAAAACTGACCTTCTTTTAGCCTTTCTTAACACCGAAAAAGTCAACTTCCTCGTAATTACCGAATCCTGGCTTAATAACCAAAATTCAATAATTTTAAACTCAATTTTACCTGAAAACTATCAAATTTTTTCTGCTTTAAGGGCCGAAAAAAAAGGAGGGGGCGTCTCAATTATAACTGAAAAAAAATATCCCATTTATTCCTCAACAACGGATTCCAAATTCGGTTGTGAAATTGTTGTATTACGCTTTAAAAATTTGAAAAACTTTTCAATATTTGGGGCCTACAGGCCCCCAACAATTAATCTATCGAACACAAAAAACTTTTTTTCTTATTTGGATCAAAAAATCCATGGGCCGACCTTAATCTTAGGGGATTTTAATTTGAATAGCAATTTATAAAATGGGATAATGGCAAACCAACCCCACTTTCAAAAATTGGACAACACTTTGTAAATTTCTTCACAAAAAATTTTCTAAGTATGCATTGTACCGGGCCCACCCGAGGAAATGAAATCCTTGATCTTTGCTTGACAAATGATGCCAGGCTGGTAACAGAGGTTGAAATTAAAGACAGTCTAATAAATTCAGACCATGAATCTCTCTTCATAAATATATCTATTTCCTTACAGAAAACCAATCCCCCAGTAATAAGCTATAGAAAATTTGAACCAAAAAATATTCATCAAATAAATTCCTTCTTAAGCTTCCATCTAAATGACTCATTGCAATCCGAGTTTGACTTAGAGCATAAATATAACAGGTTCACTAAAGAATCCATTGATGCAATGGATTTATTTTCACCAAAAATAACCTTCAAAAAGGAACCAAAAAATGTCCATTATCCTATTTAACTCCAAGCTTCCATAAAGGAAAAAGCAAAAATCTGGAAAAAGCTTAAAGAAAACCCGAATAAATACAAACCTTTATATAATTCAATTAGCCTACACATAAAAATTCAGATTAGAAAATTTCAGGAGCGCGAAGAAAAAAAATTTCTTGACAAAAATTCCAAAAATATTTTCAAATATATCGAAAAAGATTTTCAAAGATGGGAAACCCCTCTAATTCTTTATGATAACAAAACAATTATAGACGACGGAGAAAAAGCAGAAATTTTTGCCAAACATTTTGCATCAACTTTCCAAAATTCCAATAATTATCCTCAACCACCCAAAACTTTCTCAAATAGTCCTAATTTTCCGACACTTTCAACTTTACAATTTAATGTCCTAGACGTTCTTGAAATTCTAATATACCTTCCAAATAAAAATAACACCTCGCCAGACAACATTAGTTTCAAATTTCTTAAAACTTTTCGCTTAATCTTAGCTAGGCACCTGACAAATCTGTTTAACTTATCTTTATGTTCGGGCAACCTTCCAAAAATCTGGAAAACTTCATTAGTTTTGCCACTCTTCAAAAATGGAGACAAAAATTTAGTAAACAATTACCGTCCTATATCTATTACTTGTTCCTGTTGCCGAATTTTTGAACACTTAATAGCAAAAAAAAAACAATCTTATCTCTGAACACCAGTTCGGATTCTTAAAAAGTAGATCAACAACCATCCAATTAATCTCCTCACTGGAAGACTGGTACAATGCAATACTTAGAAACCAAAAAATTGATATAATTTATTTAGATCTTCAAAAAGCCTTTGATCAAGTCCCGCATGATCTTTTAATATACAAACTCAAAAAAACCGGAATAACGGGAAACTTATTAAATTGGCTTCGGGATTTTCTTCTTGGAAGAACCTTTAAAGTAAGAATAAATCAAAAATTTTCAAATGAATTTCCTGTCAAATCAGGAGTCCCACAAGGGTCAGTTCAGGACCTATTTTATTTTTAATTTTTATTAATGATTTGCCTGAAAAAATTCCAAAAGAAATCTCAATTAAACTTTTTGCAGATGATACAAAAATTTACCATTGCTATTCAAATGAATCCCAACGTAAAGTTTTAGAAACAGCTCTAATTTCAGTCTTTAATTGGGCTGAAACATGGGGCTTAAATTTTTCAGTAAAAAAATCTTCCGTCTTATATTTAGGAAAAAATAACAAAAAAATACCGTACACAATTAAAAATTCAACTATTCCTGAATCAAAAATTATTCGTGATTTAGGCATTTTAATTGACAACAAACTCAAATTCAACGGACATGTTTCAATAATTCTCCAAAAAGCTTATCTCAAAAGCAGAATTCTTTTTTAAAAAATTAAAACCAAGTCAACCAAGACTTGGATTACAGTTTATAAAAGTTTTATTCGACCCCTTTTAGAATACGCAACCGAAATTTGGAATCCTCGAACCAAAAAAGATATAAACCGCCTGGAAAAATTTCAGAAAAACTTTACAAAAAATATCTTCAGAAAATGCTGTTTCCCCTATATCTCATACAGCGAAAGGCTAAAATTTCTTAAACTTTCCAAGCTTGAAACCAGGAGAAAATATCTTGATATCATAACAGCCTTTAAAATTATCAAAAATACTACTCACCTTAACCCAAAAAACCTTTATAATTTTTCAAACAGGAAAAGGTCACCTTTTCCTATTTTGTTAACCAAACGGAAAATTACCAAAACAGAACACTCCTTTACTAACAGAACCACAAAACATCTACAAGAAATTTGTAAAAATTCAGATATTTCAATATCAAATTCATTGCCCACCTTCAAAAAAAAAGTAAAAAACATTTTACAAGATTAATTTCAATTTGGAGATCTGACATCATCATGTTTCCCGGACTATCATTTTCTTCCGAAAGTATAAGCGGCCTTTGTCCCTTCTTTTGGACTTTTTATTACTTGATAAATAAATAAATATTTGCTTGAAAAAATTATTCAATGATTTTTATCACTTTTTTAATGTCATTATTTATTTATTTTTTTTGTGTCAGCATTATGCTCGAATAAAAACGGTATAAAAAAACACGGTTCAACTGAAGTCCCACCAACATTTTTTTTGAATATTCATGCATTTTTGAACGATTGATTCCCATGGGTAAATGGACACTTCAGTCCCGGGTCTGTAACTCGGCTCAGACTGCTTGCCGCGGCCTAAAAATGGTACCATCGATTTCTCTCATCGAAAATAATAGAATGGAATATCATTTATCTACAAAATCAAATTTGGTAGTAATCTTCAATTTTACCAAGATTTTTTTGATTATATTACAGTTTTTTTTGAAAAATACTGACATAAAAAATAAAGATTTTCGCAATAAAATTGGAAAGTGCTCACAATCAACTCCCGGCCTAAGAAAATAAAATTCTCTTTTGCTTAATGTTAATCTGTGATGATTTATCCTTGTTCGGCTGCAAATGGCGTGGGACATGTAAACTGTTTTTGGGGCGCGTAAAATGTGAGAGAGGCGTAAAATGCCATAGGATGCGTATTTTATGGACCATTAAATGTGAAGGAAAAAAGCATGTGAGATCTATTTTACAATAAATTCAAAAGCTTAATTTTTATAAATTATAAATCGGGATCGGATTTATATTTTTTCAAATTTTTCTTCCTGAGGGTTTTTTTCGCTGAGAAAAAACAAGCGGAATTTTCGATTTAACTTCACTATTCATAGATAGTAAAAAAAATGGATATTTTTGATTTTCGCAAATTCATTTCGTCCATATCTTCCATATTTTGCAAATTGTTTTTCTTAATCCATATAAATCCGGACCTTAATCAATTGCATACATGGAAACGCTTCACACCAGTGTGTATAAGCAAATGGGCTGACAAATTGCTTTTGGTAGAACATTTTTTTCCACAATCGTCACACTAAAATGAATATTTGAATAGAGACAGCCGGATACCGATCAGGGCTGGACGTAATTACGGATTACGTATTACGGATTACGGAAATTACGGCCTTTTTGGAGTTACGGATTACGGATTACGGGTTACGGATTTTTGGGAGTTTTCCGTAATTTTGATCCGTAACTGGCTTTTTAGATTATTTTTCGAGACGATTTCTTGCAAGATTTTTTTTTATAAAATGAATTTTTTTTTTCTATTTTTATTAAAAGGCTACCCATATTTCGATTTAATCTGACTTATTCTTGGTAATTTGTAGTATTATTAACATACATAAAGGGGGGGAGGAGGCTAGCAAAGGGGAAAAGAGGAAATGCTAAAAATTTGGCCATTTTTTAACAAAATTCGTTAAAATTCTGAAAAAAATTTTCCTCGGCGGCGCTTATCGGCACCGCCCGCCCCAAAAATTCCTAATTATTTTTAAATATTGGCTCCAAAATCTTAGTCATTTTTAGACAAATTCTTATAGCAAATTGCATAAAATTTTTCAAAAATTTTTCCGGCGGCGCCTTTCGGCGCCGCCTGACCCCCCCCCCCCACATTCCCCAGTTTTTTGGAAAAAGCACACCGCGAAACAAACTATTTTGGGATTTTCACCTCAAAAACAAGCAGATATTCTGATCATAAATTAATCTTAACAATTTTTAGATTGGATTTTTTAAATTTAAAAATTTTTTAAATTCAAAATTTTTTTTGAAAATTACGTATTACGGATTACGCCAAATTACGGCCTTTTTGGACCTCCGTAATGACGGATTACGGATGGCCGTAACTGAAAAAATTGCCGTAATTACGGATTTCCGTAATTGAAAATCAGTTACGTCCAGCCCTGATACCGATCCTACACTTTTTAGCCAATTAAATATTTTATCAATTAATTTTTTATTTTTACTCACTTTGAATCGCTTTTCGCCAGTGTGAATTCGCATATGATTTTTAAGACTGATCGACTTCGGAAATACTTTTCCACAATCATTGCACTATTTCAAAAATATTTATTTTTATTTTATAATTATGCAATTCTCACCTTAAAATTTTTCTCTGAGTGAATTTGAAGATGACTTTTTAAATGGCTGCTTTGTTTGAATCGTTTGGCACAATGGACACACTTATTTAGGAAAACATTATTTAATAATATTATAACTTAATTAAATATTTACTATTAAAAACTTTATAAATATTACTTTTTACTATCAATTACTAATTAATAAATTTTATTTTTTGTAATTAAATGTTTTTTCGCATTTAGTCTCAAAAATTTAAAGGTTTATGATTTTTTGAAAATTTAAACACAAATTTTTGAGAAATTTTTGCCTATATTTTGGCAATTTATCTTCCATGTTATAATCAGTATTTTTGAATTTTTTTTTTGTATATATAAATGACAGAAAAATTTTATCAGAAATAGTCTAACTATTTAATATTAAAGGTATTAAGAATTATTTTTAATGTTTTTTGGTAACTTTCCTCACCAAGCATTTGTTTTTATTAATTTTTCAAAATTATTCCTTTTTCCATACAAATCAGTTGAAATCAGAATCAAATTTTTACATACATATTCATAAAAAAGAAAACTCCTATAAAATTAGTGGGTAAATCTTTTAAAAATAAGGCTAAAATTTGCATTTCACCCGACGACGCTTGGAATCCCATTTTTAAAAAAAAGGGGCTAAAAAACTGTTAAATAATTGTCATTGGAAAGATCTGTTAACAAAGCAAACCGGCACCACCAAGAGCCCCAAAATTCCCTTATATTTTTAAATTGACTCAAAACCGCGAAAGTACTTAGAATTGACAAATTTTTCATACGAAATTTTTGTGAAAAAATTATCAGGTCTTGGGTTTTTTGCATCTCGGTCTCGGGAAATTTTCGGTTTCGAACAGCACTTTAATTTATTAATTAATTAATTTTTTACTCACTCTGAATGGCTTTTCGCCAGTGTGAATGTACATATGTGTTTTAAGATTTGCGGCACTGCCGACGATTGCCTTTTGGCATATCAAACATTTGTTTTGCCTTCCCATTGGTTTCCGCAAGTATTCTTTCTTATGCTGAAGGATTTTTGATTAAATAAATTATATAATTTAAATTTTATTATTTTAAGTTTATCTTTTACCAAATAGTTCTTCTTCATTTGCTTGCAACCTTCTCTTTGTTCTTCTTCCTCATCCTCTTCTTCATTCTCACTTTCCTCCTCCTCCTCTCCTACACCATTATCTTCTTCCTCTTCTCCATTATTTTCCTCGACCAATTGTTCTCTTCCTTCCTCTTCTTCATTCTTTTCCATTTCTTCTCTTCCTTCCTGTTCCTCATTCTCTTCCATTTCTTCTCTTCGTTCCTCTTCCTCATTGTCTTCCAATTCTTCTCTTTCCTCCTCTTCCTCTTTGTCCTCCACCAATTCTTCTCTTCCTTCCACTTCCTCATTCTCTTCAATTCCTCCTCTTCCTCATTGTGTTCCATTTCTCCTCTTCCCTCCTCTTCCTCATTGTATTCCATTTCTCCTCTTCTCACTTCTCCATTATTGTTTTCCATTTCTTCTCTTCCCTCCTCCTCTTCCTCATTCACTTCCATTTCTCCTCTTCCTTCCTCTTTTCCAGCATTAACTTTTAAAAGAATGAAGAGAAGACAAGCGGCGATGACCAATCCAATTACAAAAGGCACAACGATTTTCATTTTTTGGACTAAGTGATCGAATATTATTAGAAATTCAGATTTACGTTTCACATAACTTTTTTCGGCGCGCTTTTTCCAAAAAAATTTTGAGGAAGAAGGGGTCCGGCGGTGCCGATAGGCGCGCCGGAGGAAATTTTGAAAATTTGAGTGTAATTTGTTAACAGATTTTCAACAAAAAAGGCTGGTTTTCGTGATTATTAAGCTCAATTGGTAGGATTTTCATTTAAAAATATGATAAAAATGTGTCAATTAAAAAAAACTATGAGGAATCATATTTTGTCGATAGGAAAGCCATGAGTATACAGTAGTGATGCTCGAGAGTCTCGGTCTCGAGTCTCGACTCGAGAAAAGTCTCGGGTTTTTTTGGTCTCGGTCTCGAGTCTCGGTCTCGGGTTTTCAAGTCTCGGTCTCGATTTTCGAGACTCGAGACCGAGACCGAGACTTTTTTACACCCCTAATGATTGTTGGCCTTTGGTAAACTTCTATTTTTATAAATTTTAGGTTCTTTTTTGTTCAAATTTGTTAATATATGCGTGGTCCAGCGGGTTGTGTTCTTGGTTTTGTTCCTTATTTTTGCGTTGGATCAGTTCCCCTCCAAGTATTATTTATTCTTCTCATTTTTCAAAATTAATCTTTTTTTCGATGGGAGTTCAAACACAATTTTAACAATTAAAATCGTAAAAATGTCATTTTTGGACTAAATCTATTAACAAAGTGCACTAAAAATTTCAAAATTTTCTCCGGCGGCGCCTAACGGCACCGCCGGCACCCAAAACTCTTACTTTTATTTTAAAAAAGTAGCTCAAAGACGCAAAATTTGGTCATTTTTTGGACAAAATCCGTTAACAAATTGCAGTAAAATTTTAAAAAATTTTCCCGGCGGTGCCTATCGGCACCGCCGGACCCCTGTTCCCGAAACATTTTTTTGAAAAAGAGCACCACAAAAAATGGTGTAAAAAAGTCAATCATATGAAAAGGAAAAATGCATGGTAGCTTAAATAAGGAAAAAAACAAAAATTTTTGAGAAAACTCAAAAGATTGATTTTTTTCGATTTTTAAGTGTGTAAGAAAAAATTTTTGAAAAAAGTAAAAGCCTATATTGCATAAGAAATCCTTCCTGAATTGGTCAAATCAATTTTGTGAAACGTTCAATCACTTTAAAAATTCTGAAAATTACCAAATTCGTAAAATAACACATTGCTGTATTTGTTTATTGTAAATTTTTTTCCATTATTTGCCAATTCAAATTTAAATTGCTAAAATTGTTTTTTTTTAATTTCTTGTTTTATCGTAGAATATTAATTAATGTACGAACATTTGCAATGGTTTAGTAATGGAATTGCTGATGATGATGGTAATGTCGGGCTGATCACCATATAAATTTAATATATTTTAAAAGTAAATAGTAAATATGTCTTTTTAATGCTTTTTGGCGCTGTTAAATGCAACCATTTTGGATCAGCTTAATCCACGATTAAAAAATTAATTTGTGCAAGAGACGACAAGAAAAGGGGAAATCCTTCAGCCTCAATTCGATCAGTTTAACCGTTTCAACTCCGATCAGAGATTGATTAAATAAAATTCATTTCGTCACCTTTTTCGGCATTTTCATTAATTGATATATTTGCTTTAAATTTTAAATTGTGCTTAAAATCTTAAAAATTTATTTTGTCCTTATTTGAAAGAAATGTTCTCTGATTTTGAGATAATGACTGACCAAATTTGTTTTTTTTTCATAATCTTTTCAGGGTATTTGGACTAATTTGTTACCAAATTTAGTCTTTTAATTTATCGCTAAAATTCTTTAAATAATCATGGGAGGCGAAAATACCAAATTTTATACTATATTTAATTTACCCAAACGCTTTAAAGCTATTTTGCCGAATATTCTTGGTTTTTTTGGCCATTATCTTTTGATTTCAAAGATTTTTCGATGCTATCCCTATTTTCATGTTTACGTTTTTTAATGTCAAATAAAAATTTGTAATTAAAAAAGATTTAAAATTTACAATAATACAAAAACGTAATAAAAACATTGGAAAGAGAAAATTCAATCAAAATGTTTCTGTTCTTTTCCATTTTGTTGGGTCATCGTTTTGCCGTTAATTGTTTTATGCCCCTCTCATTAATATTAATTATTATTAGTGACCTATCAGGGACAGCAAAAGGTTCATTTCTCCTTCATTTTTTCTTTCTTAATTCTTTTTCCGATAAATAAAAAAAAGGAAGTAAATAGTTAAGTATTTACGCGTCCCATGGTATTTTTTCGTCCCATGGCATAACTTTTTATATAATTTTCATGAAAAAAGCCCTTTCAGCTGTAAAAGTGCCGAAAACTGTCTTAATAATTTGCCTCAACAAATGTTAGAAATTATTCGAATTCGGAGCAAAATTGGAGAGAATGGCACAAAGCAAATGGAAATTGTCAATTCCCGTTGGCAACCGTTGCCAATTCCGTCGCCAGACAAAGTCAACGGATTTGAATGCATCGAGATCTCGTAAAATTGGCAAAATTCAAAATTTTGTCAACATTTCCCATTCATTTTCAGTTACATAGACCAAAATGTCATCAAATTTCTCCTCCGTTTTCATCAACTTTTCACCTCCTGTCCAATTCATTTGATCATCAACGTAACCGATGACAGAATTTTGGAGTTCATTTTGCGCAAAATTTGGCCAGTGTTCGGAAACAAACTTTGTGGTATGTTTTGTTTACGGGTGTTTATCGCCGTTTTCGGAAATTCGTCCCCTCACTTCTCAACGATTGTACAGCTGTTCGCGTTCTCTCTTTCCACAACAATGCCATGCCGTTGGGTGGACAATCGGTGGCCAAATGGCTTTTTACTCGCCTTCCGGACAATGGGCCAAAGGTGTTAAGTTGCTGTCTGCTCGATGATGCAAATTTGAAGTCGACAATTGGTGTCATCAAAGCGGTGCTTACCAACAGGGCTGCAAAAAATATGCACGAAAAATGGCCAAAATATGCGCATAAATATGCAAATAAAATCGTGAAATATGCATCAAATGCACAAAAAAACTTGAAAATTAGGGGTGCAAATTTATTTAAAAATTTTCTTCACTAGTGCACTTGCCAATGAGCTGCTACATTTCTTTTATAAAATTCTCTTTAGCAAATATTGACATTTTTTAAATCAAAAATTTTCTCATGAAAAAAAAAATTTGGGGGAAGAATTTTTGAGAAAATTTCCAATTCTTAGTGGTGTTTTTAAAAATTTTCGGTCGATTCTTAGGGGTGTATTTTTCTGAATTTTTTAGGGCCGATTCTTAGGGGTTTCCGTTTTATTGAATTTTTTTTAACAAATTTTCCAAAATATGCAAAAAATCTGAAAATATGTACAAAAAATGTCAAAATATGCATGAAATATGCAGAAAAACCCTAAATATGCAAATATGCACAAAAATCCCGAAATATGCAAAAATATGCAAATAAAAGTCCCGATTTTTATACGCAAACACAAAAAAGAAAGTGTTTTTCCTGCTATTTAGAGCATGGAGAAGCCAGGAAAAAATATATGCATTTGCATATTTTTTGCAGCCCTGCTTACCAATAATTAATTTATTAATATTTATTTGCCAATCTTTTCATATTTTAGAAATTTGCAAAACCTTCTACTTCCGTCAGTTTCATTGTTGTCATTTGGTTTCCGGCGTTTTTTGCTTACTCCTTTGAGCCCTTTAATGAGAACAACGAATTGACTCGGGAACAATTGACATTTAAAAAGACTAACAATAGCAGATGTTTTCTGCTTGTCCGTTGTCCAATTGCGCGAGAAGAAAGCAAATGGACCGAATGGGAGGAGGAAGCGATTGGCTGGGAATTTCTTCATCAGCCGAACAGAATCAATATTCAAATTGATGATGAGGACAACAT
Source organism: Heterodera glycines (assembly GCA_004148225.2). Taxonomy (NCBI): domain Eukaryota; kingdom Metazoa; phylum Nematoda; class Chromadorea; order Rhabditida; family Heteroderidae; genus Heterodera; species Heterodera glycines. Next base: position 2,629,982 of record CP049711.1, on the reverse strand, counting down.
CGGGGACGGGTCAGTGAATACTTTTTATTCAAAAAATTCAAATTTATTTCTTTTTAGGCTTCTCGACGCAACTCCCGGCCCAAGTGATCAGCAGCAGAAGTGAATGAATGAATTGTTGCGAAGTGATCGACCAATTTGAATTGCGGAATCGAAGAATGAATTTGAGCCCATTTGACGTGCTCATAAAAATATATTCAAATTTTTTGGAGTTTTCACAAAAAAAAATTTTAGTGTTAAATGTTGTGGATTCAAATTTGATAAACGAATTTTAAAATTTCGGAAAAAAATTTAATTTTGTTTTGCAACGAAATGAAAAAATCGGAAGAGAGAAATTACTTCACAACTTTTTTTTTTTTGATCGACGATCAATGACAAAAGCAAAAGGTAAAAATTCATACACAAAAAATTATATTCCAACGAAAACCGCAGAGAACGGAAATAGAAGATAAGCGGTCTGAAAGAACACCTGCTGAAATGGGCGAAGGTCGGGGGTGGGGAGCAGGGATGGCATTCCGAGGCCCCAAAAACTTTTGGAAATCGGATTTCCGACCCCAAAAACGCCGGAAATCGGAAATTTTTCAAAAAATATAATACAAATTTTTCTAAATATTTTAATAAGCTAAATTTTTAATTCTTAACAAGTAAAAGGTGATTTCAAAAATGTTTTTGGTTATTTGAATATTTTGCTTGAAAAATTATTCAATGATTTTAGGTATTTTTAGGGCTGGTAATTATCAGGGCTTCAAAAAATATGCACGAAAAGTGACCAAAATATGCACATAAATATGCAAATAAAATTGCCAAATATGCACCAAATATGCACAAAAAAACTTGAAAATTCGGGGTGCAAAATAATAAAAATAAATTTTATTCCTCAGAAATTATATCGGTTGTTTTTGTAAGTAAATCAAAAATTTCTCAAGGTTTTCGGCAGTGAAACTCGCTGTTGACCCACTCGCGCATCAATTCAGATTTGGATTTAATTTTAGGCATTTTCAATATTTTATCCTAAGAGATATTCAAATCGGAACATATTTGACGAAAAATGGCAAAATATGCAAAAAAAAATCTAAAAAAATATGTACAAAAAATGGCTAAATATGCAAAAAATCTGAAAATATGTACAAAAATGGCAAAATATGCATTAAATATTCAAAAAAACCCAAAATATGCATAAACACCCAAAATATGCAAAAATATGCAAATAAAAGTCTCGACTTTTACACGCAAACACAAAAAAGAAAGTGTTTTATCCTACTATTTAGAGCATGGAGAAGCCAGGAAAAAATATATGCATTTGCATGTTTTTGGCATCCCTACTAATTAGACTACGTAGAACCCAGGAAACATATTTTGACAGTCCTGGTAATTGGCATACCTAACATGTTTTTGGCATTTATTTTTATTTTAATATAAAAGTAAAATGTGAACTGCGGATACACTACAAAAAGCCGTTGCCGATGGCCGATGGCCGACTACTCGCCAATATGACGACTCGCCGATGTTGACAATTATGCAAGAAAAATTGAATGACAGGAAATTAAAATGAACAGGGAGGTGGCCGATCATTTCGTCACTGATCGTTTCGTCACTGAGAATTTTTTTTTTAAAAAAAGTTTGGCACATTCATTGCCTTAAAAACAACAAAAATTCTTTAAAAACAAATGGCTAGCAAAAAATAAATAAATAAATTTTTTGCTTGTGAGATTTGAAAGGGAACTTCTCTGAAAAAAAGAGACCAATTTAGCTTCTCAATTTTCAAAAGCCTCATTTGGCAGGCAAAAAAGCCTCATTTTTACAAAATTTATTCAAAACAGGCTTAAAATGTTCAATGTTATATTTCTGATTGTCCATGATCAAAATTTGAGAAATTTTTTGTTAGAAAAGAAGATGGTTTTTGCGGCGCTTTTTCCAAAAACTTTTGGGGAACAAAGGGGGCCGACGGTGCCGACAGAAAATTGATTGTAATTTTTAATGCGATTTGTTAAGAGATTAGTCCACAAAAATGGCCAAATTTTATGATTTTCGAGCAAAATTTTTTTTTACAAATTTGTAATCATTTTCTGTCTGCTTTTAAATGGGCTGCCCAGCTTGGACATGTGTACACAAAAAAATAATTTTCCAAAATTTCCACAGGCGAGTCGTCATATTGGCGAGTAGTCGGCCATCGGCAACGGCGTTTTGTAGTGTATCTACAGTTCACATTTTACTTTTATATTTCACATTTTACTTTTATATTAAAATAAAAATAAATGCCAAAAACATGTTAGGTATGCCAATTACCAGGACTGTCAAAATATGTTTCCTGGGTTCTACGTAGTCTAATTAGTAGGGATGCCAAAAACATGCAAATGCATATATTTTTTCCTGGCTTCTCCATGCTCTAAATAGTAGGATAAAACACTTTCTTTTTTGTGTTTGCGTGTAAAAGTCGAGACTTTTATTTGCATATTTTTGCATATTTTGGGTGTTTATGCATATTTTGGGTTTTTTTGAATATTTAATGCATATTTTGCCATTTTTGTACATATTTTCAGATTTTTTGCATATTTAGCCATTTTTTGTACATATTTTTTTAGATTTTTTTTTGCATATTTTGCCATTTTTCGTCAAATATGTTCCGATTTGAATATCTCTTAGGATAAAATATTGAAAATGCCTAAAATTAAATCCAAATCTGAATTGATGCGCGAGTGGGTCAACAGCGAGTTTCACTGCCGAAAACCTTGAGAAATTTTTGATTTACTTACAAAAACAACCGATATAATTTCTGAGGAATAAAATTTATTTTTATTATTTTGCACCCCGAATTTTCAAGTTTTTTTGTGCATATTTGGTGCATATTTGGCAATTTTATTTGCATATTTATGTGCATATTTTGGTCACTTTTCGTGCATATTTTTTGAAGCCCTGATAATTACCAGCCCTAAAAATACCTAAAATCATTGAATAATTTTTCAAGCAAAATATTCAAATAACCAAAAACATTTTTGAAATCACCTTTTACTTGTTAAGAATTAAAAATTTAGCTTATTAAAATATTTAGAAAAATTTGTATTATATTTTTTGAAAAATTTCCGATTTCCGGCGTTTTTGGGGTCGGAAATCCGATTTCCAAAAGTTTTTGGGGCCTCGGAATGCCATCCCTGCTCCCCACCCCCGACCTTCGCCCATTTCAGCAGGTGTTCTTTCAGACCGCTTATCTTCTATTTCCGTTCTCTGCGGTTTTCGTTGGAATATAATTTTTTGTGTATGAATTTTTACCTTTTGCTTTTGTCATTGATCGTCGATCAAAAAAAAAAAAAGTTGTGAAGTAATTTCTCTCTTCCGATTTTTTCATTTCGTTGCAAAACAAAATTAAATTTTTTTCCGAAATTTTAAAATTCGTTTATCAAATTTGAATCCACAACATTTAACACTAAAAATTTTTTTTTGTGAAAACTCCAAAAAATTTGAATATATTTTTATGAGCACGTCAAATGGGCTCAAATTCATTCTTCGATTCCGCAATTCAAATTGGTCGATCACTTCGCAACAATTCATTCATTCACTTCTGCTGCTGATCACTTGGGCCGGGAGTTGCGTCGAGAAGCCTAAAAAGAAATAAATTTGAATTTTTTGAATAAAAAGTATTCACTGACCCGTCCCCGATGTTGTCCTCATCATCAATTTGAATATTGATTCTGTTCGGCTGATGAAGAAATTCCCAGCCAATCGCTTCCTCCTCCCATTCGGTCCATTTGCTTTCTTCTCGCGCAATTGGACAACGGACAAGCAGAAAACATCTGCTATTGTTAGTCTTTTTAAATGTCAATTGTTCCCGAGTCAATTCGTTGTTCTCATTAAAGGGCTCAAAGGAGTAAGCAAAAAACGCCGGAAACCAAATGACAACAATGAAACTGACGGAAGTAGAAGGTTTTGCAAATTTCTAAAATATGAAAAGATTGGCAAATAAATATTAATAAATTAATTATTGGTAAGCAGGGCTGCAAAAAATATGCAAATGCATATATTTTTTCCTGGCTTCTCCATGCTCTAAATAGCAGGAAAAACACTTTCTTTTTTGTGTTTGCGTATAAAAATCGGGACTTTTATTTGCATATTTTTGCATATTTCGGGATTTTTGTGCATATTTGCATATTTAGGGTTTTTCTGCATATTTCATGCATATTTTGACATTTTTTGTACATATTTTCAGATTTTTTGCATATTTTGGAAAATTTGTTAAAAAAAATTCAATAAAACGGAAACCCCTAAGAATCGGCCCTAAAAAATTCAGAAAAATACACCCCTAAGAATCGACCGAAAATTTTTAAAAACACCACTAAGAATTGGAAATTTTCTCAAAAATTCTTCCCCCAAATTTTTTTTTTCATGAGAAAATTTTTGATTTAAAAAATGTCAATATTTGCTAAAGAGAATTTTATAAAAGAAATGTAGCAGCTCATTGGCAAGTGCACTAGTGAAGAAAATTTTTAAATAAATTTGCACCCCTAATTTTCAAGTTTTTTTGTGCATTTGATGCATATTTCACGATTTTATTTGCATATTTATGCGCATATTTTGGCCATTTTTCGTGCATATTTTTTGCAGCCCTGTTGGTAAGCACCGCTTTGATGACACCAATTGTCGACTTCAAATTTGCATCATCGAGCAGACAGCAACTTAACACCTTTGGCCCATTGTCCGGAAGGCGAGTAAAAAGCCATTTGGCCACCGATTGTCCACCCAACGGCATGGCATTGTTGTGGAAAGAGAGAACGCGAACAGCTGTACAATCGTTGAGAAGTGAGGGGACGAATTTCCGAAAACGGCGATAAACACCCGTAAACAAAACATACCACAAAGTTTGTTTCCGAACACTGGCCAAATTTTGCGCAAAATGAACTCCAAAATTCTGTCATCGGTTACGTTGATGATCAAATGAATTGGACAGGAGGTGAAAAGTTGATGAAAACGGAGGAGAAATTTGATGACATTTTGGTCTATGTAACTGAAAATGAATGGGAAATGTTGACAAAATTTTGAATTTTGCCAATTTTACGAGATCTCGATGCATTCAAATCCGTTGACTTTGTCTGGCGACGGAATTGGCAACGGTTGCCAACGGGAATTGACAATTTCCATTTGCTTTGTGCCATTCTCTCCAATTTTGCTCCGAATTCGAATAATTTCTAACATTTGTTGAGGCAAATTATTAAGACAGTTTTCGGCACTTTTACAGCTGAAAGGGCTTTTTTCATGAAAATTATATAAAAAGTTATGCCATGGGACGAAAAAATACCATGGGACGCGTAAATACTTAACTATTTACTTCTTTTTTTAATTTATCGGAAAAAGAATTAAGAAAGAAAAAATGAAGGAGAAATGAACCTTTTGCTGTCCCTGATAGGTCACTAATAATAATTAATATTAATGAGAGGGGCATAAAACAATTAACGGCAAAACGATGACCCAACAAAATGGAAAAGAACAGAAACATTTTGATTGAATTTTCTCTTTCCATGTTTTTATTACGTTTTTGTATTATTGTAAATTTTAAATCTTTTTTAATTACAAATTTTTATTTAACATTAAAAAACGTAAACATGAAAATAGGGATAGCATCGAAAAATCTTTGAAATCAAAAGATAATGGCAAAAAAAACCAAGAATATTCGGCAAAATAGCTTTAAAGCGTTTGGGTAAATTAAATATAGTATAAAATTTGGTATTTTCGCCTCCCATGATTATTTAAAGAATTTTAGCGATAAATTAAAAGACTAAATTTGGTAACAAATTAGTCCAAATACCCTGAAAAGATTATGAAAAAAAAACAAATTTGGTCAGTCATTATCTCAAAATCAGAGAACATTTCTTTCAAATAAGGACAAAATAAATTTTTAAGATTTTAAGCACAATTTAAAATTTAAAGCAAATATATCAATTAATGAAAATGCCGAAAAAGGTGACGAAATGAATTTTATTTAATCAATCTCTGATCGGAGTTGAAACGGTTAAACTGATCGAATTGAGGCTGAAGGATTTCCCCTTTTCTTGTCGTCTCTTGCACAAATTAATTTTTTAATCGTGGATTAAGCTGATCCAAAATGGTTGCATTTAACAGCGCCAGAAAGCATTAAAAAGACATATTTACTATTTAATTTTAAAATATATTAAATTTATATGGTGATCAGCCCGACATCACCATCATCATCAGCAATTCCATTCCTAAACCATTGCAAATGTTCGTATTTTCAATTGCCCTTAAATATGCATTTAAAAATATTTGCTTCTAATAAAAAAATTGAAATTTAATTATTTGCACTTGATTTTGAAGATGATTAAAAAAAATTTTCTAAAATCCATAAAAATTATTTTTGTATTGAAGAATGGGGGCACATATAAGTGAATTTAATCGAAATTCCTAGTAAAATTTAAAATTTTTTCAAATCCCTAAAACCGTTAAAATGTCAAAATATGCATTATCATCAATTTTCCTTAAATCCGCTTAATCCCGCCTTCAAACATTTTGTCTTTATCCTCCCCTGAGTTCCCTTAAAAACAAATATTTATTTTACTATGCATTCATTCGGCGCTGAACAAATCCCATTAATCTTTCAAGTGTAGCCAATGCAAATTCAAAATAATGGACACACTGAGAAGTCAATGTCAAAATATCGATACTTTTGCACCACCCGAGGTGCAATTTGACGGCGTCCTGCCGCAGAAAACATGGCGAAGATGACGGAAACGGCAGGATGGACGGGGAACGGAGTGAGTCAGTGTTCATACACAGACAGAAAAAAATTAGTCTTTTTGATGAAAATCTATTAACAAATCAGAATTTTTTTGGAATTTTGCAGGCTAATAGAGCATATGAAGCGCTCTCGAATGACACTAACAATGTTGAATTTGGTTAGCAAAGAAAAAAATTACAGTCCAAAAACGTGAGCTCGTACAAAAACGGCCCGTACGAAAACTGCCTCTGGCCTGCTTTTTTTTTGGGAGGGGGGGGGGGGGGGGGTTCCATCCAACAACGTACCATGTCATCAAACGCCTTCTCACATCTGATCGTGTCAGTGAAGTTCCAAATTTTTGACGATGGTTTCAAAAAAAATTGAAACATGAACGCATAAATTGCGGCACATTTTGACTTTAAAAGACATTAACAAACGGGGAAGAAATTTTTTTCTTTTTGTTTTAATTTATTGCCGCTGGTTTTATAATTATTAAGGCGGGATTTTTATTTGCTAAAATCCTGAAATATAAATCTTTCGGTATTCGAAATAAATTTTAAAAAATTGATTTTAGGAGTATATTTTGCAATTTTCTTGATTTTTTTTACACATTTTTCTCTAAATGCCAAAATATTCCCGTTTTAAGACTGAAAAGCGGTGTGTTTTTTGGCTGTGAAAGTGGAAAAAAATTGGCCATTTTGAGGGCAGTTTTGAAGATAAATCAGAACATTTAATTAAGTAAAATTTGGAAGTGCTGGATTTTTCACAGCAAAGAATATTTTAAGAGGACTTTTCGATACAGGAATTTTCGACAGTATAGAGTAAATAATTTTCAATTTTAGGAGTGTAAAATCGTAAAAAATTTGGCTTTAAAAAGCAATAAATTAAGCCAACAGTATTGAGATACATAATTTTTAAAACCAATAAATGGAAAATTTTGCAATGAATTTTTTTGATTCTTTCATTTCTTGTGGATGTATTTTCTGGAGTTTTTTGGGCAGATTCTTATTTGTTAGAGTGTATTCCGTTTTTATTACACTTTTGTTCACAAATTTGGGCAAAAGGTCAAAACAAAATAGAATTTTTAAAAAATTCTTTAAGGTTTTTAGGTCCTATAAAATAAAAATCTATAAAATAAGGTTAATATATCTCGAAAAATAGTTTAACAACCACAAAAAAATATGTTTTTTCATACGTTTCAGGCCACTAGGAGCTCAGGAAAAAATAGTTAAAAGATTAAAAAATGTATCACTAGTAATAATGATTAGCAATACAGCAATGCACATTGATATGTAAATTTAAAAGAAATTTAATTCGAAGCAATTTATTTTCTGTTGAAATATCCTTTGAAAATCCGCTGTCGATAAGTCCGTTATGTCGAAATGTCCGCTGACAAAAAGTCCGTTTAGAGCCTCCAAATTAGAGATCTAAGACTCATTGGAATAATGCATGTGCCAGATGATTTTTTTCGAAAATTTTCACGTTTCTAAACCACTTGGGGGATGAATGAGTGATCATCAGATCAAGTTGGGTAAAAGACTTTTCGATCAGACCTTTTACAGCGAAATTTGGGTCAATTTATGGGGACCAACGAAGCTAATTTCTCTTTGCCATTTCCTTTGGCCATGCCTTTGTCCTTTTCCGATCATTTTGACATTCATTTTACTAATCGTTTCATTCTTCCCATTATGCTTTCATTATAAACACATTTATTTTTAACTTACTTTTTCATTTAGTCAGTACAATAATTTTATTTTAAAATGGATCCAGTACAAATGGGTCTGAATGAGGAGAAAAAAAAAAGAGCTCCAAAAGTGGATGGATGATTATTACAGTGGCCTAACTATGTTTTTACATGATCGTGACCTTCTGAAAAGAATGCAAAACACGACGGCACTTTTTGAAAATAAAAATTCTTTAACTGAAGAAGTAAGCTGCATGAAGCTTAATGGGATTGTATTCGTTACTATTTTGAAATTTTCCCCAAAAACCAAAAAAAAAGGAAAATCTAAAAAATTAATTAAAATAAAAAATTCCAAAAAATTTAAAAAAACAAAAGAAAAATATTTGTTTTTTTTCTTTCCAGGATATCCAAAAACTTAACGCACTCGCCATGAATAGCGCGATTGGCGCGGGTGTGTACCGTACAAGACTTGTACAGGTGGGGGATTATATCGCAATCCCTCATGAGAAAGTGCCAGCGGCTATGAAAGAGCTAATTAAACAAATCAACCAGCCGACAGACGCGGAGGGGTTCAAAAAAATGGCAATAACAGCACATCTGGAACTCGTTAGATAATTTAAAATTATAGATAGACAGAAAAATTGTGTAAATAAATTTTTGGATATACTATAGTCAACCCCCGGGAAAAAATGGCACAAATGATATAAATCGATTCGTCTCGACGAGCTATGCACGAAAAAGTAGGTCCCCAGTTGCGGAAATGCCCAAAAACCGGTTTTTGAACCGGTTTAAAACTCGAAAATTTGAGTGAAAAGGGGGGCTCCCCTGACCTTTTTAAAGCGCCCAAATTCTGACAAATTTGGTATCATTAGAAAGCTCTTAAGGTATAAATTCGAATCCATCTAGGCACTGGGACAACTGAGTCCCAGTGAAAATGGATTCACTCAATTTTTCAAGTTTTGAACTGTTTCAAAAACCGGTTTTTTGGCATTTCCGCAACTGGAGACCTACTTTTTCGTGCATAGCTCATCGAGACGAATCGATTGGTATATCATTTGTGCCATTTTTTCCGGGGGGTTGACTATAGTACACCCAAATTTTTTAAATATGCATTAAAATAATAAAAACCCTTTTTGCAGCTAAGAATCCACCCATTTAACGATGGAAACGGGAGGACAAGCAGAATGCTTTTGAGTTTATTATTGATTAAAAAAAATGTAATTTTTATTATATTTTAAAGAGAATGCCTCATTTTTTTAAACTTTATAGATGATTAGGTCAAATCCATTTGTAGGGTTGTTCACCGACCCCTCAGGGGGCAAAATGTCGGGAGACGGAAGCGGGTACGGACAGTAATCAATTTCGTAAAATGCGATGATAAATACGAACAAATTTTTTTCTAAAGAAATTAATTTCGGTTCTAATTTCTTAAACTTTTACAAAGTTTTATTTTTAAATTTTCAAAATTATAGATACTTTTTGTGAAAATCTATTAACAAAATTCATGAAATCAGTTAAAAATTAAAAAACTGGTCATTTTCGATAAAATCTATTAATAAATCTGTTACCTATTTTATGTTCATATAGGAAAAACAAACATTTATTATGGCTTGGTGTCTAGGCAAAATTTAAATATTTGGCTGAATAGTCGGGGGCGGGTCGGGGGATAGGCCCAAAAAAGTCGGGACTCGGGGTCGTGGAGCAACCCTAGTTTTTTGGTTCGCTTTTTTCTATTGGACTAATGTTAAACCTAAAATTTTGTTTAAATAGTTAAAAACTGTAAATCCAAATGTTTATCCTTTTAGTATCATCCCATTTTGCTTAAATCTAAGGACGAACTTAAATACCTAGGGTGTATCAACGCATACACTCTTGAGACGGAGGACAACGATTTCAGTATTTAAAAATCCGATGCAATTTAGACTCAAGAAATTGTTTTGCATTTCAGTTAAAAGTGATGCTCGAATGCAACAGTTTCTTGGCGACATCATTAGGAGTGCAAATGGTGAATATATAAATCGAATAACGAATTTATATTCAAATTGTTTGAAGAATTGCCTTTCTCTTCGTGAGTGTACGCCATGTTGAAGGTAGAGAAAGGCAAAACAACTTTTTCTATTAAACAAAAATTGTTTCATCGGGGATCAACCTTTAAGTTGTTATTTAATTATTAGAGCTCGCAAAAAAGGCCCAAAAAATTGCGAAAAAGGCACTATAATAAGCACCAAAAAATTGAAAAAAAGGTGAAAAAAAAGAACTTAAAATTTTTTATTAAGGATTTTTAGGGAATAAAACACGTATTATTAAATATTTTACAATGTCTTTCGAATAAGGAAAATTTTTAAATCTAAAATTTTTTATCAGGAAAAAAAATGAAATTTTGGCGATCAATTTTTGAGAAAATTTTTAAATTCTTAGGGGTGTATTTTCCCGATTTTATTGAAATTTAATGGAATTTTCCGGCAAAACGCAAAAAAAAAGGCACCAAAACGGCAAAATGCCAAAAAAGCTAGTGCGCAGAAAAAAGGCATATGCCCCAAAATGCGAGCTCTATTAATTATTAACAATGTTCATTTTGCCAACAATCTATTAGCATTTTTATTTTATGTGTGACTTTAATAAAAAAAAATTGGGAAACCCTAATATTTTTGTGAAAACGGGCAGAAAAGTGGGCTGGAGGAGGGGCACAACGGGGAAAAGTGGCCATCAAAGCCTATTTTGGCTGATATCTGAAAAGATGTAAAAAGGGAAAACAGTTGCTAAAATGTTTGAAATTTAGGGGTGTAAAATAACAAACTTTTATTCAAAAATATCAAAATCCTGCCAAACATACCATGGTTATTGGTATGGATTACGGTAAGCACCAAGGAAAAGGCTTATAAATTAAACAATGTATATGATTTAACTCACGTAAAACACGTTGTGCTGAATTAGCCTAGAAAAAATTATTAGAAAAAGGGGTAGCAAACCTCGGAAGTACCCATACTCCCCAGCCCAATTTAAAAAAAGCAACAGTTTTCCCGCTTTTCCTCCACTTCTGAAAAAACCGAAGTGCCAAATCGTCGGAAAAGCGAAAGTATCATTTTCACCCTCTCCCTACTCAAAATCCCCCCTGATGCCCTCGACTATTTTGTATCATCTTACTCAATCCGCATTTATGAGTTGCGCAACCTTCTCTACCACTTTTCCTCCAATCCCACTCACCCTCGGGGGTTGAGTTTGGCCCAAAACGAGAAGGGACATTAGCCCAGGAAATACTTGCTCTTGGACATGTACCCGGAGGGTGAGGAAATGAAGCAACTCTTCAAACAAAGTGTGACAAATGTGCGAGACAAAGGCAAAAAGCGGGCGGCCGGTGACCTCATCCCGTGAACACTTTGCCAACACTTTTTGATCAGCAATGAAATTGGCGGTCATTTTAGGGACACTGATTTTTTGTTTTTTTGGTGAATGCCTACATTTGGGAGATGTTCGTTTCCTCTTTCCCCAAAAATTAGAACTGAAAAGTTTTAATTTGATATTTCTGGTAAGAAAAATAAATGTAATATTTTTTCAAAAAGAATTTCACCCAAAAATTTTTTGCAATTTTCAAAAAAAAAAAAAAATTTTAAGTCCAACTTTCAAAAGGCATCGAGGGTTGGTTTTTTTTTTTGACTATGTTTGTCGAACTCCTCAAAAAAAGGCATGTTTCAGGACGACGAATTCCCAACTCTGTGCGGTGCGCGCATTGTCCGCGTCGCTGTCCACCCGAACTTCCAAGGCATGGGCTACGGGTCGCAAGCAGTTCGCCTCCTGCTCAACTTTTACGGACGGCGGCCGCGGAAGGCCATGCATTCAATTTTTATTTAAATTTTTAATCCATTGAATTTTTTTGGTAATTCGGCATCCGCCGCCCTCCTCCCTTTCTTTTCCAAAAATTTCTTTTTACATCAAACTGAAAAGTTCTATTTTCAATTAAAAATATATATGATAAAACGAGACCCGGCGGTGCTGTTAGGCTTCGTCGGGAAAATTTTGGAAATTATAATGAAATTTATTAAGAATTGCTTTGGATTTTCAAAAAAAAGACGGCCCATTTTTCCTTGAGAAATTTTTAATTTTTCAATTTCCTACTGTTTTTTCCTTAAAGTCTTAAATGTTTTTTTTATTAGCAATTGGATTATGTGGGCGTTTCGTTTGGCCTCACGTTGGCGCTGCTCAAATTCTGGAAACGGCTTGGCTTTGTTCCCGTTTACTTGCGCCAAAATACGAACGATTTGACGGGCGAGCACAGCTGCGTGATGGTGCACAAAATTGCAGCAGCAGGAGGAGGAGGAGGAGGAGAAGGTGAACATGGCGAAGATGACGGCGACGAAAATGAAAACGGGAGGATGGACCGGGAACGGAGTGAGTCAGTGTTTAACACCGACAAAAAATTGGTTGGGCACCCAATTCATGGAGTTTGCATTCCCAACGGGCATTTATGCCACAAAAATTTTAAATTTTTTTACAACTTTCTAAGAAAAATTTTTTTGAAATTAAATTAATAATAATTTAGAATAAAATTCAATTTTTCTTAAGTTTCTAGTTTTTTAGATTTTTTTTTCTAAAATTTTTTAAAAAAACCAGTTTTAGAAAAGATGACCGAGAAAATGAAAATGGTGCACTATTTTCCCCGCCAGGGGAGTGGAGAATTTATTTTTATGAAAATACCACAAAAATAGATCTATCAAATGCGATTTTTTTATCCTTTCGTAAAATTTCATTTTCTTTCCCTCCCCCAATAAATTCCAAAAATAGGGTTTTTCATGCCGTGCCGTCAAATGCTGTTGTTGCTGCTGCTTCTGGCGCCACTTTGAACTCGGACGGCACTTGGCTGTCCGCCTCCTTTGTGGAGTTCCGGCGCCGCTTTGTCTCTTCGCTTGGCACTTCGTTCAGCGCGTTCAGCCCCCACTTGGCGTTCAGTTTTATGTTCATGGACAGTGCCAGCATCGGCTGCTCCGAGCAGCGGCAGCAGGGCGAACAGCCGGCAGAAAATGGTGAGCACCAACCGCACCTTTACATATACGGAGGTGGCGCTTCGCTCAATTGGGGATTTGCCAATGTTTGACATATTTGGAAATTTCGGCATGCAGTTCACCCACCACCCATCCCTCGTACCCCTCGTACGCTATTTTCTCGTTAAAAATCCCAAAAAAAATTTTCGTTGATTTAAACTGAAAAAGAGGGTTAACACAGTTTCCCCGTATTTTTAAAATTAATTTGGTTTAAAATTTTCATACTAATCGAATTAAGAATTAAAAATTGTATTCACCATTTTTTAAAACAATGAGACAACATTCACATTTAAATCATTTTCATTTATAATTTTTGATGGGCTTTAATAGTTAAAAATGTCACAGAACCTTGGAATTTGCAAAATTTTTTATTTAAATTTCTCGAACAGGCTTAATTTAGTCATCTCCCCCTCTATTGTTTAGGCCTGCTTGACCGTGCCGAACTCCGTCTGCGCCTGTCCGACTTGACATGCGCCGGGTTGCCCAATACTGCCGCAATTGGGCCGACTTGGCCCTGATCAGCGACCTACTGAGTCCCCTCCCCCAACCGCATTTCAATCGGTTCCCCATCTCGGTCAAAATTTTTTTTTATTTTTTTCAGGAAACCCCCTCTAAATGTAAGAAAATTTGAAAATTCAAAAATTTGTAACTTTATAAAAGAAAAAAATTGTTAAAAAATGTATTCTGAAATTTTCATAGGGACAATTCGTCATAATCAAAAAACAAAAATTTTAAAAATGTTTTGGAGGAATTTCGCCGTTAAATATATTTGTGAGGAAATTCGCCGTAACTTTCTGTTTAAAAAAACGAAATCCTGTATTTTCTTGTTTTATATTAAAAAAAAATTTTTTGATTTGGCTTGTAAATGATTATGGGACGCATAAAACGTACCATAACCCGTAAATTTACCAAGTTTAGGGCCATCTATTTGACTTATTTGTTATTTGGGTTCCAATTTTTGGTTTTTTTTCAGTTTGTCCGAATATTTCTACTCAATTTGCCGTGAGGTGCTTGAACAACAACAACACAATGCCAATGATCGCCTACTGCACACAGAAGCAGAAGGAAAAGCGCTGACCCACAAAATGTCCAGCCCACGAAATGTCCAAGTCTCGAATTTGAGTTTTTTATTATTCAGATGGGCCTAAGGTTAGGCAAGGGGTAATATAAAGGGTATATTCGTATTCAGCGACCCCGAAAACCCTAAAAATCCTAAATTAGACTCATTTTGTTTTTATAAATTTTGAAAAATTTTGGACATTGCGTGGGTTTTTACTCTTTTGGACATTTCGTGGCTTGGACACTTTGTGGGGGTGCCAAGAAAAGTGGTGGCAAAAACAAAAAGCGACGAATGTCCGGCGTTCAAAAAATTGAAAATTTCACATTTTGTCAAATAATACATTTTTTTTATTTTGTTTTTCTTTCCTTGTTCTTTTTGATTTATTTGTTGAAAAGAGAGAATTTGAATGAATTGCATAATAATTAACTCCGAATTTGCGCGAAGGATGCAAAACCAATCAATTATGACAAACTAAACACATTTTTACAAATTGAGGGCAAAGTTTTCCAAATTCTTACTCGTCCTTCCATCCTTTTGGTTCCTGTGCCCCCCCCCCAACCCGCCTTTCCTTCCCTCACCCATTTTGTTTGGCATTTTTTGCCACATTCCTTCTATTCGCTCCATTTGTTGTGGGTGCCGTTGCCTCGTCATATTCACTCGCTCTCTTTCTCTCATTTCTCTCTCCCTCTCGCCTCGCCCTCTCTCTCTCTTGCTTTCTCTCTCTCTCTCCCTCTTTCTCATGCTCTCTGCCACTCTCTCTCTTAACCTCTCTTTCGCGCTCTTTCTCTCTCTCATTTTATTCTCTTTCGCTTGCTTTTTCTTTCTCTCTCTCTTTCTATCTTTCCATTTACTTTTCTCTTTGCTCCCTCTGGTGTTGTGTGCCCTTCTCCCTACCCCATAGCAACTTGCCCTCGCCCATCCCGTGCTCACACCTCTCAATTGGATATACCATGCTTTACCCTCGGATTATCAAATGGATGAAATGGTGGGGGGGGGGGGACGGCGACGAAGACAGGATGAATGAGATCGGATGAAATAGGAAATTCAATTTTAATGCCGTTAATTCTCTTGACGACGAGTCATGAAATTCTCAAGAAGACAATTCGATGGTGAATAATTAGGATTAATTATTTAAATTTAACCAGGACGATTCTTTATTTTCTTGCCAAACCAAATTCACGACATAATTACTCCTTCTTACATAACCCGACATTTAGGAGGGATAATGAAAATTTGGGTTTCATTCCTATTTCGATCATCTTCCAGTTAGAGATCGGAAGCCGAAAAATCGGAATTTGGGTTAGCCCTATTATTAGCAGAAGACCGAAACAATGAACAAAGTTAGAAAATCAGTTTTTCAGACTTTCGGAAATTATGTATTTATACAAAACCCAGACCTAGTAATTAGCTTGGTCCCGACCCAGTGGGGGAGGGGGTATAATAAAGAAATTTCATAATTTGGCCCCATTAATAGAAAACCTCAATTATCTTGCTCAACAACACAAATTTGGCTGTTTCCATCATCCGCCACCGGCGCCCTTTGAAGGCGGTGGTTGCAGTTCGGTGCACCCCAAAGCTAATAGCATTTTTCGAATGCTTTCGAATAATACCAAGAATGTTTAATTTGGTTGAGAAAGAAAAGTTATGGTCGAAAAATTCGTTCGACGACGTTTCGGCTGACGACGTTTTGTCCTACTCCGGTTGGCCATGGCAAATTGACGATCACAACGCGTTGGCGGTAATTAATCCGACAACAATTTCAGCCGCTTAATTCTATAAATTCATGGGTTTTTAACGAAAGCTTTTCGTGGATAAGCAATTTCACTAAATTTCCCATTTTTGTTCGGTATGCCATTGAGAATCGCTGAATTTTGACTCAAAAAAATTTTGGTGTGAAAAAAACAATTATGAAAATATAGTTAAAATAGAAAATTTCTTGGCCCATTTCGTTTATTTGTTTTTTAAATTAAATTCTCGAAATAGGAGGAGCGATGGGGGAGGAGGCGAGAGGTGCTTCATTGAGAGATGGATAAATCCGGATGTTTCAAGTTCCTGAAATTTCGCAGAGGTGCAAAATTGGATCAAAATTCGTTTTGGTTGAACACCTGAGCACTTTAAGACACAAAGAAATGAGAATGATTTCAGGGGGCAAGACTCAGACTCTCGACATGTCCAAAAAGTGATGGCCATTTTGTTTATCGTGGGCAAACAAATGCTAAGAAAGCCGCGCATGGTGACGTAAAATGGTCGTAAATTGATGAGCCCCCCCCCATTCATCTCCTTTGTGAGATATTTTGTGTATTCTTTATTTGCACATAATCAGAGCACAAAAGCATATACATATCAGGGATGGCATTCCGAGGCCCCAAAAATTTTCGGAAATCGGAATTCCGAGGCCCCAAAGACGTCGGAAATTTTTCAAAAATATAAAATATAATAAAAAATTTTCTAAACATTTTAATAGGCTAAATTTTTTAATTCTTAACCAAGTAAAAGGTGATTTCAATTTTTTTGGTATATTTGAATATTTTGCTTGAAAAATTATTCAATGATTTTATCTAAATCTTTTTTATGTCATTTTGCATAATTTTAGAACATTTTTGGGAAAAGGAGTGAGTATTTACACGTTTTTTAAGGCGCGCTTTTTTCAGAAACTTTTTGGGAACATGGAGGAGGGTCCGGCGGTGCCGATAGGCACCGCCGGGAAATTTCTGAAAATTTCAGTTAAATTTATTAACAGAAGTTGTACAAAAATTACAATTTTTTGAAAAAAAAATTTAAAAAAATTTCCAACTTTTCATAAAAATTTCGGAAATAGGAATTCCGACGACCAAAATTTTTTCGAAATCGGAATTCCGTGCCATCCCTGATACACATGTTCAGAATATTATTATACTTAATGTATTAGTTTTATTGGCCTATTATTTAAAAAAAAATTCTTTTATTTTTTTCATTGAGGACGAAAACAATTGTATATGTAAATGGTTTATATATTTATATTTTTGAAGGATAAGCATAAATTAGCAAAGCCCACACATTTAAAAAAAAGGAGAGAAAATGTTGCAAAATTATTATGCAAATGCACCAAATTTGTACAATTGTCAAAATTTTAGTTGAAAAAATCAAAAAAAAAAATACGGTAACAATTAAAAAGTAATCGAGAATAAAAGCAAAGATAATTTGAGACAAATCATTCAACTCATAATTCTCTCAACTGTACAAAAATGGCGGATGGTGGGCCTGCCGTGCGGACAATTCTTGGTGAAAATTTAGTAATGTAATATTTAAATGATCAAATTATGAGTCACCCTTTCCATTTCACGTTGTGGCAATGCCTTTCCAAACATAACCGAGTGCCGGCATGCCTTGGAGGCAAAAATTTTGCGCACTTTGCTTGGACGGTGCACAATGCCGGGCAGTTCAGAGAGCATTGACACAGTTCAGAGAGCATTGACAACAATTGGTCAATGTCTGCAAAAATGTTCAAAATCGGCATTCCAAATTCCAAAAAATAGTTGCTTCTGATCTCTGACCATCACGGTCCAACTGCCAGCCATGAAGCACCGGCACGGCAGTCAACAAAACAGTGCCAAGTTTGTCCAACTCGTCTTCTCCCCCTCCTGTTCATCATTGCTATCATCATCATCATCATCATTCAGAAGGATGGGTTCAACTGAAAAAATACTTATTGTTAAAGACAGTCAGTCGACTTCGAACATTTATACATTAATCGTCAAGCATTCCATGATCGTCTGTCTGTCTGTTGGCTTAAATTCTTCACTCTTTTTACACGTCGTCCTTATTTTCTTTCCCTCACAGAAAGCGTAAGACACATGCACAGATGGGCAAAAAAGAAGAGAGACAATACAAATTTATGAGTGAAGACAAAGAAATGTGAGATGAAAAGAGAGAATATTGGACAAAGAAAAAGAGTAAACGAAAAGAAGGCAGCAGAGAGACGATGTGCCTCTCTGCTTTTCAACCCATCATAAATTTTGCTTAAAAAGCTCATCTTTCATATATAAAGAATGTCCATTCGGTGAGAGTTGTTCATTCCAAATGGACATATACTAAAATTGGAACAATACAGAGAAGATTAGCATGGCCCCTGCGCAAGGATGACACGCAAATTCGTGAAGCGTTCCAAATTTTTTGACTGTTTTAAATTTCAATGTCAAAATGAAATGCTTTTCTTTTAATTTATTCAAATCAGTTAACTTAAGAAATTTTTAAAAGCGGCATGCAAAAGCCTCGAAAAATCAGAAATCCTGCCAGAGCTGGAAATTCATGAAATTTAAATAACTCTTAATTTTCTTATCAGTTCATATATTCGCTTTTTTTCTAAACCTAAAAAACCACAGAGTAAGAATTTGGCTAACAATGAGACTCAAAAAAAATTATGGCCCAAAATCTCAAAAAAATTTTTTTTGGCCATTTCTTGGCATAAGAAAAAAATAATATAACACTTGAAAGTCGGCGGCGCCAAAATGACCCCGATTTAACGGATTAGTCAGTCAGTTGGATAGTCGTCGGGAGTCGTTGGATTACAAGCAATTAGTTCATTTCACTTTTCGGATTATCGTCCGTCGATGGGATCTTTCGGTTTCACTATTTATATGTATTTTTAATAACATTTTCGAGAAAATTTAAAATTTTAATTGTTCTTTTGATGAATAAAAAAGCATTCGATAGACAAAATTTTGAGCTTTTTAATATGCCATATTTCAAATTTTTAAACTAAGTTCATGAAAGTTTCAATACTTTTCCGCCATGGGTGCCTTTTTCAGTTTTTTTGTGAAAACGCCGAAATGTGGGTGTAAAATATGGAAATATGGACAAAGATCTGAAATATCTTTTAATACTTTCCGTTGGTCATATAAACGATTGAATGTTCAATTAATTCTTTTTATCAACTCGATAAGCCATGCCGATTTAGATTTATGTTTTGACCATTTTAAAGACAATTTTTTAATTTAGGCAAAAAACCGTATAAATAATAGATTTTTTACAACAAAAAAGAAAAAAAAAAAAGAAAGTGAAATAGAAACCAGTGGTGGGCCGCGCACAGAAAAAAACCGCGCACCGCGGATCGCGCATTTATTAAAAAATTTTCCAATTTTTAAACCATTTAGAATTTTTTTTGGGGGGAAGAAATAAGCAATTCGTAACTTTCAGCGCATTTGGGATCAGAAAATCAGATTTTTAACAATTTTTTTACGGCGCATGTTTCCAAAAAGTTTTGGGAAATGAGCGAGGGGAGAGGGTCGGGCGGTGCCGATAGGCGCCGACGGAAAATTTTTTGTAATTTCGTTCTGATTTGTTGAAAAATTTCACCAAAACTTTACCAAATTTTTGCAATTAAAAGCCAAGCGACAGGGTCGGGGTCGGTTTAGTACGGGCCGTTTTAGTACGAGCGCAAGTTTTTGGCTATAACTTTTTTCTTTGCCAACAAAATCCAACATTTTTAGTAGCGTTCGATAGCCCTAAGTGTCCTCTATTAATCTGAAAAATTGCGAAAAATTTTGTTAAGCTTCAAAAAAGTTAAAATATGAATATAAATATACATTTTCGGAATTTTTTAGGGTTTAAAGATATTTTTTTGGCAGTTTTTAATACATATTTTGGCCCATATTTGGCCATTTTTAAGCTTTTTAGTCTATATTTTGGGCTTTTTTAGTCCATATTTGGCGTTTTTTAGTCCATATAATTTATAACCCTATTTATAAGTTATAAAAATTAATGTCAAAATAAGTTGGTGGACGAGCACAACCATCGGATCATCCCTCGTCGTCATCACCCAAACATTCGTCTTCTTCTCATTCTTCTTCTGAGGATGAAGCAAAGATGGCTTCATCATCACTTCCTCCTCATCATCATCCCCATTCATCCTCCGACTCGGAAAAGGAAGGAAAAAACCCAAAAAATGATGATGAATTTGAAGTGATCGTGGAATATGTGCCGAATAAACATTGGAACAAATACACAATTCCGGTGAAACGGACGGACACTTTGGCAACATTGAAGGACAAAATCCGGGAGAAGTACACCGAGGATTACAATCAGTACGGATTTGGCACAATTGAACTGGTCAAAGAGTTCAAAACGGATGAACGTGAGCCATTTGTAATGAGAGATGATGTTGTGCTTTGGCACGAGGATTTGGACGAGTACAAAACCATGGAGCAATGTGGCATTGGAGAAGGATCAACGGTTTCCGTGTTTTATGCTCGTCGACTGGACAAAGAAGAATATGATCAAGGATTTTACATCCGTCCTTGGCCGACACCGAAAAAGATTTGCTTTTAATGCTTTTCCTATTGCATAGTTTTTCTTCAATAGCACTGAAAATTCCGAAAAATGCATTCTTTAGGTTTTCAAAAAAGGCAATGACGAAAAAAACTCGAAAAACTAAATAATTTCTTGGTATAAATTGTGAAAATAAAATGAAAATTTTAAACGTTTTTTGCTTCTGTCACTCAAATCTCTGTCATTTTATACTGTATTTTTTCTTCATTTCTAATTGCTTTTTCATTTTATATAATTTCTTTTTGTTTCTATTTGAATAAAAAACTGTCATTGTTCAAAACTTACACAATATTTAAATTCAAATACATAAAATTAGGATGGGCTTTTTAGCTACATAACGTATTCTGAAGTATGTGCTTAAATTATTGCTAAATATAAATATGGACGTGCTTTTTAAAAGGCGCATTCTTTTTGAGGTAACATGTGATTTCGTCAGCAGTGATTTCGTCAGTAAGGGATTTCGTCAGTGATAATAATCATTTTTTATGAAAAAAACATTTAATTTTTCATAAATTAAAATTCATTCGATAAGTGAGGGATGCGCACTGTGCCCCCCAGACCAACCGCACCGTCTATCCCGGATGGAACATGGGAGGGAATGGGGAAAGCCATGGCCAGTGACTAAGCCCCAAAATCCCAACGACTCATTGACTGTCGATATATTTATTCACTCGTTGTTGGATTTACACGAAGCGAGAAAAGGAATAAATAATTGAAGTCTGTTCCACAACTAACTGACTGACTGATCACTGGGGAAAAAGAAATGCGAAGAGAATGGGCGGAGAAACATTACAATGAGAAAAGGAAAAAACGTGTGAAAAGGATAAATGTGATTGAATTGATAATGGCCAATGGGAAATAATTAAATGAGAGAAATGCGGCGATCACGTATGGAAGCGACCTTTACCTTTTCGAGTGTGTTACGAGTAGCTGATTTTCGCGTAGCCCAGCTGACGGAAAGTGGGCACGTGAAAAGCACAAATAAAAATGGATTCGGCATTGCAAAAATTTGAGAAATCTTATAGAGGACTTTGCAAATCGTGAATCGTTTAAATATTTACGGGCCTGTTCTTATGGCTCGAATTTTTGAATTTTTTTAGCTAGGTGTACGCTTTTTTAATAATTAATTTTCACTGACGAAATCACTCACTGACGAAATCACCGGGAACCCTTTTTGATAACTCGTAAAATATCATTTTTGCTTTTGCCATTCTTTTGGCATTCTGTTTAAATTCATTTCAATTTTTATGCTTTCAGACAGCCCTGATGAGAAATGAAAATTTTCTCAAAAATACATCTCCAAAATTATTTATTTATTTCTTGACAAGAATTTGTGATTTTAAAAATATTTTTCTCAATACTGTGGTTTGGCTTAATTTTATTACCTTTTTAGATAAACTTTTACGATTTTACACCCCCCAAATCGGAACTTTTTGGCACTTATTTTCCCATTTTTAGCATAAGACTTAGCAAGTGAGAAAAACATTCATTTGGTTTCAAAAATTCGAAAGAGTTGTTCATGTTTGAGTCAAGCAAAACTTTCCAAAAATTTTCCCAAAATTTATAATTCTTGTGCATTTTTCTGCAAAATTTCAACCCATTCTGCGGATGAAAGTTTTTTTTTCTGTTTAAATTTATACCTAATTTAAATATGAATTTGTATTAAAAAAAAGTGGCTAAAAACATTTTTGTAAAAAACAAAGCTTGGTGATTTCTTTTGGCCATAAACAAATAAAAATTTTCAACAGATTTTTATGCAAATGGAAACAATGAAATGATGAAAAAAAAAATGAATTCAATTTCTGTATAAGAAAAAAGAAAACAAATTTATGGAGGACAGCTGACGTAAAAGGTGAAAAGCAAAGACAGCCAAAAAAAAGGAAAGATTTTGTGTTTAAATTGAAACGAAAAATGTTCGATAAACGGAAGGAAAATCGTGTCCGGACATTAGCGTAGCGCTTATGTCCAAAATTCGGGTTCAAACTTACATTTTTTCAATTTTAGAGGTCTTAAGCAGCATTAAATTTGAGAAAAAAAAAACTTGTTATTTTGGTTTATCATTTAACCACCTTTTTATTGATCCGTTTTTTCTTTTTTAATAATATCTAACCGGAGAGATAAAACAGAAAAATAAGATTTTCACATTTATTTTTTTTAATTACTAAATTAATAGGGACACCCTCGTTTCGGCGCCAGCCCAGTTTTTGGGGGGCGGAGCCGTTATTTAAAAAACATCATAAAGGGCGTTATTTAAAAAACCATCATTATGAAATTTTTTGTCGAAAAATTATTTTATAATTTTGCTCCAAAGCAACCAAATTTTTAATTCTTGATATCATTCGATAGCCCTAAGTGTTCTCTATCATCTGCAAAATTTCAAAAAATTTCGTTAAGTTTCAAAAAAGTTATAGCTCAAGGAACTCAAAAAACCTTGATTTTCGAACATTTTTGGCCATAACTTTTTTTAAACTTAATAAAATTTTTTGAAATTTTACAGGCTCATAAAGAACACTTAGATCTATCGAATGAGATAGCACGGATTAAACATTTAGTTGCTTTTGAGCAAAGTTATAAGCAAAAATGTTTATTTTGATGGTTTTTTAAATAACGCACATAATGATGGTTTTTAAAGAATGACATAGCACCGTTTTTGGACTATAACTTTTTTCTTTGTCAACCAAATCTAACATTATTGGTATCATTCGAAAGCCCTAAGTGCTCTCTATTAGTTAGGTTTAGTCCACAAATTCGTCCTACGTCGTTTCGGCCGACGACATTTTGTCCAACTCCGCAGAAAAGAACCCAATAAGCAATAACAGCGGAAGTGATTTAAAATTGCCAAATGTTCCATCCTTTTATACTCTTTCTAAGCACACCAAAAAATGATGTGCAAATTTTTGTGCTTTTGAGTGAGATTCGATGGAGTATAAAAGCAATGCATTGTTCCCTTTTCCCATCATTCATCATTCTCCGCTTCGTTTTCCGCCAGTGCCGCCCCCAATTTTCGGCAATGGTAACAGAATTTTTTTTTTCTTTAAATTCTTTTGAATGCAAATTATTTTTTCTTTTTCAACTTTAAGGAAAATGTTGTTGCTGCTGCCGATGCTGCGGTCGACAATTTTGAGGAGCGCACTCGCCAATTCTTCGCCTTCGTCAACGAGGGAAACATCGGACAATTGCGTGCGCTGGTCGACTCGCTGAACGCGGACGAACTGAGCAATTTGCTGCGGATGAACCAACCGAATGTCCAACCGCCTCGAGCCGCTCTCATTAACGCAATTGTAAAGCAGCACACGGAAACGGTCGTTTTCTTGGTAAAAGAAAGGGTTTACAATTAGTCTTATTCGGCAGCGATTGATTTCCCCCCATTTTTCATTCAGTTGGAGAAGGGCGCAGATCCGCATCAGACTGTGCTTGGCCAACTGAACAATTTGGACATGAGTGAGCAGCAACAAAAGCGGAATTCCGCCTCATTTATAAAGTTTTGTCCCCAATTTTGCAGATGTGACGCCGCTTTGGACTGCTGTCAATATGGCCAATTTGGACATGTGCCGTGCGCTGATCGCCCATGGTGCCAACATCGAATTGGGGACGGACTCTGGCGAATCGACGCTGCTCTGCGCATGTTTCGAAGGCCGTTTTGAGATTGGTGAGTCAAATGCATGGATGATGCTGCCGTGTAATTATTGCCAATGTTTTCCCATTTTTCAGTCACTCTTCTCGTCGAGAATGGCGCCAACGTTAATCTCGCGGACAGCGACGGAATGACGCCACTAATTGTCACTTGTTACTTTACCGGAAAGGTTGTGAACAAGTTGTTGCATAATTTGTGACTGACTGTTTTTTCGCGTTCATAGATTGACATTGTGCTCCTGCTGCTTTTACACGGTGCCATTGTTGGACAGACGGATTTCACTGGTGCAATTAGTCTAATTGCCCTAAAATTATTGGATTAATATTCCCTTTTTTCAATTTTAGGGATGAAATTTGCTCTTTTGGGAGCCGCCAGGGCGGGCTATTTGGAAGTGTGTCGGCTGCTGGTGAACGGATGGGCAGCGGATGTCAACCAGCAAACAATTGACGGCACCACAGCTCTGATGCGCGCGAGCGGTCGGGGACACGTGGACGTTGGTGAGAAAAATTGTGCCAAATTTTGACAATTTTTCTTCATTTTCAGTGAATTTTCTCGTCGAACATGGCGCCGACCTTGACCACACCGACTTTGATGGATACAACGCGTTGATGTGCGCAGTGAAGAACAGAAGGACGGAAACGGCACTTCATTTGGTGACGATCGGCGCGAACACTGACCAAATTGGCATTGATGGTGAGCAGAAAAAGTGGTTAAACCGCACGGCTTTTATATGTAATTTGCTCCCATTTACAGGCAAACGGGCGCGCGACTTGGCTGAAGAAAGCGGACTTGCCGAAATGATTGACATTTTCCGTGCCGCGGCTGAGCAGCGGGAAAACGCCGATGGGTAAAATAGGATGTTTTTTTGATCCAAAAAAACAACAACACATTTTCAGGCATCAGAACGAACATTAACAGCGGCGGATGAGAGGGAATCGCGGCTCAAAAGAATTGGACGGATGTGCCGAATTATTCGGAAGATATTCTCGAGCACTTATGTATTATTGCAGTGTATTTGTTCATATTTGAATTCACTTGTCGTGTTTGTCTGCTCTGATTGTACATAAATAACAATTTTTTTATTTAACAAAAAAATAATAATTATAGGTATCCCAATTAAGAATACAAAAAAGGATCGATCGATCATTTCTGAAATAATTCATTCATTCTTCCCGATGATCACTGCTTGGCCCCGCTGAACTCGAGAACATCTTTTTCGTTGCTTCTATTCGTTTCAGACAATGGCCTAAATTAAATGCAATTTAATTCGGTGAAAAGGTAAATTTCAAAATGGCAAATGCCACTGAATCACTGGGGCTTACACTTACCCAATGCAATTTTTGAAGGCACACAAATCAAAAAAGATATTGTTCAAATTGGCATCCAAATTCTCATCTATATTTTTTGAACGAAAATGTGGTTGACAGTTGGACAGGGTGGAATGATTTTAAACCACCAGAGAGTGTTCAACTTGACGTTAAACAAATTCCGAAACACGCAACTGGAATTTGCCAACTGTGGTAATCATGAAAAAAATGAGCAAAACATAAGAAAATCTCACAATAACCGCAACGAAGTAAAATAGTATTTTCACAATTTATTTTTTGGCAAGTATCTTTATCTTTTGGCACCAAAACAAAATTTGACCGGATGACAAAACTCTGATTGGTAGTCGTGATCAAAGTAACCGGCTTTTCTCCACGAAAAGCGTAACCAATTGTTAAACCTTTCTGCTTGGAATTGATTACCCTGTCCAACTGTCAACCACATTTTCGTTCAAAAAATATATATAAAAAATAAAATGCTATAGAATAAATGAAAATAATTACATTTCTAAAAGGGTATTCAAGGGCAAAATTAAAAAAATTAATTTACTTAAGAGGGATTCGAACTTGTGGGGGGAAAAAGGAAATGGGAGAGCACAACCTCTGCGCCACTGAACAGCACAAAACAGTGCAATTGATTATTCAATTTATTGGGATTAAAAAAAGTTTGGCACGTCATAACTCGGCACTCGTACCTATTTGGCAGAAATTGAAACCATTTTTCTTAAGAACCCATGGGTGCTCTATGCACCCACCAAGTTTCATTCGGAAATCCCACGGACACCTGGGGACCTTCCTTTGTAAGCAAATTGAAAAACAGAATAAGTGAAATTATTCAGAACACATAAAGCAAAAGAAATTGCGGAATGCTGAGATCCTGGCAAATCCCATGCCCGTCTCTAAGCGTTGGGTACCAAGAAGAACGGCACAACCTAGTAATCTTGGCCCCGGAAGGAGCGGTTTTTTGCTCCCCCCGTGGGGCCGATCCCGGTACTGAACCGACTGGACTCAATTGTCCCCCGCTCTAAAAATTGGGAAATTTCCCAATTTTTAGGGCGGGGGCTTTTTTTGGCCGATTTTTGGCACTGAACTTTCCCCCGCTCCAAAAATTGGGAAATTTTCCCAATTTTTGGAGCGGGGGTTTTTTTTTGGCCGGTCAAAGTTTCGCCACGAATCCCCTGCTTACAAACAATAGACAAATTTGTGAGCAAGTAAAGGTCAAATACATACAAACAAAATATACACAATATTGAAATGCTAAATTGCCAACATATTCCGATCACCTTCTAATCTAAATCTATCCATTAATCCTTCTGTTGCTGATCACTTGGTGGAGAAATTTTCCGCCGCTTTGTCCTATTGGTGGAGACAGCGGCCTAAATGAAGTGCAAATTGAATTTGATGATGAATAACAGCTATTAATTGGGTTCTGAGTTGCATATATGGAATATAAAGCCGAGAAATGTGGCCATAATTTTTTTTAATGTTTTTAAAAATGGATATTTATACTTTCGTTTTTGGCTGAATGGGAATCACAAAAAATCAAATGAAATTTTAAAAATTGTTCACCCGTCGTCGAATCCGCCGTCACTGATCAAAAAGTGAATTTGATTCAGTGGGTCATCGATCAAAATGGATCTAAGCTTAAGCTTGGCTCTAAGTTTAGGCTTAGGCTCTAAGCTTAGTTTGCTGCTTTTCTCAACATTCTTTTTTGTTCATTTATCAGTAGAATCTGCTGATTTCACCTAATTTTTTCCACTTTTTGCTAGGCTAATTTTAAATCCGTCGAGAATTGTTTTAATTATTTTGCTCAACAAAATGTCAGACAAAGCAAAAGAAGCGGAGGATAAGATGGCAAAAGCAATGTAAAATTAAAATGCCAATTTCAATTTTAAATTTTGTTTTCCTTTTTTCTTCAGTTTCGTCTCTGCCGATTGTTGGCTCAAAAGACATTGTTGCTGGATTTTATTTATAAGATTTGAAAAATGATCAGAAAGTGAGTAGTGATTGGACGGCTTATTCATCATCGACCAATTTGCGTTTTGTCTATTTTTCTTCCACCGTTAAATCAACGGCCAATGTCACTTTGTCCTCGTCACTGTCATACAACCCTTTGTCCGGATCCATAATAAATTCCTGTGTTTTTACAAAAAAATTAGCAAAGAAAGTGGTGTATCATGCCAATTCGTACAAAAGGCAACTCATACACTGTTGTACAAAGGCAACTCTACATTTTTAGGTTAAGCCTAGGCTTTAGGCTTAGGCCTAAGCTTAAGGCTAGGCCTTAGCTTAGGCTTGCTCGGGCCTAGGCTTAAACTTAGGCTTTATCTTGTAAAACTTTATTGATTTTTGTACGAGTTGCCTTTGTACAACAGTGTACGATTGTTGCCATTGACCCAAACAAAGTTGACTGGTGACACTTACCATAGAAGTGAATTTTGGGAAGCCCCAGCTCTTAGCTTTGTAATTGAAAATTCTGTCAAATTTGTGAGTAAAATCCGCCGTTCCGCTCTTTTGTGAAACAATTCGAAGGGTTGCCGAACATTCGCAGCTCCAACAAATGCCATCTTTAGCAATCAAAAACTAATGAATGCAATTAGAAATTCTCATATTTTCACCATTTTTCGACGGAGGGAAGCACAAAAGATAAAAGCCCAAATTTTTGTCGGTGCCGTCTTCCTTATCCGTTGTTATTTCTGCCGATATTTTCCACTCAAATCCCTTCATTTGCACGGCTTCGCTGTTCCGTCTATTTCCCACTTCTTTCGTAAATTCAGAAAATTTCTCAATTTTCATCGTCAGTGTCCCCCAGTTTGCATTGGCTATGATCCAATCAGAAACTCGTCCATGCCATTGAAATTCCAATGGTTTAAGCTCCGTATTTGCTTCATCTACAGTGAAATCGATGGCCAATGTTAATTTGTCCTCATTTTGGTTGACCAATGCTTTGCTCTGATCCATCAGTTCCTTATTAATTAATGATCATTTAATTTTTATTTGGGCATTTATTTATTTGAATTGGCACTCACCGTAAATGAAATGAAATTGTCATATCCCCAGCTGTTGGATTTGTTGTTAAAAAATTGGTCACTGTATTCTCTTCGGTAATCCGCCATTTGTGAAACAATTCGAAGAATCGCCGAACATTTGCAACTCCAATTTTCGTCTTAAAAACTCAATTAAATTTATTTGTCAAATAACCAATGAACGGATTTTTAGGTTTTCACCTATTTTTTTTTTGCGAATAGCATATGTGAGATAAGCGCAAAAAAACACACATTTTTCGATCACTTTTCGATTTAGAAGAACGACTTTTTAGCAACTATTTTTGCTTGTAAAATTAAAAAAAAAAACTATTTTTTCAACTATTCATGCTTTTCAACAAAAAATTATTATGAAAAATGCAAAATCTTCAAATATGTTTGATTTACAATTTGTGCAACCGAAAAGGACAAAGATGAGGAAATTTTGGAAAATTCACACATTTATTGACATGTTTTTCCAATTTTTGGTAACTTTTTTAGCAAATATTTTGGCATTTTTCAGTTTTTTAGCAACTATTTAGGTACCTATTTCGCGTTATTTTTAGCACCTAAAAATCCATTCCCTGCAAATAACTTTTAATTGGCACCTTTTCTTGGCATATCGCACCATAAGTAAATGCCCAACCATTTCTCATTGTCAGTGCTTTCCTTCCGCCGATTTATTTCTGCCCAAATTTTCCATGGCAATCCTTTGATTTGTACAGTTTCACTTTGACGTTCGCTCTCGAGGATTTCCATCGCAAATCCCGACACTTTTTCAATGTCCATCAAAAGTGTCCCTGTCGCTTTGCTTTGATCCCAGATGAATTTGTCCATTTTTGGCTCATCAACAGTGATGACATCAATGGTCAATGTCACTTTGTCCTCGCATTTGGTGTAAAAGCCTTTTTCCGGGTCCATCAATTCCTTAATTGTCCCATTAATTGAATCATTTAAGGGGGGCCAGTTAATTGTCACTCACCACAAAAGAAATGAAATTAGGAAAGCCCCTGTTGGTTGAATTGTTGTCAAAAACACGGTCACAAAGTGTCCCAACAGTGGAATTCTCAGCACCATTTTTTCGATTAATAATTCGAAAAATTGCTGATCGAACGAAGCAGCGCCAATGGAAATCTTAATGGCAATTAATTAAAGCTATCATTTAGGCAATAATTGATAGGTAATGAATTTACACCTTCTTCTGGAGCACCGCACGAAAGGTAAATGCCCAACCATTTCTCATTGTCAACGCTTCCATTTTTCGTTTGAATTTTTGCCAATATTTTCCATGGCAATCCGTTGATGTGCACAGTTTCACTTTTTCGATCACTTCCAAAGACTTCTCGCCCAAATTCCGACGCTTTTTCAATTTCCATAAAAAGTGTCCCTGTCGATTTGTTTTGACCCAAAATGAATTTGTCCATTTTTGGTTCATCAACAGTCATGACATCAATGGTCAGTGTCACTTTGTCCTCTTCTCTGTTATAATAACCATTGATCGGGTTGACCACTTCCTTAATTAGCCATAATTATTAATTAATATTAATTAAGGAAACAATTTGGCACTCACCTCAAAGCTAATGAAATTTCCAAATCCCCAACTGCTGTTCATTTGATTGTTATAATCACAAAGTGTCCCAATGGAATTCTCCGTTTCGCTCTTTTCCGACACAATTCGAAATGTTGCCGAAAAAAGGCAGTTCAAAGGTTTTTCTATTATTTGTAAAAAACAAATATTAATTTTTCTTTAATTTTTAATTATTAATTAAAATTGTTGTACCGTATTTTGTTCGCTCATACCATAAGAAAAATCCCAAATATTTCTTCTCATCATCAGCAGCAGTGCCTTCCCTGATTTCTGCTTGAATATTCCATGCCAATCCGTTGATGTATACGGTATCACTGAATCGGTAACCCCCGACAGACTCTCCCGCAAATTCCGACACTTTTTCAATTTCCAACGCCAGTGTCCCTCTTCCGTTGCGCTTGGCTGTGTTCCAATCAGAAATTCGTCCATGGCTTGGGAATTTCAACGAGTACAGCTCCGGCACTCCACGAAGAGAAAGATTTGGATGGGAATTGAACTGATAAACGCCAAACACTTCTTCCACTGTTAACAGACCGGATGGAACTGAAAAATTTTAAAAAAAAATGTAAAAATTTATATGCCCCAAAAGAAAATTCAAATTTTTATTGTCCAATTTTACCAACGAATTTTGAAAAATCCTCCTCAGGGATATTTGGAAAACGAATTTTGAACAGTGCCGGACCAAGCACAGAACGACGATTATGCGAGGAGCATTCAATGCCATTCTGACGACATTTTTCATCGGCCCAACGGAGTGCCTAAATTTGAAAAACCGAAAATTATAATTCAAATTAAAAAATGAAAAAAAGTCGAAATTACAGTTTTCCAAATTTCAAATTCATTGCTTAGCAACAAACGATCAAGATCGAGAAGTACACAAAAGATTTTCTGATCAATTTCCAAAAAGTCATCTGATTCGAACAAATGGGCCGCATTTCGACAAATATAACGCAGACATTTGTTGACAAAATCCTTAAAAAATGTATATTAAATTATCAAAAATTATACAAAGAAACAAAAAAAGTGATGATCCCTTTAAATTAGGGGGATACATATTAAAAATATGAATTTAAATCTGTCCTTCCAACCTCCAATTCGAAAAGGCAAGCATAGGCATAAGCGATGAAAACATTGCGCAATTCGGAGATGGGAATTTGCAAAGATCGGTCGACCAGGGCGGGGATGTTGTACTTTTTTGCTAATTAAAAATTATTATTTTTTGTATATTTAATTTTTCAAAAATAAATCCACCGGCATAAAGCACTGCCATTGCATTTTCTCCGTTTAATTCGCTAAAATCAGCCACGTATATGTACTTCAACATAAGTTTGAACGTTGTTGGTTCAATGTCGGGGACCTCCACAACACAACATTTAGCTGAGGCTAATTAAATTAATTAGGAAAATTAACAGACTAATTGGATTTCTCAATTTTACATCATTAATATTAATACCATTTTCCGCTTTTCCATTTTGGGAGTCAAAACGGAACATTGCCTCAAAAACATCGGAAGTGTTCATCAAAATGTGTTTATGTGCTGGCAAAATCTTTAAAAATGTGGAAAATTACATAATTGAAATTAAATATAAAAAGGGTAATTTAAAAATTTAAAATTTAAATTGAAAATTTAAAAAAAAATTTAACTCGCCTCTTTTTCGTCTCCGTCCCCCACCAAAAAGTGCACATCCGAATGCTCACCCGTGCTGCTCAACAAATGTTTCATCCGATCCATCGAATTTCTCAACGATGTCATTTTATATATAAAAAAATAATAATTGCAAATCAGAAGAATTTTAACAATAAAAATTGTTGTCTTAATTAACTGTGAAATGTGGCGTATAAAATAGGGAAAGAAAAAGAAAAAAATAAAGTAAAAATAAACCTAATTTAAGCTTTTTATACATACAAATGTTTGTTTTTCGAATTTCCAAAATTTTTGCAAAATTCTTAGCCAAAAAATCAATTGAATTTTTCCAATATTTAGCGAAAGAATCGACAGGAAAATCGATGTTGACCTGGGAAAGTGCCAGAGATGAAAGGGTGCCGCCCATCAAAAAGTGCCTTATATAAAACGCAGGGGGAAAAGTTTGGGCACGGGGGAAGCAAATTTTAAAAAATCGAATATTTTAATTAGTTTTAAATATTACGCATTGTTGATTATGTATATATACTTATGTAGATGTAAAATAAAAAGTAAGTGACTAAATTATTAGCATGTATTTATTTTTCATTGGCTTATTATGTACATGTGTAATGTGAGATAAATCAGAGGTCGCATTTTTACTTATTTGTAAGTATTTTACTTATTTTGAGGGTCCAAAACTTACAAATTTTAAATGTACTTATTTGTAAGTAATGTACTTATTTTGGCATTCTAGAGAAATTCAAAAATGCAGATATTTCGTGTTATTGGTCCAAGTCTGCATGATTTGTTCATTGATTCACAAAATTTTGGGCTCATAATCTTGGTTTAATCATTCATCAAAAAGACATTTGTATATGTGATATGATTGTGATTCCTTTTCAACAAACCATTGACAAAATTAAATGATGAAAATCTTAGATAAAATCATAGAATTTAGCTGTTTTAACGCCAAAACTACCCTATAAAAGTGCTTTCCACTGTCGGGATCATGACATTTTTGTGGGGGGGGGGGGGGGTGGTGGCATAACGGAAAAGTAGCGGAAAAATTTTATTTTAGCCGATTTTTTGCGGTTTTTTGTTTGTTTCTCAAGAAATTTATGTGCCCTCATGGAGGGGCGGGATACCTACGTCGCCAGAGTCCCGAATCACGATCCCATCTAATTTTCGAAACAAACTTCATTAAAATGTTCACATCGGACAATATAATCATTTATATTTTTCAAATTAGCAAATCGAGTAAAATATAAATTTTCCTCTGCACCGCCTTTTGGCACCGACTATCCTTTCCAAATAAAATCTAAATTTTCTCACAATTCCAAAGATATCATGTTAAATGTGAAGGAAAAAAGCATGTGAGATCTATTTTACAATAAATTCAAAAGCTTAATTTTTATAAATTATAAATCGGGATCGGATTTATATTTTTTCAAATTTTTCTTCCTGAGGGTTTTTTTCGCTGAGAAAAAACAAGCGGAATTTTCGATTTAACTTCACTATTCATAGATAGTAAAAAAATGGATATTTTTGATTTTCGCAAATTCATTTCGTCCATATCTTCCATATTTTGCAAATTGTTTTTCTTAATCCATATAAATCCGGACCTTAATCAATTGCAAACGCTTCACACCAGTGTGTATAAGCAAATGGGCTGACAAATTGCTTTTGGTAGAACATTTTTTTCCACAATCGTCACACTAAAATGAATATTTGAATAGAGACAGCCGGATACCGATCAGGGCTGGACGTAATTACGGATTACGTATTACGGATTACGGAAATTACGGCCTTTTTGGAGTTACGGATTACGGATTACGGGTTACGGATTTTTGGGAGTTTTCCGTAATTTTGATCCGTAACTGGCTTTTTAGATTATTTTTCGAGACGATTTCTTGCAAGATTTTTTTTTATAAAATGAATTTTTTTTTTCTATTTTTATTAAAAGGCTACCCATATTTCGATTTAATCTGACTTATTCTTGGTAATTTGTAGTATTATTAACATACATAAAGGGGGGGAGGAGGCTAGCAAAGGGGAAAAGAGGAAATGCTAAAAATTTGGCCATTTTTTAACAAAATTCGTTAAAATTCTGAAAAAAATTTTCCTCGGCGGCGCTTATCGGCACCGCCCGCCCCAAAAATTCCTAATTATTTTTAAATATTGGCTCCAAAATCTTAGTCATTTTTAGACAAATTCTTATAGCAAATTGCATAAAATTTTTCAAAAATTTTTCCGGCGGCGCCTTTCGGCGCCGCCTCCCCCCCCCCCACATTCCCCAGTTTTTTGGAAAAAGCACACCCGCGAAACAAACTATTTTGGGATTTTCACCTCAAAAACAAGCAGATATTCTGATCATAAATTAATCTTAACAATTTTTAGATTGGATTTTTTAAATTTAAAAATTTTTTTAAATTCAAAATTTTTTTTGAAAATTACGTATTACGGATTACGCCAAATTACGCCTTTTTGGACCTCCGTAATGACGGATTACGGATGGCCGTAACTGAAAAAATTGCCGTAATTACGGATTTCCGTAATTGAAAATCAGTTACGTCCAGCCCTGATACCGATCCTACACTTTTTAGCCAATTAAATATTTTATCAATTAATTTTTATTTTTACTCACTTTGAATCGCTTTTCGCCAGTGTGAATTCGCATATGATTTTTAAGACTGATCGACTTCGGAAATACTTTTCCACAATCATTGCACTATTTCAAAAATATTTATTTTTATTTTATAATTATGCAATTCTCACCATAAAATTTTTCTCTGAGTGAATTTGAAGATGACTTTTTAAATGGCTGCTTTGTTTGAATCGTTTGGCACAATGGACACACTTATTTAGGAAAACATTATTTAATAATATTATAACTTAATTAAATATTTACTATTAAAAACTTTATAAATATTACTTTTTACTATCAATTACTAATTAATAAATTTTATTTTTTGTAATTAAATGTTTTTTCGCATTTAGTCTCAAAAATTTAAAGGTTTATGATTTTTTGAAAATTTAAACACAAATTTTGAGAAATTTTTTGCCTATATTTTGGCAATTTATCTTCCATGTTATAATCAGTATTTTTGATTTTTTTTTTTTTTTTTTTTGTATATAAATGACAGAAAAATTTTATCAGAAATAGTCTAACTATTTAATATTAAAGGTATTAAGAATTATTTTTAATGTTTTTTGGTAACTTTCCTCACCAAGCATTTGTTTTTATTAATTTTTCAAAATTATTCCTTTTTCCATACAAATCAGTTGAAATCAGAATCAAATTTTTACATACATATTCATAAAAAAGAAAACTCCTATAAAATTAGTGGGGAAATCTTTTAAAAATAAGGCTAACATTTGCATTTCACCCGACGACGCTTGGAATCCCATTTTTTAAAAAAAGGGGCTAAAAAACTGTTAAATAATTGTCATTGGAAAGATCTGTTAACAAAGCAAACCGGCACCACCAAGAGCCCCAAAATTCCCTTATATTTTTAAATTGACTCAAAACCGCGAAAGTACTTAGAATTGCCAAATTTTTCATACGAAATTTTTGTGAAAAAAATTATCAGGTCTTCGGTTTTTTGCATCTCGGTCTCGGGAAATTTTCGGTCTCGAACAGCACTTTAATTTATTAATTAATTAATTTTTTACTCACTCTGAATGGCTTTTCGCCAGTGTGAATGTACATATGTGTTTTAAGATTTGCGGCACTGCCGACGATTGCCTTTTGGCATATCAAACATTTGTTTTGCCTTCCCATTGGTTTCCGCAAGTATTCTTTCTTATGCTGAAGGATTTTTGATTAAATAAATTATATAATTTAAATTTTATTATTTTAAGTTTATCTTTTACCAAATAGTTCTTCTTCATTTGCTTGCAACCTTCTCTTTGTTCTTCTTCCTCATCCTCATCCTCTTCTTCATTCTCACTTTCCTCCTCCTCCTCTCCTACACCATTATCTTCTTCCTCTTCTCCATTATTTTCCTCGACCAATTGTTCTCTTCCTTCCTCTTCTTCATTCTTTTCCATTTCTTCTCTTCCTTCCTGTTCCTCATTCTCTTCCATTTCTTCTCTTCCTTCCTCTTCCTCATTGTCTTCCAATTCTTCTCTTTCCTCCTCTTCCTCTTTGTCCTCCACCAATTCTTCTCTTCCTTCCACTTCCTCATTCTCTTCAATTCCTCCTCTTCCTCATTGTGTTCCATTTCTCCTCTTCCCTCCTCTTCCTCATTGTATTCCATTTCTCCTCTTCTCACTTCTCCATTATTGTTTTCCATTTCTTCTCTTCCCTCCTCCTCTTCCTCATTCACTTCCATTTCTCCTCTTCCTTCCTCTTTTCCAGCATTAAATTTAAAAGAATGAAGAGAAGACAAGCGGCGATGACCAATCCAATTACAAAAGGCACAACGATTTTCATTTTCGCATCAATCGCTTCGCTGATAATCGCCTGCAAAAAAATTTCGATTACTGAATAGGAGAGGAGATCACTGAATTTCCAATTTTTTAGAAAAAAGGCCTGCCTACAATTAGGTCTAAAAAAATTTGAAGCGTCAAATTAGGCTAACTTGTAATTTTCAAAAATCTACAGAAATTCTTATAATTTTATTAAAAAATTCATTTTAAAATTTCAAAAGAAATTCTGTCTTAACAAAATTAAAACATTGAAAAATACGGCCAAATTTACGTATGGTTAAAATTAGAGCGCCACGGGACTGGGAATTTTGGGCAAAACTGGGACCGGGACTTGCCGGGACCTGAGAAGCCAGGACCGGGACCGGGACCTCGATTATTCTTCGGGACCGGGAACCGGGACCAACCGGGAAATTTTAAAAATTCAAATTTTAATTTATATCAAGTGAAAATAATACAAAATTATTTGGTTTTTTATTTAATAAATTAAATTAATGAAAATTTTCAAACAAATTTTCTTCAATTATTTCAAACAATTAATCATTTTTGGACTAAGTGATCGAATATTATTAGAAATTCAGATTTACGTTTCACATAACTTTTTTCGGCGCGCTTTTTCCAAAAAATTTTTGAGGAAGAAAGGGGTCCGGCGGTGCCGATAGGCGCGCCGGAGGAAATTTTGAAAATTTGAGTGTAATTTGTTAACAGATTTTCAACAAAAAAGGCTGGTTTTCGGGATTATTAAGCTCAATTGGTAGGATTTTCATTTAAAAATATGATAAAAATGTGTCAATTTAAAAAAAAACTATGAGGAATCATATTTTGTCGATAGGAAAGCCATGAGTATACAGTAGTGATGCTCGAGAGTCTCGGTCTCGAGTCTCGACTCGAGAAAAGTCTCGGGTTTTTTTGGTCTCGGTCTCGAGTCTCGGTCTCGGGTTTTCAAGTCTCGGTCTCGATTTTCGAGACTCGAGACCGAGACCGAGACTTTTTTACACCCCTAATGATTGTTGGCCTTTGGTAAACTTCTATTTTTATAAATTTTAGGTTCTTTTTTGTTCAAATTTGTTAATATATGCGTGGTCCAGCGGGTTGTGTTCTTGGTTTTGTTCCTTACTTTTGCGTTGGATCAGTTCCCCTCCAAGTATTATTTATTCTTCTCATTTTTCAAAATTAATCTTTTTTTCGATGGGAGTTCAAACACAATTTTAACAATTAAAATCGTAAAAATGTCATTTTTGGACTAAATCTATTAACAAAGTGCACTAAAAATTTCAAAATTTTCTCCGGCGGCGCCTAACGGCACCGCCGGCACCCAAAACTCTTACTTTTATTTTAAAAAAGTAGCTCAAAGACGCAAAATTTGGTCATTTTTTGGACAAAATCCGTTAACAAATTGCAGTAAAATTTTAAAAAATTTTCCCTGCAGCGCCTATCGGCACCGCCGGACCCCTGTTCCCGAAACATTTTTTTGAAAAAGAGCACCACAAAAAATGGTGTAAAAAAGTCAATCATATGAAAAGGAAAAATGTATGGTAGCTTAAATAAGGAAAAAAACAAAAATTTTTGAGAAAAAAATTCAAAAGATTGATTTTTTTCGATTTTTAAGTGTGTACGAAAAAAATTTTGAAAAAAGTCTCGGGTCTTGGGTTTTTTTGGTCTCGGTCTCGGGGTTTTGGGTCTCGGTCTCGAGTCTCGGGGTCGAGTCTCGGTCTCGGGGTCAAGTCTCGGTCTCGGTCTCGAGTCTCGAGTCTCGGGAAATTTTGGTCTCGAGCATCACTACTAAATACGTTAATAATACAGTATTGTTCTGTGACGTTAATTACTGTAGTAGAAAAAGCCTATATTGCATAAGAAATCCTTCCTGAATTGGTCAAATCAATTTTGTGAAACGTTCAATCACTTTAAAAATTCTGAAAATTACCAAATTCGTAAAAATAACACATTGCTGTATTTGTTTATTGTAAATTTTTTTCCATTATTTGCCAATTCAAATTTAAATTGCTAAAATTGTTTTTTTTTAATTTCTTGTTTTATCGTAGAATATTAATTAATGTACGAACATTTGCAATGGTTTAGTAATGGAATTGCTGATGATGATGGTAATGTCGGGCTGATCACCATATAAATTTAATATATTTTAAAATTAAATAGTAAATATGTCTTTTTAATGCTTTTTGGCGCTGTTAAATGCAACCATTTTGGATCAGCTTAATCCACGATTAAAAAATTAATTTGTGCAAGAGACGACAAGAAAAGGGGAAATCCTTCAGCCTCAATTCGATCAGTTTAACCGTTTCAACTCCGATCAGAGATTGATTAAATAAAATTCATTTCGTCACCTTTTTTCGACATTTTCATTAATTGATATATTTGCTTTAAATTTTAAATTGTGCTTAAAATCTTAAAAATTTATTTTGTCCTTATTTGAAAGAAATGTTCTCTGATTTTGAGATAATGACTGACCAAATTTGTTTTTTTTTCATAATCTTTTCAGGGTATTTGGACTAATTTGTTACCAAATTTAGTCTTTTAATTTATCGCCAAAATTCTTTAAATAATCATGGGAGGCGAAAATACCAAATTTTATACTATATTTAATTTACCCAAACGCTTTAAAGTTATTTTGCCGAATATTCTTGGTTTTTTTTGCCATTATCTTTTGATTTCAAAGATTTTTCGATGCTATCCCTATTTTCATGTTTACGTTTTTAATGTCAAATAAAAATTTGTAATTAAAAAAGATTTAAAATTTACAATAATACAAAAACGTAATAAAAACATGGAAAGAGAAAATTCAATCAAAATGTTTCTGTTCTTTTCCATTTTGTTGGGTCATCGTTTTGCCGTTAATTGTTTTATGCCCCTCTCATTAATATTAATTATTATTAGTGACCTATCAGGGACAGAAAAAGGTTCATTTCTCCTTCATTTTTTCTTTCTAAATTCTTTTTCCGATAAATTAAAAAAAGGAAGTAAATAGTTAAGTATTTACGCGTCCCATGGTATTTTTTCGTCCCATGGCATAACTTTTTATATAATTTTCATGAAAAAAGCCCTTTCAGCTGTAAAAGTGCCGAAAACTGTCTTAATAATTTGCCTCAACAAATGTTAGAAATTATTCGAATTCGGAGCAAAATTGGAGAGAATGGCACAAAGCAAATGGAAATTGTCAATTCCCGTTGGCAACCGTTGCCAATTCCGTCGCCAGACAAAGTCAACGGATTTGAATGCATCGAGATCTCGTAAAATTGGCAAAATTCAAAATTTTGTCAACATTTCCCATTCATTTTCAGTTACATAGACCAAAATGTCATCAAATTTCTCCTCCGTTTTCATCAACTTTTCACCTCCTGTCCAATTCATTTGATCATCAACGTAACCGATGACAGAATTTTGGAGTTCATTTTGCGCAAAATTTGGCCAGTGTTCGGAAACAAACTTTGTGGTATGTTTTGTTTACGGGTGTTTATCGCCGTTTTCGGAAATTCGTCCCCTCACTTCTCAACGATTGTACAGCTGTTCGCGTTCTCTCTTTCCACAACAATGCCATGCCGTTGGGTGGACAAGCGGTGGCCAAATGGCTTTTTACTCGCCTTCCGGACAATGGGCCAAAGGTGTTAAGTTGCTGTCTGCTCGATGATGCAAATTTGAAGTCGACAATTGGTGTCATCAAAGCGGTGCTTACCAATAATTAATTTATTAATATTTATTTGCCAATCTTTTCATATTTTAGAAATTTGCAAAACCTTCTACTTCCGTCAGTTTCATTGTTGTCATTTGGTTTCCGGCGTTTTTTGCTTACTCCTTTGAGCCCTTTAATGAGAACAACGAATTGACTCGGGAACAATTGACATTTAAAAAGACTAACAATAGCAGATGTTTTCTGCTTGTCCGTTGTCCAATTGCGCGAGAAGAAAGCAAATGGACCGAATGGGAGGAGGAAGCGATTGGCTGGGAATTTCTTCACCAGCCGAACAGAATCAATATTCAAATTGATGATGAGGACAACATCGGGGACGGGTCAGTGAATACTTTTTATTCAAAAAATTCAAATTTATTTCTTTTTAGGCTTCTCGACGCAACTCCCGGCCCAAGTGATCAGCAGCAGAAGTGAATGAATGAATTGTTGCGAAGTGATCGACCAATTTGAATTGCGGAATCGAAGAATGAATTTGAGCCCATTTGACGTGCTCATAAAAATATATTCTAATTTTTTGGAGTTTTCACAAAAAAAAATTTTAGTGTTAAATGTTGTGGATTCAAATTTGATAAACGAATTTTAAAATTCGGAAAAAAATTTAATTTTGTTTTGCAACGAAATGAAAAAATCGGAAGAGAGAAATTACTTCACAACTTTTTTTTTTTGATCGACGATCAATGACAAAAGCAAAAGGTAAAAATTCATACACAAAAAATAATATTCCAACGAAAACCGCAGAGAACGGAAATCGATGATAAGCGGTCTGAAAGAACACCTGCTGAAATGGGCGAAGGTCGGGGGTGGGGAGCAGGGATGGCATTCCGAGGCCCCAAAAACTTTTGGAAATCGGAATTCCGGAGGTTACAAAAATTTTGGAATTCCGAGGCCCCAAAAACTTTTGGAAATCGCATTTCCGGGGGTTACATTCAAAAAATATAATACAAATTTTTCTAAATATTTTAATAAGCTAAATTTTTAATTCTTAACAAGTAAAAGGTGATTTCAAAAATGTTTTTGGTTATTTGAATATTTTGCTTGAAAAATTATTCAATGATTTTAGGTATTTTTAGGGCTGGTAATTATCAGGGCTTCAAAAAATATGCACGAAAAGTGACCAAAATATGCACATAAATATGCAAATAAAATTGCCAAATATGCACAAAAATCGCAAATATGCACCAAATATGCACAAAAAAACTTGAAAATTCGGGGTGCAAAATAAAAAAAAAATTTTATTCCTCAGAAATTATATCGGTTGTTTTTGTAATTGTAAATCAAAAATTTCTCAAGGTTTTCGGCAGTGAAACTCGCTGTTGACCCACTCGCGCATCAATTCAGATTTGGATTTAATTTTAGGCATTTTCAATATTTTATCCTAAGAGATATTCAAATCGGAAAATATTTGACGAAAAATGGCAAAATATGCAAAAAAAATCTAAAAAAATATGTACAAAAAATGGCTAAATATGCAAAAAATCTGAAAATATGTACAAAAATGGCAAAATATGCATTAAATATTCAAAAAAACCCAAAATATGCATAAACACACAAAATATGCAAAAATATGCAAATAAAAGTCTCGACTTTTACACGCAAACACAAAAAAGAAAGTGTTTTTCCTACTATTTAGAGCATGGAGAAGCCAGGAAAAAATATATGCATTTGCATGTTTTTGGCATCCCTACTAATTAGACTACTAGAACCCAGGAAACATATTTTGACAGTCCTGGTAATTGGGATACCTAACATGTTTTTGGCATTTATTTTTATTTTAATATAAAAGTAAAATGTGAACTGCGGATACACTACAAAACGCCGTTGCCGATGGCCGATGGCCGACTACTCGCCAATATGACGACTCGCCGATGTTGACAATTATGCAAGAAAAATTGAATGACAGGAAATTAAAATGAACAGGGAGGTGGCCGATCATTTCGTCACTGATCGTTTCGTCACTGAGAATTTTTTTTTAAAAAAAAGTTTGGCACATTCATTGCCTTAAAAACAACAAAAATTCTTTAAAAACAAATGGCTAGCAAAAAATAAATAAATAAATTCTTTGCTTGTGAGATTTGAAAGGGAACTTCTCTGAAAAAAAGAGACCAATTTAGCTTCTCAATTTTCAAAAGCCTCATTTGGCAGGCAAAAAAGCCTCATTTTTACAAAATTTATTCAAAACAGGCTTAAAATGTTCAATGTTATATTTCTGATTGTCCATGATCAAAATTTGAGAAATTTTTTGTTAGAAAAGAAGATGGTTTTTGCGGCGCTTTTTCCAAAAACTTTTGGGGAACAAAGGGGGCCGACGGTGCCGACAGGCGCCGCCGGGAAAATTGATTGTAATTTTTAATGCGATTTGTTAAGAGATTAGTCCACAAAAATGGCCAAATTTTATGATTTTCGAGCAAAAATTTTTTTTACAAATTTGTAATCATTTTCTGTCTGCTTTTAAATGGGCTGCTCAGCTTGGACATGTGTACACAAAAAAATAATTTTCCAAAATTTCCACATTGTTTTTTTTGCCCAATTTTTAGGCCCTCGAATTGGAGGAAATGAGTCACCGCGAGTCGCTGCTCGCTTCTCAGCCCCAATGCATTGTCTGATCTGAAAATTCTCGCTCACTTCTCTCTGATCACTACTGATCGGGGCCAGACTCGGCACTTTTTGCCAAATAATTTTTTAAATTAAAATTCTTGCCAAAAAAATGGGTTTTTGATAAAAAAAAATTTTCATTTCTTAGGAGTGATTTTTGAAAATTTTTAGGTCGATTCTTTAGGGAGTATTTTTTATGTCGATTCTTAGGGGGGTATTTTTTGGAGTGCTTCAACACTAACAATATTTTTTGAAATTTTCTGACCACAACTTTTTGAAAATTTTATTAAAAAAATTTTAAAATTAATATTCCGTTAGAGAACATCTAGAGCTATTGAATGATACCAAGAATTATTAATTTGATTGAATTTAAGCCAAGTTATGAATTTATATGTCTTACATTTTTTGTTTTCCTACCCCTTGGCGGATTTAAGAAACGCCCAATGTGGCGGAATTTAAGAAACGACCCACAACTTTTTAGGCGTCCCTTTTTTTCAAAAAACTTTTTAGAACAAGGGGAGGAGGCCGGCGATTCAGGCAGTCGCCCTCGGGAAATTTAAAAAAAAAAATTATAATGCAATTTGTTATATGATTTTCACCAAAATTTCATACGAACAATGCCCGAAAACTAAGATTTTGACCCAAAAAAATCACCAAATTACCACAATGCATAACACAATCCATTTGATCAGTCCAACAAAAAATAACAGCTTTATGAGCACGACAATAATTCCTTAATTCAAATTGATCGGTCACTTCTCCACAATTCATTCATTCGTTCATGCATTTCTGCTGCTGATCACTTGTGCCGGGAGCTTCGTC
Source organism: Heterodera glycines (assembly GCA_004148225.2). NCBI lineage: Eukaryota > Metazoa > Nematoda > Chromadorea > Rhabditida > Heteroderidae > Heterodera > Heterodera glycines. The sequence goes on along the minus strand of CP049711.1, from coordinate 2,586,439 downwards.
GAGAAGCCTAAAAATGGAAACAAATAAATTTGAATTTTTGAGTAAGCATTCGCTGACCCGTCCCCGATTTTGTCCTCTTTGTCAAATTACGAATGTCAATTTGATTCCACTGATCATCACTTTCCCATTCAATCGCTTCCTCTTCCCATTTTGTCCATTTGCTTTCGTCTCGCGCAATTGGACAACGGACGAACAGAAAACGAGCGCTATTTTTAATCCTTTTCAATGCCAATTGTTCATGCGTAAATCCATTAGTCAAATTAAAGGGCTCAACGGAGTCAGCAAAAGGCGAAGGAAAGCGAATAGAAATGATGAAATTGGCGGGGGAAGAAGCCGAGGCAAAAGCCTAAATAGTAGAAATTTAATTAAAAATATTAATAAATTGCTTGTAAATACCGATTTGAACGCTTCAAGTTTCGACGCCAAATTCGGATCATCAGTGTGCAACCAGCATTGGAACACCTTTGGCACATCGTCTGGACGTGGAGTGAAAAGCCATTTGGCCACCGCTTGCCATGGGACGCGTAAAACCGACTAGAACCCAGAAAAGTGCCGGCGCCCAACTGAGCGGTTCCGCTCTGAACAGACCTAAAAATGAATTTTTTCATGTATAACTTTTTTGGTAATTGTCTAATCGCGAAGCAATAGCTTAGAAAAAGCTTCTAAACATCTTAAGATTTCGACTGATACCAAAAATGTTGGATTTGGATGACAATGGACAAAGCTATGGTGCAAGAACACGCTGGCGCCAAAACGTGAGTGCCCAAACGCAGTGGACACTACTCGGAGTGACGGTTCGGAGTCGGCCAATACTCAAAAAATGGCTTAAATGAGACAAGCAAAGACAACGCATTCATTCGCTCGGTTGGTCGGAAATGTTGCATTTTCAGGAAATCACTGAATTTATCATAAGGGGCATAATACAAATCTATTTTGATCAATCCAAAAAAGAAAACATTTTTTATGAGCACTTCAATAATTCCATAATTCAAATTGGTCGATCATTTCTCAACAGTTCATTCATTCACTTCTGCTGATCACTCGGGCCGGGAGTTGTGTCGAGAAGCCTAAAAAAAGAAAAAACAAAAAACATTTGAATTTGTGATCAAGCATTCGCTTACCCGTCGCCGATCTGATCCTCGCCATAAATATCAATGTGAATTTGATTCCACTGGTTATAAATTTGCCAATCAATCGCTTCTTCTTCCCATTTGGTCCATTTGCTTTCGTCTCGCCCAATTGGACAACGGACGAACAGAAAACGATGGCTATTGAAAGTTCTTTTCAACGCCAATTGTTCCCGAGTCAATTCATTGGTCAGCGCAAATGGCACAACGGAGGAAGCAAAAGATGATGCAAACCAAACGGAAATGATGAAATTGACGGGGGAACAAGCCGAGGCAAAAGCCTGAATGTGGAAATGATTTAAGCATAACAAATGACAATGAATGACACTTTTCGGTTGGGGAGGGGCACGAAAAGCCAACGATAGGTACTTCCTTTTACTGTTTAGATGGTCCATTGTGTCCAATGAAAAATCAAATGGGTAGGAGGAACCTTTTGGTTTTTTAATTAGGCAAATAATAATGATTTGTCAACGCATTCCAAAAACTGTAAATGCCAATTCATCAAATAATAATCACCGCTTTGAGTGCTGCAATCTTCGACGCCAAATGCCCGTCATCCCTATTCAACCAGCATTGGAACACCTTTGGCACATCGTCTGGACGTGGAGTGAAAAGCCATTTGGCCACCGCTTGTCCATCCGATGCCGCGGCACTGTCATCGGCCGGGAATTCGGTGAAGAAATCGTTGGCGGAACATAAAATGGGGGTATCGAACGATGGTTACGCCTTTTTTCTCGTAAAATTCTTGAAAATAAAAAATTTTTCGAATGGGAGGGGGATAAACTTTACTATTACCAAGTCATCCAAACCTTTTCCAGACCAAAAACGAGATATCAAAAATGTATTTTTCAAAAGGAGTACCACCTGTATTATATGTATTACCTAAAGTGGCATATAAATTGACAACGCGAAGTGATGGACGGTCGTTGAGAATTGATGGGACGGATTGACGCAAACGGCGGAAAACATCGAAGGACAATCGAAAGCCACAAATATTTTTCGCGATCATTTGGAAAATGAACGCCAAAATGTGGCCATTGATTGCATTGATGGACATTTTAATTGGAAGTGGACAAAAACGGTGGAGAAAAGCGATGACATTGCGATCGATGAAACTAAAAATGAAATGGGGAAAAGTTGCCTAAATTGTTTCCATAATCGCCCAATTTTACGATATGAGGATCAGTTCGAATCCTATGACATTGTGTGGCATTTGAACTTGCGGAATTGGCAATGGTTCTCCATGGCAATTGGCAATTTCCATTTCCTTGGTGCCATTCTCTCCAACTTTGCTGCAAATTCGCATAAATTTCAACGTCCATTTGCGCGTTTTGAAATGTTCGTCGACGTAAGAGTCAAATTGGTGGCTGATCAGCGCAATGCCAAGGCCAAGTTGAGAAGGCTCAAGCAAATTGAACACAGCCAGCCAACTTTTGTCGGAGATGAAGCTGAAGAAAAATGAAAACAAAATTTAAAAGTGAAATTGAAAATTGGCATTTTAAAGTTTAAATTTACATTGCTTTTATTTTTTTGGAGAGCACAGGCATTGTCAGGGAGAAAAATTCGAAGAAAGAGACGAAAACAAATAAATGGAAAATAATGAAAAGTGCCGGAGGAAGAGCAACCACTTTTACGCTAAACTTTTTTTATTTTTTTGCAATTTTTGCATTCTTTTGCTAATCGATCATATTCGATCTCAAGAATTGTGGGTATTTGAGAAGAGAGGTGTCGAATGATTTATCATTTGTGGAATTTGGCTTGTTACAAGTTTTTTTCACTTTTACCAAATTAAATTAATAGATTTATTGAAAAAAGTTATGGGAAAAAAGAGGGTACTTCCGGGTTTTGTCGCCCCCCTGAAATTTTTTTTCTAATAATTTTTTCTAGGCTTATTTTTGATGCTGATCACGAATCTAACCTTTATTTTTATCCATAACGTGATTTACGTGAGTTACATGAAATTTTACGTGGAAAAGTGAAAAATTTAAAAAGAAAAAATTTAATTAAGCGACATAAAGGCAACATATTTCGTAAAACTTCATCAAATAACATAATTGAATGCTTTTAATTTGTTTCCTTACATTTAAGCCGGTTTTGAACCAAAAATGAGAAACTAGAAAAAACTTGAAGTTTCGACTTTTTGTTCGAATTCGTGATTAAGGTTCGAATTGGTCCAAATGGATGTAAGAATCAGATTCTCCGACCGTGAAAACCCCTAAAATGACTTTCTTTCGAGAAAAAATTTTGGAATTTTTTTTCGAAAAGAGTTGGGGCACCATTGGCACTGTAACCCTTTTTAATTTTTCACGTAAAATTTCACGTAAATCACGTTATGGCTAAAAATAAAGGTTAGATTCGTGATCAGCATCAAAAATAAGCCTAGAAAAAATTATTAGAAAAAAAATTTCAGGGGGGCGACAAAACCCGGAAGTACCAAAAAGAGGAACCAGAAGAAATGAAAAACAAAAATTTATTTAAAAATGCAATATTTCGTCAGTGATGAGTAGGGAGTCCAATTATGTAGAAACCTCAAACCAAGCGGAAAACGCGTTTTTCGTGCTTATCTGTGCGTACTAAGTGCGCAGAATTTTAGGCATTTGCCTAAAAAAGGAAGCCCTAATTATTTCATCTAAGTTCATACAATTTAAAAATGGATTCAAAAGTTGCTCAAAGCGGGCTATAAAAAAGACTAAAGATAGGTTAAAAATTGAGATTTCTCAACAAATATCATTCGATAGCTCTAAATGAGACAATTCAAAAATAATGCCAATAGTGACTCAATGAACAAAAAGGCAACAAAAAAAGTGCCGCGAAAAAGGTCAACCATAAAACCCAGATGGGATAAAGAAAAAAAAGAAATAGACAAAAGAAAATGACGAAATAGTACAAAAAATGGAGAGAACGGCAAACGGACAGGGAGTTGAAGGATGGGAAATCAATCAGTGGATAATCCGTCAGTAATGGACGGACAATCACCAGCAAAATTTATTTTAAGACTCTTTTTATCATATGATTTTGTTTCATAGACTTTGTCTATGATTTATCATATGATTTTGTCTATCATGCACTATTTTCTTAAGAAATACAGTACTTTTTATAGGCACCGAAATAAAAGTCGACGTATCTCAGCGGACCTAAATCGTAGACCCACTATTCCAAAGGCAATTCGGTAGCAAATTTTGTGCTCTATAAAATGGGCCTACTCAAAATTTCCAGAAAAATTTTCCCAACCCCCTAGAAATTTTTTTTGAAATTTACCCCTCGTTCCCAGCCAAAATGGGCTGATCAGATCACCATGAAGGAGTGATCTGATCAACTTGGTGTTGCTACCTTTTTTGATCAGCATCCAAAGTTATGCTTACCTGAATTTTTTTTAGATTTTTTTAATGCTGATCCAGAGAAGCAATATAAGAAAAAGAAGATGAGTCTAAACATATGACCACCGAGAATTGGGGCTGCATTTGGATTTTGTTTTGTATTTATTTGTGAACTTAACAAATTTGATAATGAATGGTACCAGCCAATAGTGACTCAATGAACAAAAAGGCAACAAAAAAAGTGCCGCGAAAAAGGTCAACCATAAAACCCAGATGGGATAAAGAAAAAAAAAAGAAATAGACAAAAGAAAATGACGAAATAGTACAAAAAATGGGAGAGAACGGCAAACGGACAGGGAGTTGAAGGATGGGAAATCAATCAGTGGATAATCCGTCAGTAATGGACGGACAATCACCAGCAAAATTTATTTTAAGACTCTTTTTATCATATGATTTTGTTTCATAGACTTTGTCTATGATTTATCATATGATTTTGTCTATCATTTCGCAGAAATGCCTTAAAAAGCAAAAACAAATTTTGAAAATTCTTAAAAACTCGACTTCGAGTGTCCGGCAAAGGAGCTCGCCGCTTTTGAAATGGGTTGGAAAGATAGAATTAGGGGCGCGCTTGCCCTTTTCCAGGATGAAAAGTGCCGAAAATGGAGTGCCAAACTCAGCTGGGACTCAAGTGACCGTGCTATATAAAGCACTCAAAAGACATTATAAATAATTTTTCTTGGGTAAATTGTGGCGCTGAACACGAATATGACCTTTAATTTTCAAAATTCCGAACCCCGAACAGGGTTCGGTGTTCGAATTTGGTCAAATGGATGTCATAACCGTGTTCAGCAACCTCAAAATCCCTTAATAATATGTTTTCTTTTATTTATAAATTTTGAGTTTTTGTTCGAATTTGGGTTCGGGGTTCGGAATTTTGCAAATTAAAGGTCATATTCGTGTTCAGCGCCACAATTTACCCTAGAAAAATTATTTATAATGTCTTTTGAGTGCTTTATATAGCACGGTCACTTGAGTCCCAGCTGAGTTTGGCACTCCATTTTCGGCACTTTTCATCCTGGAAAAGGGCAAGCGCGCCCCTAATTCTATCTTTCCAACCCATTTCAAACCTTTTTACATCGATTCTGACCGTTTTTAAGCATTTTTGAGTTTGGGGCCTATGATCAATATTTACCAATTTCGGTTTTCGAGTGCCATTCATTCCCCAATTTTAGGTTTTTAAGTTAGAATCTATTGGATAAGGCGCGAACATTGGACTTGAAGACGCAGGCCTGGCTGCTGTTCTACAGAAAAATTCGCCAAAAAACTAAAAGAAATTTCCGAGTGCACAGACTCTTCTATTGATATTTCTTTAGCGAGTTGGTATCGTTTCTGTTTTCGCATGTGATATTCTCAGGGTAGCCAGATTCAATTTTCAAAAGCCTCATTTGGCATGCAAAAGAACCTTGGGCCACAAAAATCTTCAAATCATCATTTCAAAAAAAATTCTCATTGACCTATCAAAAAACCACAAAATGAAGAAAATCCTCAAATCTGGCTACTCTGCTGGTTATATCCTTTTGTTTTCACTTCCGTGGCCCAATAAATCATTTTTGTCGTGTCTCTTTTTCTCCGTCTCTCTCTCTCTCTTTGTGTGTCTCTCTTTCTCCCTCTTTCTTAATTTGTTTTCCTCCGTTAGTCCCTCTCTTTCTCTCTCTGTTCACCCCAACCGTCTGACTGTCTCTTCCCCCTCCGCTGCATTCTTTTTGTCTCTGTTCTTCCCACAATTCCTTTGCTTCTGCTTCTCTCATTTCCCTTCGTATCCAATCAGCCGTCCTCTTCGTACTTTCTCTTTTCGACGGTGCTATGCTCATTATAAAAAAGCCATCAAATGGAAATTTTCAACAAAAAACTGCCCATAATTAGGGAACGGATTTTTAAGCGCGAAAAAGTCCAAAATAAGTGCTTAAATAAGGGCGAAAAAAGCGCGAAATAAGTGCGAAAATAAGCATGAAAAAATTCCAAATGTAAAGGTGAAATTTGTTAAAATTGCTGTTTTCTCTATGTAAATTAGTTAAAATTAAGTCAAACAATTTTATTTACTGATTGCAGTTAGAAATGAAGTACATTTAGAAATTTTCAGGATTTAAGGGTCGATTCTCAGGGGCGTATTTTTCCGAAATTTTTTGGGTGGATTCTTAGGAGTGTATTTTTTGAAAATTTTTAGGTCAATTCTCAAGGGTGTATTTTTCCGAAATTTTTTTGGCCGATTCTTAGGGGTGTATTTATCATTTTTATTGCATTTTTGTTAATAAATTTCCCAAAAATCGCGAAATAAGAACGAAAATAAGCATAAAACGCTAAAATAAGTACAAAAACTTATTTTAAGGGCGAACCTCTAAAATAAGCATTTTTAAGCACGAAACGCCAAAATAAGCATTTCTAAGTTCGAATAAGTGCGTTAAAACACAAAATTTTCGAACAAAAAATGTGTTTTTCGTGCATTTCTCGTCGAATTAAAGCCGCAGAAAAAATAAGCAAAAACTTAGAAATCCGTTCCCTACCCATAACTTTTGTCAAAGTCAACCAAATTAGAA
>CP049711.1:2520834-2578644 GCA_004148225.2 Heterodera glycines | reverse complement strand
TCTAAAAATATTTAAGCAATCGGACTGCCTAGACTTAATGCTGAATACACGGAATATCTATCAATACTTGTGAAAAATCATTCTCAGTACCATCCAATGCGAAAAAATATGTATAAGTTCTAAAAATATTTAAGCAATCGGACTGCCTAGACTTAATGCTGAATACACGGAATATCTATCAATACTTGTGAAAAATCATTCTCAGTACCATCCAATGCGAAAAAATATGTATAAGTTCTAAAAATATTTAAGCAATCGGACTGCCTAGACTTAATGCTGAATACACGGAATATCTATCAATACTTGTGAAAAATCATTCTCAGTACCATCCAATGCGAAAAAATATGTATAAGTTCTAAAAATATTTAAGCAATCGGACTGCCTAGACTTAATGCTGAATACACGGAATATCTATCAATACTTGTGAAAAATCATTCTCAGTACCATCCAATGCGAAAAAATATGTATAAGTTCTAAAAATATTTAAGCAATCGGACTGCCTAGACTTAATGCTGAATACACGGAATATCTATCAATACTTGTGAAAAATCATTCTCAGTACCATCCAATGCGAAAAAATATGTATAAGTTCTAAAAATATTTAAGCAATCGGACTGCCTAGACTTAATGCTGAATACACGGAATATCTATCAATACTTGTGAAAAATCATTCTCAGTACCATCCAATGCGATAAAAGTTCTAAAAATATTTAAGCAATCGGACTGCCTAGACTTAATGCTGAATACACGGAATATCTATCAATACTTGTGAAAAATCATTCTCAGTACTATCCAATGCGAAAAAATATGTATAAGTTCTAAAAATATTTAAGCAATCGGACTGCCTAGACTTAATGCTGAATACACGGAATATATATCAATACTTGTGAAAAATCATTCTCAGTACCATCCAATGCGAAAAAATATGTATAAGTTCTAAAAATATTTAAGCAATCGGACTGCCTAGACTTAATGCTGAATACACGGAATATCTATCAATACTTGTGAAAAATCATACCATCCAATGCGAAAAAATATGTATAAGTTCTAAAAATATTTAAGCAATCGGACTGCCTAGACTTAATGCTGAATACACGGAATATCTATCAATACTTGTGAAAAATCATTCTCAGTACCATCCAATGCGAAAAAATATGTATAAGTTCTAAAAATATTTAAGCAATCGGACTGCCTAGACTTAATGCTGAATACACGGAATATCTATCAATACTTGTGAAAAATCATTCTCAGTACCATCCAATGCGAAAAAATATGTATAAGTTCTAAAAATATTTAAGCAATCGGACTGCCTAGACTTAATGCTGAATACACGGAATATCTATCAATACTTGTGAAAAATCATTCTCAGTACCATCCAATGCGAAAAAATATGTATAAGTTCTAAAAATATTTAAGCAATCGGACTGCCTAGACTTAATGCTGAATACACGGAATATCTATCAATACTTGTGAAAAATCATTCTCAGTACCATCCAATGCGAAAAAATATGTATAAGTTCTAAAAATATTTAAGCAATCGGACTGCCTAGACTTAATGCTGAATACACGGAATATCTATCAATACTTGTGAAAAATCATTCTCAGTACCATCCAATGCGAAAAAATATGTATAAGTTCTAAAAATATTTAAGCAATCGGACTGCCTAGACTTAATGCTGAATACACGGAATATCTATCAATACTTGTGAAAAATCATTCTCAGTACCATCCAATGCGAAAAAATATGTATAAGTTCTAAAAATATTTAAGCAATCGGACTGCCTAGACTTAATGCTGAATACACGGAATTATCTATCAATACTTGTGAAAAATCATTCTCAGTACCATCCAATGCGAAAAAATATGTATAAGTTCTAAAAATATTTAAGCAATCGGACTGCCTAGACTTAATGCTGAATACACGGAATATCTATCAATACTTGTGAAAAATCATTCTCAGTACCATCCAATAAAAAAGTTCTAAAAATATTTAAGCAATCGGACTGCCTAGACTTAATGCTGAATACACGGAATATCTATCAATACTTGTGAAAAATCATTCTCAGTACCATCCAATGCGAAAAAATATGTATAAGTTCTAAAAATATTTAAGCAATCGGACTGCCTAGACTTAATGCTGAATACACGGAATATCTATCAATACTTGTGAAAAATCATTCTCAGTACCATCCAATGCGAAAAAATATGTATAAGTTCTAAAAATATTTAAGCAATCGGACTGCCTAGACTTAATGCTGAATACACGGAATATCTATCAATACTTGTGAAAAATCATTCTCAGTACCATCCAATGCGAAAAAATATGTATAAGTTCTAAAAATATTTAAGCAATCGGACTGCCTAGACTTAATGCTGAATGCACGGAATATCTATCAATACTTGTGAAAAATCATTCTCAGTACCATCCAATGCGAAAAAATATGTATAAGTTCTAAAAATATTTAAGCAATCGGACTGCCTAGACTTAATGCTGAATACACGGAATATCTATCAATACTTGTGAAAAATCATTCTCAGTACCATCCAATGCGAAAAAATATGTATAAGTTCTAAAAATATTTAAGCAATCGGACTGCCTAGACTTAATGCTGAATGCACGGATATCTATCAATACTTGTGAAAAATCATTCTCAGTACCATCCAATGCGAAAAAATATGTATAAGTTCTAAAAATATTTAAGCAATCGGACTGCCTAGACTTAATGCTGAATACACGGAATATCTATCAATACTTGTGAAAAATCATTCTCAGTACCATCCAATAAGTTCTAAAAATATTTAAGCAATCGGACTGCCTAGACTTAATGCTGAATACACGGAATATCTATCAATACTTGTGAAAAATCATTCTCAGTACCATCCAATGCGAAAAAATATGTATAAGTTCTAAAAATATTTAAGCAATCGGACTGCCTAGACTTAATGCTGAATACACGGAATATCTATCAATACTTGTGAAAAATCATTCTCAGTACCATCCAATGTTCTAAAAATATTTAAGCAATCGGACCGATCGCTTAAATATTTTTAGAACTTATACAATTTTTTCGCATTGGATGGTACTGAGAATATTTCACAATACTTTTGATAGACATCCCGTGCATTCAGCAATTAAGTCTAGAGTCCGATTGCTTAAATATTTTTAGAACTTATACATATTTTTCGCATTGGATGGTACTGAGAATGATTTTTCACAAGTATTGATAGATACGTGTATTCAGCATTAAGTCTAGGCAGTCCGATTGCTTAAATATATTTTTAGAACTTGATTTTTTCGCATAGGTGGTACTAAGAATTGATTTTTTACACAAGTATTGATAGATATTCATTCCTTATTTTTGTTAGTCAAAATGGGAGTAGGGGGAGAGAATTTCAAGTACCTAAGTGATTTATACCAATAGATTCGCCTGCATCCTTATGGGACGGAAATGGGCGCACTGGATAATTACTACCAATTCTTCGCCATAACTCACTGCCCCCCTTCAGTATGAAAGAGGAATTACGCGAAAAAACAATAAATAATGATACCATAAACTAGGACTGTCGAATGATACTCAACCAGCAGATGGCCAAAATCATGGACCCGCGCGTGCTGCAAAACAAATGGGCGGACTTGGCGTTCTCCAAAACATGTAAATACCGGAACTAAATGGGGGAAAGCAAGTGGCGCGAGCCCGTAAATCCGAGTTCCGAAGGTGGGGGATGCCCCCCCCCCCCAAAAAAAAATTTTTTGACTATGGTGCCTCCCCCCCCCCCGCTTCTAGTTCCCCCTCTTATCCCCCCAACACGAAAAAAGGTTTCAAATCGGAATTTTTCAGAAAATAGAATTTTTTCTCTGAAAAATTCATTGAAAAAAATTTGAAAATTTACTCGTTTTTTCAAATAATTATTGTAATTTTTTCAAAAAAAAAATAGCTTAAAATTTTTCAATTTTTTCTCGAAATTTTCTTGGAAAATTTTTTTCTGATAATAATATTTTGGATTTCCTATTTGGTTTTTGTCTAACAATTTTACTTGAATAATTGAACAGATTTTACACGCCCAGAGAATTTGAAAAAAGAAAAAAATTTTACACTTCATTGGGAATTGAACCCATGCCTCCAAAATTAGGGAAATAGCAATATTTTCCAAATTTTTTTTTGATCATTTTTTTCTGATCACACTTTAATTACCTTTTGATTTGATTCCGCTCCCCTCCCCTTATAGGATGAAGCAAATGCAGGGCGCCTCGGGCTTCGGTGGCGGTGCCGACGGAAGGCATAAGTGAATATGAGAAGGACAGAAGACGCAAATGATGATGATGGATTGAACACAGACAGTTCTTCAAATTGATCAGACGGAACTGCGGCGAATGATTAAATGATTTATTTGTGGGGGGTTCCTGTGATTTTTTTACATATTTCACAAATATTTTTGTGTTTATATTTACATGTGTATGTTTTTGTGTGTGAGCTGCTGATTTTTTGTTTCATTCCATCTCTTAATTTGTTGCTGACAAATGGAAAGAAAATATGAGTTATCCCTTTTTGGATCAGGCGAAAAATTCGAAATTTGTTAAAATTTTGATTCGGGATAGCGACCGTCCTGGAGGTTTAGGATTTTCAGGCCTTCGGCGGGGGGAGGGGGATGAGTCGCTTGAAAACATTTTTATTTTTAGATTCTTTTTAAGTTAGCCTCTAGAGGGAGGGGGTTATTTACTCAGTGTACATCATACATGGACAAGGGGGGGGGGGTCAGAAATTTGCCTTTACGAAATACCCCCCCCCACCCCCCACCCCCACTCTGAGGCCAAAATTTTTACGAAATTGAAAATAACGCTCAAAATTTTCTGGCGACCTCCTTTTTTTTTTGCTTTTCAAGCCACTTTTTTTCCTCTTTTTTCAAGCCGCACTTTTTTTCAAATCACAATTTTTTGCGGCGTTTTAAAAAAAAAATTTGGGGAACCAGGCCGAGGGGGTCAGGCGGTGCCGATAGGTGCCGCCGGGAAAATTTTTTTGAATTTCATTGCAATTTGTTAACATATTTTGTGCAAAAAACGACACCGTATTTTGCGATTATTAGCCATTTCATGAATTTATTTTAAAAAATGTTTCGTAAAAAAATTTACGAAATAGGAAAAGATGAAATAGAATTTCGTGAAAATTTTAACGAAAGGCAATTCAAAATCGTAAAAATTTTGAGTTTTTGGCACAAAATTTTGATTTTTTTTCAATTTCGTAAAATTTTCCCATCTTTACCAGTGCTTTTTTGATTTTGGCCGAATATTTTACGAAATTGCCCCCCCCCCTTGTCCACCTATGTTGTACATACCCCGGATAGCTAACATAAATCAAATGGGTTTTCATTGTTTACCTCGCACAAAAAATATATAATCAAAAAAATAAAAAACAAAAATTTGTGAGAAGAGAGAGTGACCGATGGATGACGCAGGAAGAGAGAGAAAGAGAGAGGAAGTGAAAAATAATTGGCCGGGAAGAGACAACGGACGGAGACACGGAAATTGAGAATAAAATGGATGGATGGATGCACAAAATAATGCGGGAAAACATATTTTTAATTGACCGATCAATTAGGATCAATTAGTTGGTTTTGGGGTGGTCCGCCGAATTTTTGTCCCTCTTCGCCGCCTCATAAAACGGTGACCACGGCGGGGGCGACCACTTCCTCGTCCTCTTTGGTGTGCCCGTAGGGCAGTGCCAAGTCGAAAATGATCGGGTCATACTCGGTGCGCAGCTTGTGATCACAAATGGACGCGTTGATGAACGTGGTTGTGCCTTTGGGGGGAAGAAAATTAAAAACAAATGCCGGTTGATGTTGGCATGGACTCAAATTCATTAAAATTAAAGTAATAAAAATGCCCTGGGGCCAAACAATTTTGGATAATTGCCATATCCGAAAATTATTTTGGCAATATAAATTGTTGTGTTGTCCTACCATTGGTGGTGCACCCGTGCTGCTGGTGGATGTGCCCGAACACGTGGTATCTGTATGGGGAAAAAATGCTTTAATCATTCGGCAGTCCCTGAATGGGCTTGCTATCCATTGAACTGGTGGAAGTATCGAGTGGATTTAGCAAAAAGTCGTAATTTTGCTTTTTTCTGTAAATCTTTGTGATTTTTGGGATCAAAATTTTAATGGGAAAGGAAAATCAAAAAAAAAAAAAAAATTGTCGCCCGGGGGCGTTTATCCCTCCAAGCCGAAATCCTCTGTGCTTGTCCCTGCTTGAATCACCAGTGCCCTCCCTCACTTTGGCTTCACTCGGAATTCAATTGTGTTCAACAACTCCGCGCATCCAGCCAAGATGCCGTCCAGCTTTGTCCAACTGTTGAAGTCGCCATGGCCTGGTGGGCAAAACAATTGTTAAAATGACACCCATTAACGCAACCATATTCTAATTACCCGAACTAATTAACCTAATTAAGGGCATTTTAAGCACGCAGGTTACATTATTAGTTAAATTAATGAAGGTTCTTGTCTTGAGTCCACAATTTCTGTGTCTCGAATCAGAGTTTTTTTCCTTTTTAATCCCACTCTCGACTCTCGGACTTCGTTAATTATTAGTTCCATCTATTTAAAATAAACACGGTGCCATTTTCCCTAATTGCTGACCAAGTGGCGGTGTGTGAGTGACCAGCACGTCGAGCTTGCTCGGGATCTGATTCCACTTCTGCAACAGTGCTTGGCCCCTCTGGCGATAAAATGCGTAGCCGGGCTGAATGCGTAATTAATCAGATAATTAATTGCCAATTACCGATCTGCCCCCCCATTAGTGCGATTAAACGCTAATTGGTTAATACACCCAATTTTTGGCCCTGTAATTTCGATTCCGGCACTTATTTTTGACCAATTAATGGAATATCGACCAGTTGTTGTTACAGTAACCTACCATCGGATGCCACGGCGCACCGTACACTTTCAAACCGAACACCTGTGACAAATGGTTGTTTTAGTTGTTAGCCTATAAAAAATATATATATTCTTTTGTCATGCCTCAATTTGCCGATCACACAAATAAATGCAATTCGTGAGCAATTCGTACGCCTAAAGCAAAATATAAAGAAAATATTTAAAAATTATTCTCAAAAAATTAAATAGTTTATTTTAATTTTAAGTTAAAAAAAACAAATGCATGCTTTTGATTAATCAAATCAGTTCGAATAGTGATTAGCACAAAAATATTAATTTGTTTTGATATTTAAATTGGACTGAGTTTGATCGTCTTAAACCAGATGATTCGTTGTTTGGACCATATTTTGATTCAAACAGATATTTTCAAACTGATCGGATCACAAGATCCTATAAAGACCAATGTACCCCTTCCATGTCTGATTGTGAGTCGGCACTAACACGTGATTGATCAGATCCATTAAAATGGACACATAAATCCTTTTGCTTGGACTACATGGTCTGATCGGAAGAGGTAATTTTGGATCGTGGTCTGATCAAACTAGGAAGTGCCGATTTGGCAAATGCCATTCCATACCACCTTGTTGATTCCCAACATGGACAGCCCGGCCAACTGTCGTTCGCTCATCTCCTCGCCGTCCTCAAAGCCCAGCTCGTGGTTGCCGGGCACCACAATTTTCACTTTGTGTGGCAATGTGCCTGAAGGGCAATGCGAAAAATTTGTGCCAGCCTATGACTCAGCAATTAAATTTGAAAATTTTCAAAAATTTATAAATTTTCACCCAAATTTCGTATTTCCGATGCCGAAAATTCTCCGAAATCCAAACCCTTTGGAAAAAGCGGTGATCAATTAATTATATCCCATCCCTTTGATTATTATAATGTGTTCAGTTTTCAATAGCACTAATCAGCCGTGGATCACTGATCAGAGATCACTCTCGTCACTGACCTATTTGCTGATTGAATTTGATCACTGCACTGACGTCGCCGCATTCCGTGAAATCGCCCGCATGGATCAGCACGTCACTGGAGGAATGGAGAGAATTTTTTGCTGGACAATTATCAAAATCAAAATTTGCTGTTGGCTTACCCATCCGGGATCAAATGCAGAATTTCATCCAACTGAAATGGGAAGTGATTGAGTTGGTTAATCGAGGAAATGCGAAAATTAAAAAATAAAACAAATTAGTTATTAAAAATGAAAACAAAAACGAAATTAAAAAGCGAAAAAGATACAAAAAATTTATTTATGGATGAAAACGAAATGCGAAACTGAAAAATGCAAAAAAAAAGTGAACGAAAGTAAAACCAAAATGAAATATCGCATATCATTGGTTGAAATTTTGAAAAAACTCATTTAATAACAATCCCATAATAATTTGGCAAAAGAAAAGTGTTGTTTAAATGATATAAATTGAGAATTTTTACGCATTTTTTTTTGAAAATTAGCGAAATTTTAAAGAAATTTATTTTGAGTTTTTCCAAAAATTATGCATAAATTGCTTAAAAAATTCATTTTTTACATATAAATCAAATAGTATAAACTCATTTTTCGCCCACCTTTTCATGGGTGTCCGAAATGCACACAAATCGCACATAAAATGGGGGCACAAAATATTATGGCAATTAAAAACATTTGTTGGCAATTTGAAATGCCAAAACTGTTACGCTGCTTTTATCTTCTACTGACTTTATCCGGATGAATTGGCGTGTTCAGCCTGAATGGTTTTTTAATGATTATTTTATGGTATTTTAGGATGGAAATGTTTTATTGCCGTGTGACGAAAAATGTTTGCGTGGCGTGGCAGCCCTCAATTTTAGGAAAATTTCTAGAGCCCCGGAATTTTGAAAATGCGGGACGGGGGCACCGTTTTAAAAACCCCTGTTTTTTTTTTGT
This sequence comes from Heterodera glycines, assembly GCA_004148225.2. Lineage (NCBI taxonomy): Eukaryota > Metazoa > Nematoda > Chromadorea > Rhabditida > Heteroderidae > Heterodera > Heterodera glycines. Next base: position 2,569,820 of record CP049711.1, on the reverse strand, counting down.
TGCGCTGGGGCCATCTTCTGCTATTTCCAAGAAATCCCTGGAGCAGCCTCCTCCTTCACTCCTGGCTCGAAAAATTTGACACAAATAGGGGATACTGTATTTACAGTAAGGTTTGAGTTCGCGACCCGGAAAAATTCTGAGAGATAGTACAGTATGCCAGGGTGTGTGCTTCTTCGTTTATGAGCATTTGAGTGCCTACCGTAACACTTTGGCCGGGTCACAGACGCGTCCCTGTCGCAAATACTTCTTCCACAATTCCACCGGACGATGGGACATTCTGGAGAAGGTTGAAGCGGGGATTAAAAACATTTTAAAAATTTATTTGGCTAATAACTAAGTAAAATCAAAGAAAATTCCAAAATACCAATTTCCGATTTTTGAAAATCCGGCAAGCCGACTGATTCCCTTCAATTCAAAAGTCAAGACTCTCGGGGGGAGGGGGGGGGGTCAATTCTCGGTCTCAAATCTTGAAATTTTGAAAGCTCGTCCCTAAAATAATTCTTTTCAAGAGAAACTTTGTGGATGGGCTTCATAACATAAGCCCCCCCCCCCTCCCCTCTGTTTCCAGGGGTCAATGGCAAAACGTGGAAAACATTTTTTTAAGCATAGGCCTAGTAGGCTTAGGCCTAGTTTAAGCATTTAGAAAAATTTAAAAAAATACCCATTTTGTACGTTTTGCCATGACACCGCTCCCCATTGGGCTAAGCCCATCCCATGCCATTGAGGAAAATGCATTGCTCTTACGGGTCGGCACGGATGATGCCATTCTCGAACATGGTGATGATGATGATAAATTTGTTGTTGCTGTTTTGCTGCCGCTTCCACTAATTGCTTGTTGTCTCTGCAGTGATAGACCACACACAAAAAAATGTTGTTCAGTGAGAGAAAGAGACACACAGAAGAGAGAGAGAGAGAGAGAGGGTACAGTAACCCTATTTGCTTTTTTCAGATTACGATCGTCGCTTTTTGAGGGCCCTCTGCTGACAAATGAGTCCAAATCGTTGTGTCTGAGTTAATTCGCTGAGTGTCGACGGCAAACGGCGCCGATGGGAGTTCAATTTTCTCTGGTAGAAAAACAGAAATTTATTTATTTAAAAAACGGAAATTCACGTGAAGAATGCGAGGGGAGGGGGAAGATTTTTAAAAATGAAATGGACGACAAAAATGGGGGGGGGAGGAGGCGGGACGAACGGGGAAACGGGCGGCGGGAAGAACGGGGAGAAATGAGAGACAAAACTGATGAAAAAGAGGAGGAGAGGAAAGGAAAAAGAAATGGGGGAGGGGCGAAAAGGAGTGGATTTAGTAAGAGAGATAGTGGAGGAAAAGAAATGGGAGGGATAAAAATGGGGGACAAAGAGAAAGAGGAGGAAAGGAAATGGATTTGGACAAAAGAGAGTGGATGGATGGAAAGAAGACGGAAAATAAAGTTGACCGGAAGGATAAAAAGGAGTCGATGAAGAGAAGAAGGAAGAAAAGAGGAGGAAGGAAGGAAATGGGAGAAAAAAGGAGAGGAGGAATAGCAGGGGAGAAAAAGAGTGGATAGAGAAATAGAGGAGGAAAAGAAAGTGGGGAGAGGGGCAAAAAGGAGGGAACTAAGAGAAAGAGGAAGAGAGGAATTGGAAAAATAAGAGAAAAGAAAAAGATGAAAAAACCGAGAGGACAAAAAAGAAAAAAATGAAATGTGGGGAGATGAAATCAGATTAATAGGGGGGGGAGATAAGAAATTGAAAATGGAAGGACAGAATAAAAAAACAAAATGGGGAAACGAAAGTTGGACCTGTTTTTTGAAGGGATCAGTGATCAGAGTTAATGACCATTAATTAGCGTAGGAAGGGGCAGGGGACTGAACAATTCATTATTCATTTAATTAGTCATCGGAAAAGGCGATCAGTAACAAAAAAAATTCCTTGAAAAGGAAACCAAGGTCGAGAGTGTTTGACCATTTCGTCATCTGACTAAATGTGTTAACAGCAATTTTTTGTTGATCCAACAGAGCCGGGAATTTTGAAAATTTTAGGATCAATTTTAGAAATTCCGGATCAGGGCCGCGATTCGGTAACTGGACCCAGACCGGAACTCGGGATTAAAACCCTATTTTTTGGGGACCCTGATCCGGATGCATTTTTCAAAAATTACGGACCAGGTCACGGAATCCTGACAGAATTCAGTCCTGTCCTGTTTCTATGATCCAAGGCGGGATATTTTGTTTGCCCATTAGCCCTGGAAATGTGATATTTGACCGCAGTTGAGCCAAGTAATCAAATTAATTGATATCATTTGACCTTTGATGGTTAGCAAAACGGAAAAATGTGCCGACAAATTTCGTCCATTTTCGGGTAAATTCATTCAATTTCAATCATTTAAATTTGATCAGGCTTTGTTTTGCTCAATTCGCATTATTTATGGCATTTTGTTCGGTTTAGTCACTCAAAATGGACTTAAAAAAGGAAAAGTGCCAAAGATTGGGTCCATTTTTTAAAGAAATTCACTCAATCTAAATTAATTTTGCCCATATTGTTTTTGTTTTTTTTGAATGGACTCAATTTTCATTTATTTTGGCATATCAAAAATTTTAATGCCTTTTAAGTGAAGTAAAAATGCCATTTTTTGCAGTAAATATATGAAAAAGTAAACAGACGACTGACAAGTGCCTGACGACGGCGGCAGTAAAAGACAACACGCCAAATGTACACACCCATAAATAAAAATAATAAATTCTGTGTGTATTGGGGGGAATGGGGCAGTGGAACGGGAACGGGGGGGGGCACAAATCGGGGGGACGGGGAGAGATCGGCGGGGGCGATAAGCGGGGGGAGGAGGGGGAAGAGAAGGGATGTGTAAAGTGAAGAAGCAATTCAGGCGGAGGGTGAGAACCAAAGTTGAGTGAAAAAGCTGGTGAAATGGAGGATAAGCAAAAAAAATAAAAATTTAAATTTAAAATTACAAATTTAAAAAAACGGATGGGATGAAAAGGACTGGGAATGGGATGGATGGAGAAGGGGACGAACAAATGGGATTAAGGCAGATAAAGGAACACCGGAAATCCCGATTGACCGACCATAGGAAATTTCGGAATTCTCGGGCCTAATCTCAAGTCTGATGGCTCATGAAATTTCCTTATTTTTCTGTTCCAACCCAAGTTCTAGCCTGCCTGGTTACTTTCCTGATTCCTGGGACTAATCCCGAGTTTTCTGATATGCTCGAAAAACTCTCGACTTTAGGGTGCCGTTTTATTTGAAAATGGTCCGAGGATCGGTGATCTATTTATTATGCATGGGCCATGCGTGATCCGAGGATTCGATCAGTTACAGAAAGCAACAGATGAATGGACAGGAGGGAGAAGAGGAGGTGCAAGATGACTGATCACTGTGATGAGGGGTTAGCACTGATTGGAAAGAGATGAATGATCACACTGATCAGAGAGCAAGCAACAAAGAAAGGATCAGAGCAGGAGGAAGAAAATGAGGGAGATGGACAGCGCCGAGAGGAGAATGATGGGTGAATGGGAAGAATGAAAATGGAAATAGCAAAATGGGCGGGCGGAGTGGGGGGGGGGGGGGTAGGGGGTGCAAAAACTGCAAAAATCGAAGAAATTGGGACACAAGGCTTAAGTTGCGTGAGTGAGTGAATGAGTGAGTGAGTGAGTGGGTGGGTCGACAACGACGACCGATGACACGACAACGCCGGCAGCGATAAGTATCATCAAATCCGTGGGCGAGAGGGTCGAATCGAAACTCAATCGTCAACCCCTGGGGGCGGGCAGCGGGGAGAGGCGGAAGTGCCGGGGCGCGGGGCGCAAAGACTTTTTCAGTCCGCTGCTCTCCCCAAGAATCCATTTTGCTCTCGGGGCTGACGGAAAATGAGTCATTTGAAAATTTTAAGACCAAAATTAAAAAATATATATATAGTGTAATTGTTAGGTTTGAAAAGCTGGGTTTTCTTACAGAATAACTTGAAATTTTTCAGGAAAATAATTGGTATAAAAGTTATCAGTCTGCAAATTTTAAAATATTTCGTTGACGTGCAAATTTTTAAAAAAAAACCACATTTTTTTTCTCTAAACAAAATTTCACATAATGAAATTTTCAAGTTTTAAAAACCTGTGAAGGTTGTAAAAAAAATACTGGTTGAGGAAAATGAGTTTTTTCAAACTTTGTGAAATTTATTGCAAATTTTTGCAATCCCAGGTAGCCAGAAAATAAAATGTGTCAAGAAATACGAAATTCTGTACACATTGGGCCCAGGGATGGACGAAATTTCGTTTTTCATTTTTTTTTATCTCATCATCCCCTTTTGGGCAAATTTGAGTTTCTTTTCGTGTTTTATTTTCATCCATCAAAAACTTTAGTTTTCGACTTTTCAAATGTAAAATTTTCAATTAATTTAGCGTTTTCGGTTTTTAATTTTTTCATTTTCATTTTCGTTTGTTTTCGTTTTTAAGAAAAAAAAATTTTTTGCTTTTCATGCATCCACCTGATTAACGCTCATCAAAATTCCGGCACGGGCCATAGAAAACAATTTTTGATCAATTTGTGTGCCGGATAACTGTCCAAAATGCTAGACAAGACAACGCAAAAAAAAAAAACAACGTTGGATCTGTCTGTGGTGGTCACCAAGCAATAAACTGGGGGAGGAAAATGCTATATGTGAGTCCAAAATGGCGGCGGCGCGCCGCACGCGGACGGATTAGGGATGGGCGCGCCCGTAGCACCACCCAACCGCGCACATACATTTAAATTTGTATTTGTACCCTAATTTTTATTTTTTGGTTGTTTGAATATATGGCGCAAACGTCGTTTTTGAAGCAGCACACGCACCACAATTTTCCTTCCGTCCCCCCGGGGGCTCTCTATTCATTCACTCGGCTCGTCGTCCCCCCGGGGGTCGCCGCTCTCTTTTGTGCTTGCTCCGCTTATTGCTGCTGCCTGTTTTGTTGACCTTGACACCCCTTGGGCGATCGGCGGGGGGGGGGAGGGCAGAGAATGGAGGGCACACTGACCAAAGACCCACAGACATATAGCGCTTGGGGGGGGGAGATGTGGGAGCATCAGGAGAATGGGTGATCGGTCCCCCATTTTCACATCATCACCCCAAGGGTAGTATTGGAAAAGGGAGACGACGAAAATTACCCCCGGGGAAGAGCGAAAACTACACCTGCTGAAAAACGAGGAGAGGAAAATACCAGGGTTGTTCCGGTCGAGAAAAATATCGGGTCGGGTCGGCCGAAAAATCATCGGGTCGGGTTTCGGGTTTCGGGTCGAGAAAAAGGCCGGGTTTCGGGTTTCGGGTCAATTGACAAATTTTTAATTTGTTTAAAAATCAAATGGCACTGCAATATTTGCAGCGAATTGCGCCATTTATAGGACGATGGAAATAAAACCAAATGGAATCAGGTTTTTCAGCCATCTGCTTTGCTTAAATTCAAGAAATTCATACAAAATATCTTTAGAAAAAGGATAATAATGAACAAAAACAAATACAAAATTTTCGATTCCATTGAACACAATCGTTTCAAAAAAAATTCTCAATTTCCTTATCTAATTTTCACCCAGACCCCTTTCTTACCAGTGCTTATTTCGACCCGAAACCCGCCCCAAAATCATCGGGTCGGGTTTCGGGTTTCGGGTCGAGAAAAAGGCCGGGTTTCGGGTATCGGGTTTCGGGTAACCCGGAACAACCCTGGAAAATACCCCTAGGATGAGGAGAAGACGAAAATCACCCCTGGGACGAGGGAGAAAACGAAACTACCCTGGGGGAGGAGAGTGAAGAGACGAAATTGTGCCCCCCGGGGGGTGAACTGAGGAGATGAAAGAGAGTACCCGAATAACATTGGTATGTGGTGCCATGCCCAGAGGTAAAAAGTTGCTGATTTTTTTCTACCGATGACGACATTGTCTCAAAAACTGAAAAATTTTCATTACCCTCCCCCTAAAAAAGGGCCAAGGATTACAACAGTTGGTCCCTGAGGACAATGGAAAAAACTGATTTTGTGAATGCGCCGGAGGGGGCGGGGAGGGAATGAATGTTTTGGTCGCGCTGATCACCGCACTCTTTCTTCTCCCTCCGCCCAACTGTTGCTGAGCTGATCACTCACCCCATTTGCTGCTGGTGGTGCTGCTGATTTGGGAGGAGAAGGAAGAACAGGAATTCAGGGGGTGGGGGTGATCAGAGGGCGTTTTAGTGAGTGATTTGTTTGATTGGTTTTGCGGTTGGCCCGCCCCGTTATATGTGTTGTTGTGTATGTATGTGCACGGTTGTCATCATCATTACATGGTTAATTGGCCATAATTTGTTGTGTCCGGGGACATTTGTGGTGGCTTAATTGGCCACAATTTGTACGCGGACAGTTGCGCGCACTTGATGAAGCTGATTTATGTGATTAATGATGGGCAAACAAACAATAACAACAACAACAACATAGACATCCTATGACTGGTTGTACTTGTGCGATCACGAGGTTTTTTTTTATTCAAAAAAATTTTTTAGGGGAAATTTTTTTTTGAAAACTGTTCGGATATGTAATCCCCTAGAAAATTTTGAATAAAATTTTTCCGGAGGAGGACAGGGGGACGGACAATAGAAAAAAAGCTTTGTTATCGATAGCCCTAAAAATTCCAAGAAGTGGTTTTCAAAAAATTATAAGATAAGTAATAGGAAAATGTTAGGCCTCGAGTGTTTTACCGAAAATAGGGTTAAGCGCCCCGACCCTCGGGGAGAGAAAAGTCGGGCATCGGCGCGGAATTCCCCGAAGAAATTTGTTGGGATGACTAGAGAAATTTAAAAAACCGGGGACCACACTCTCGTCGGGGAGTAAATTTTCATAAGGTCAAAAAAATTTTCAAAATCAAACTTAGAAATCTATTAGCCTGAAAAAAATTAGTCAACTTTAGAAAAAGTTGTATGAAAATAAATACTATTTCTGCTGCCATAACTTATGTTAAATTTGATAATTTTGTTTGAAAATTTTCAGGCTAATAGAGAAAAAGCTAGGCTATCGAGTGGTAACAAGAATGTAAAATTTGATTAGGCCATTTTTTGTCGAAAAAATCGCTAAAATGGCGGATTTTACGATTTTATTCAAAAAGGGCGCGCAATTTACGCTACGCTACACAACGCCAAAAATTGGATTAATTTGAATCAAATTTTGCTGAATTGGTGGGGGGGGGGGGGGGTGGAGGGAGAGAACACCAGCTAGAACACACTGTATTTTATTGTAAATAAAAAAAGAAAATAAATCAAAATGAAAAAAAAAATACGTACATAAAATAATAATGTTAATGGGCGGAGGGCACCAGCAAAAGTGAAATTACTGCACACACTAATTGACTTGGAATTGATTGGGAACATCAAAAAGAGTAAATAAATTGGTAAATATTGCCCGAGGGCATCATTATTGTAATTAACCAATCAATTAGAGGCAAAAAAACAGTGAGTTGAAGAACATAATTTGCCTCTACCAATGCTAATGATATTATTCGAAGCTGAAGTTAATTAATTAATGAGCTAATTAAAAAACTGTCGATTTCATGGGAATTATTATGCATTTGAAAAGAGGTTAATTTAAAAGCATCATGAGAATTCGAGTCTTGAGCATAAGCATATATAGATAGATTAGCTCTGTTTCTAGCGGATAAAAGTGCAAAAATTGGTCAAACTTATGAACAGGTGATTTGAATATAAAAATTAGCATGAAAAAGGTGATCCTCTGAGTTTTGAGGGATTTCAATTAAAATTGCATATTTTTAGCACTGTTATTATCACTAGGGTTCGGAATTATATGCACATAAAATCGTAAAATATGCGCATAAAATATGCACCAAAAAACGCGAAATATGCACATAAAATTTTCCAATTGAGTGTATAATTTCTCAAAATTTCTTCAAATTTGTTAAACATAAAGTAAAATCTTCAAAAATGGCTAAATGTGGTATTAAAAATCATTTTAGATGAAAAAAACATTATAAAGCTAAGATTTACTCATTTTTTGCGAAAAATCAACCCAAAAAGTAAAATTTTGCTTTTTTTGCTTATTGTTGACATAAATTAACCATTTTTTGAGAAAATTTATTTATTCAATATTTTCGTGAAAATTTTGCTAAAAAATTATTTTTTTGGAAAATTTTCCGCTTTTTGAGGTCAAAAAGGCCAATTTGTCTGTTGGGGGCCGTTCTATTAGAGGTTTTTTTGAAAAATGCCAAAATATGCACAAATATGCAAATAAAAAAATATGCATGTGCATATAATTCCGAACCCTAATTATCACTGATTGGACTGAGAAAAATGTTTTTTTTTGATTTAAGATAAATATAAATTTTTAAAAATTCCGTCAGTTAAGTATGACTGATCAGTTGGACAGGTGTTAAGAGCTGATAAAGTGATTAGGAGCTGATAATTAGATTAATCTTGGAAGATGAGTATAGTGATCAGATGGGAGAAAATTGATCAGTTAAGTGATAGGAGAAAGGAGTGATCAGAAAAGCGGGGAAACTGGTGTTCAAAGTGATCGGCGTGTTAGAAGAGGGCAGTGGTGATTAATTGGATCAGGTTATCAGGGAGGGAGGGTGTGATCAAAGTGATAGTATGTTATCGGATTAATCGAAGAGGATGATGATGATCAACGTGATTGGAGTGAACAGCAGGTTTTTGGTCCAATTAGTTGCCCTAATTAGACACCGCTGAGACAGGCCCAATTATTCAAAATAAAGAACACATCACCGACAAAATGTTTATGCAATCTCATCAAAAAGCATCTTCCGTTAATGAATGAACCTATGAAAAAACATAAAATAATTTTGAAAAAATCTATTAGAGACGTATTTTGGCGTTTTGCCCCAAATTTATTAATAAAAAAAAATTTACTATCTTACACCCCTAAATTTGTATTTTTTGGCACCTATTTTCTTTTTTAGTAAACTATTTTTGGGTTTTAGAACATAAAAATTGTACCGCTCCTACTTATTAAGCATTCCAAATGTTTGCTGCTAATTGAAAATGTTCAGCAGTTAATGGTATGTTACTTCTTTTTCACCCTCCTTTCGGGCGCACAATTAACATTAATTAATTAGTCAATTAATTAATTGCTCCATTATACAAAATTTTTTGCGGAACGGAGAAGAGAGGGGAGGACATTTTTTGATCATTTTGGCGCGCTTTTGTGTAATAAACTCTCAAATTGATCAGTAATCGGAAAAAAACAGTTTTTTAAAGGGTTACAATGACAATTTATTTTAAACAATTTTTTGCGCACATTGTCGAGATATTGGAGAATTGGGGCGAGACCGAGAATCGATGACTCATTAACGGGGGAAAGCATTGGTTGAAACGGGCAAAATGAAAACAAAAACCAGGGTATCCGATGCGGAGATTAGAAGGCTTGGTCTCTCAAAATTGAAATTTACAGCAAAAATTTCTATGGGATATTTGGGATCGCTGAATATTAATTAATCTGAGGAAGCAAGCCAAAACGTCACATGTCGAAACGTCGCCGCAAAAACCAAGAAAAAAATATCAATGATTTTTTGGTTACGTAGCCTAATTCGAAGAAATTTTATTAAGAAATTCAATTTAAGGAAACAAGAAAAAAAATTTTTAACTTTTTTTTGTTTTCTGTAAATTCAACAAAATTTATTTTCAATAACACCTAGGTTTTTAAAAAGCTTTAAAACAATTTCTTAAAAATTTTTAAATTTTTTTGCGGTGACCTTTGGGGTGTGCTCCGAATCTGACACCAAAAAATTGCAAAAAATTTAATGTCAAAAAAAGTTCCTGTCTATTCGAGGTCGTTAATAACGAACCCTGCATCAGCTTCGGCAAATTCAGAACCCCGGCCCAGGGTTTTTCCGTGCATTTCTCGTCGAAATAAAGCCGCAGAAAAAATAGTTAAAAAACTTAAAATCCGTTCACTACTTATAAAAACATAAAAACACATATTTTGACGTTTTGGCACATAAAAACATATCGCACATATTTCGGGGTTTGGCACATAATTTGGCATTTTGAAGAAAAATGTGTAAGAAAAACACAAAAAATTGAAAAAGACCCCTAAAAATCAACTTTTTTGCCATTTCTAATAGCATTTTCAAAGTTTTCTTTATTTATTTCTTGTGCCGAAAATTAAATGGTTCATTAATTCGTCATTAGATTTCATAAGTTTCTTGCTGGAACTTACTCAACTGATGGAAATTATCTTAAAAAACAATTTATCAAAAAAGGACCAATTTTACCCCAACACCTCCAAAAGTATTTGATTTGCCATTTGGGGGCGAAAAGATAAAGAATAAGATTTTTGAGAATTTTTATGCATAAACACACTTGATTTTTCCAATTTTGAGCACATATTTTCGCACATATTTTGGCATTTTTTTGGTTTTTAGCACATATTTCAGCATTTTTTAGCACCCATTTTATTACATATTTCAGGATTTTTAGCACATAAAAATCCTTGGTCATAATCACATTCTGTTGTCAGCAAAAATTTTCGGAAGCGAATCAAATACTTGAAAAATTTGCCAAAATTTCGAAAAAATTTCCTTTCTGGGGTTGTATTTTTTAAAATTTCCAAAGTCAATCTTAGGGGTGTATTTTTCGCTTTTTTCAAGAAAAAATAAGAAAATTGCAAAAAAAAAAATTCTCTTGAAATTGGACGAACACTTCAAAACAGGCAAATGGGCACTCGGAATTAGTCAAATTCGAAGCAAAATTGGAGAATGGCACAGAAAATGAAAATTGTCATTTTAATTTAATTTATCGAGCAAACCAAAGGCACATGAGTGCTCTTATAATTTTGTCTATATCTTTTTTTAAATTAGGGTTCCAAACTTCGGTAGCGTATTCTAATTGAGGTCGTACAAAAGTTTTATAGGCTGCTGTTAGAGTTTTTATTTCCCTGCTTTTCAACACTCTCAAAATCTGAAAGCTTCTAAGATATGCGTTTCGTATAATTTTGCTAATATGTTCTGAAAAATTAAGTTTCGAGTCAATTATAATTCCCAAGTCACGAACATTATCCGATTCTGAAATCTTTTTTGAGTTAATAAAATATTCTTTTTTCTTGTTATTTTTCCCTAAATAAAGAACAAAACATTTTTCAGTTGAAATTTCTAACCCATTTATTTTTGACCATTTTTCCAAAGCCTCAATCGCTTTATCCAACTGATTTGAATGGTCATCGTTTTCATGGGCATAATATAATTTAACATCGTCAGCATACATTTTTATGCCAACTGGTGATGCTTTATTTGAAATAAAGGACGGCAGATCATTTATAAAAATCAAAAAGAGTAATGGCCCTAAAACACTTCCCTGGGGCACTCCCGAAAATATTTTGAAACTTTCTGACAATTCATCGCCGATTTTAACCTTAAAACTCCGATTTTTTAAAAAGTTAGTTAAAAAATTATGAATTTTTCCTTCAATTCCAATCTTTTTGATTTTTTGAAGTAATAAATCAATTGGAACAGAATCAAACGCCTTGACAAAATCAATATAGATTATGTCAATTTGTTGATTCTTTTGTATAGAATTATATATATCGTCCATCATTTTTAATATTTGGGTTGTAGTCGATCTATTTTTTAAAAACCCAAATTGTTCTTTATCAAAGAATCTTGTACTTTTCAGAAATTCTAAAATTTTACTACTCAAAATTCGTTCAAAAACTCTACAGACAGTGCTGGTTAATGACACCGGCCTGTAATTTAATGGATCAGTTTTTTCGCCTTTTTTGAAAATTGGTACCACCAATGATGTTCGCCATATTTCCGGAATTTGACCGGAATCCAAAATTAGCCTAAATATATCTGCTAATATTTTTGTAATTGGTTCTGCACAATTTTTTAATAAAATGTAAGGAACATTATCCGGTGAAGTGGAATTACGCCGGGGAAGTCTTCTTAATATATTCCAAATTATTCCCGCATTCAATTCAATGTCAGAAAGTTTAATCTTATTCTGTGTTGACTGAGTTTGTGGACCATTAACAATTGATTTTCTTAAAAAAGACTTTTGAAATATTTCTGCTAATATTTTACATTTTTGTACATTGCTGGAAAACATATTTCCAGCATTATCAATTAGAGTAGGAATCTCAAAAAATTTTGATAACTTATTTCGGATAAATTTGTTAACTGAATTTTGCCCCCGGGAAATAATTTTTGACTCTTTTCATTTGGCCATCAATACGAACAATGGTCGCATTGCGCAGTTTCTTTTGCGCACCATTTGGCCAATCTTCGGAAAAAACCTTCATGGCATCGGATTGTTCGCCACAGTTTTGCGCCGTTTGCGTCAATTCGTCGACCCGTCAATGCTCAACAATGTTTCATCGCTTCGTTTGTCCGTTTATATACCGTCAATCTCTTCGCCGAATTTCCGACCGATGACAGTGCCGCGGCATCGGATGGACAAGCGGTGGCCAACTGGCTTTTCGCTCCCCGTCCGGACGATGTGCCAAAGGTGCTCAAATGCTGGTTGGACACGGATGATGGGAATTGGACGACGAGGATGGAAGTCATCAAAGCGGTGCTTACTAATTGACTTATTTGGCACTTAACAGTCTTTGGGATTTGCTTATCTGACATACCTAAATCTTGTTATGTAAATTGTCATTTATTATTATTTTTTAAAGAATTCAACATTTTAGGCATTTGCCTCGGCTTCATCTCCCGTTAATTTCATTGTTCTCTTTTGGATTCCGTTGCCTTTTGCTGCCTCCGTTTTGTTCTTCAATCTGACCAACGAATTGACTCGAGAACAATTGGCGCTGAAGTTGACTGACTTTAGCAACCGTTTTGTGTTGATCCGTTGTCCAATTGCGCGAGACGAAAGCAAATGGACAAAATGGGAAAAGGAAGCGAGTGATTGGGCAATTAATGAATCGTGGAATCAGAACAATGAAATTTTCATCCAAATTACCAAAGAGGACGAAATCGGTGACGGGTAAGTGAATGCTTAAGCAAAAAAAATCATTGCGTTTTTATTTTTTAGGCTTCTCGACGGAATTCCCGGCCCAAGTGATCAGCAGAAGTGAATGAATGAATTGTTGAGAAGTGATCGACTGTTGGAAAATGAATCTTTTGCCTATTTTGACGTGCGTATTAAATGTTCCCTTTTGTTGGATTGACCAACAGCAGATTTATGTTATGTACATATATCTTGAGGATAAATTTAGTAATTTTTTGAAACACTTGAATTATCCATATGAATTTAGAATAAATCAATTTAAAAGATTTTGTCAAAATTTGCTTCTGATTCGTCGGCAGTTCAGTCAACTGACAAAAATCGACGCCGAATGAGAAATTTTTTGGTTTCATAGGGGTGTGTTGAAAAATTTCTGATCGATTCCTCGGTACTTTTTCACTTTACGCCACATAAAAAAAATAATAATTTTTTTTGTATTTTTTTGAGGTTTTCATGGGCGCTGATCACGAATATGACATTCATTTTTCCACCCATTTCAAATCCCGGACCCGAAATCGAACAAAAGCGAAAATTATTTTTTAACCAAAATTCACATTTATTGCCCAAAACCGATTCAAATAGAAGAGAATATAATAAAAAATAAAGATTCACGGCCATTTAGTGCATTTGAATCGTTTTTGGACAATATGTGTATATGAATTTTGGTGAAAATTATTTTTCGACTTTTGTTCGATTTCGGGTCCGGGATTTGAAATGGGTGGAAATGAATGTCATATTCGTGATCAGCGCCCATGAAAACCCCAGAAAAATACAAAAAAATTATTATTTTTTTATGTGGCGTAAAGTGAAAAAGTAACGATTCCTCGGGGTGCATTTTTGAAAAAAAAAATTTTGGGTCGATTCTTAGGGCTGTATTTTTCGTTTTTATTGCATTTTTGTTAATAATTTTGGACAAAATGCCAAAATAGGCAAAAATAGGTTCTTTCAAAATTTTTTAGGCACTAAAAATAAAAGCCTAGAAAATAGGCACTAACAACTAGAGACCGGAAATTTCAAATCTGCGTAAGTGAATGTGATATTCAATTTCATTCATATTTGTTTCTATTTTTAGGCTTCTCGACGCAACTCCCGGCCCGAGTGTTCAGCAGCAGAAGTGAATGAATGATTTGTTTAGAAGTGATCGATCAATATGAATTGCGGATTTGGAAAATGAATTTAAGCCCATTTGCGTTTATAAAATTGTTTTTTTTTGTTGCGATGATCAACTCTACTTTTGTTTGTGTTTTGTATGCCTTTATGATAAATTTAATGATTTTCTGAAACCGTAATTGGCTGCTTTAAGAATGTTTAGAAATTTTTTTTAGGGAGACCTTCCGGATTTGTATGGAAATTTTCATTTTTTTTAAATCCATATTCCGGCATCCAAGATTTCGCAAAATACACTCCTAAAAAAGAGCAAAAAATTTTGGAAAAATTCGAAACTAAAACATTTTTTCATGAAAATAGTGCCCCTTTCACTTTCAAAATTTCGTTTTTTTGTATCTTTTCCAACAATTTTTCCAATGCCATAATAACACATTGTATTTCGGATGGTCAGAGTAAACAAGTCATGACCTTTATTAGAAGACGGGGATTCCTGGTAAATTCGCTCCCCGACAACGGTTCGGGGAATTGCGAATGTCGTCATTATTGGCACTTTAAATTTCCCGAGTTTCCAAAATTTTTCTCGAATTTCCTTCGGGATCCATGAATTTTTCTCTCCGTAAGGTCGGGAGAGCAACCTTAATTCCGGGTACCCGAATACTTCAGCAGGAAAGCAAAAGTCTCCAAAAGCATCGTGGTTAAATTTGAAGAAATTTTACCCTAATTTTGAAAAATTTATCTTCATATTTTTGTGCCCATGTTTCCAGACTTTTCTATATTTATGGCCATAATTTTGCGATTTTATATCCATTTTTCCAAACCTTAGTCCCAATTTCACAAATGTGCCCCGTCTGGGCCCAGAAGACGGGACTCAAACGGCCAGGCTCCGGATGGATGGATCAGCAGGTGGTCGAACTGATCGCCGGCGGCGGAATGCTGGTTAGTGCCAGCTGATTTGGCCCACCCAGCGGCGGCGGCTGGCAGCAACGGCCGCCCGCCGGCGGCTGACCAATTGGAGGATGTCCGTCCGTCCGTCCGACCGGGCGGGGGCCAAGGCCCCAAATCACACATTTTTGGTGTCCCCGTCGCCGAAGGCCACCGAATCCATTAATTTTTGGGAGGATTTTGGACGCCGTCCGCCGGCGAAGGATTTACGGATTTAATGACCGCCCGACGAACAATTCAACTAAAATGTGCCCCCCCCCAATCTCTGTCAATCTTTCGCCCCGTCTCCCCTTTATCCCAATAATTCAAAAAATAGCCGTTTTTTATTTTGCTGTCAAAATAAATATGTGCTTCTTCCTAATGCTGCGATGCTTCGATGAATAAAACTTTCCCGGAATTTTTAAAAATTTTTTTTGTCTTTAATTGAATCTGAGAATTTTCAAATTTTTTGTCCGGTTTATTGGGTTTTAATCTCGAGAAATTCTCCGCTTTTTAAATTTAATGATAAAAAATTATGAATTTTTCATTCTCATTCTCAGCACTGGCTCATTAAATATATTTTCGAACCCATTGCTGAACAAAAGGAAATTTTTGTTTTTGTAAAATTTTTATGGCTTTTTAACCCGATCTTGGATGTGGAACTGAATTTACCTGACCCTGACGTAAGATTTTTGCCGAAAATTCTTTAAAATCTCGGGAAATCGCATTAATTTTTTCTCCCTTAATTCAAAAATTGTCTTATTTTCTAGCCCCATTTACGGCTCATGAACCAATAAATCTCAAGCGCAAATAAATTATTTTCTTTTTACCCAGTCTCCTCTTATGTCATCGCGAAATTTTCGATTTTTTATGATTTTCTTCTCATTAGTCCCTTTTTTTTGCAAATTCCCTTCGGCCAATTAAAATGGCCCCAAATTGTTCAATTTTCCATTTAACACCCGCTAATGTTGCTATTATTTTAGCAAATTATTTTTTGCCGAAAATTCTTTCAATTATCGGAGCCTAATTCAAAAATTCTCGGGTTTTCTAGCCCACATTCTCGACTCATTAACCCAAAATTTCTTTTTTACCCAGTCCTTCTCTTATGTCATCGCGCATTTCAATTCATGAATGTTTTTCGCAATTTTTTTTCCCCCGATTTCCCTCTCATTAGTCCCTTTTTTTTGCAAATTCCCTTCGGCCAATTATAAATGGCCCCAAATTTTTCAATTTTTGTCCTCCATTCAACACTCATTAAGTCCCGCTGCTGCTGCTGCTGCTGCTAATGAGATGATGGTGTTCTTCCACCCTCCTTTTCTTTTTTTTTGCTGTTGCCTTCGTCACCATCCCCCCTATCCCACTCCGTTATTACTACAAAACGTGCTCTTCTCCCACCTAACACCCCCATCCCCCTCAAAAAAAAAATCGGCCCCCCCCCCTCCAAAATTTGGACCACAAAATTCACATAATTCAATTCTCTCACTCGTCGTCGTCGGGGTTGATCATCGCCCCCCCCCCCCCCCGGTGTTTCCGCCCTGTCGCTCGCCACTGATGCGCGGCGCTGATCAGATTCTCTGATCGGTCTTTGCTCCTCTGGCCTATGCCCCTGCTGCTGCTGCTGCTGCTGCTGCTGCTGCTATGCCCCAAGGTCTTTCGCGCCATTCTCAAGGCCTTTTTCCCCCGGGGGGCCAAAATGGGCAAATAATTTGCTTCTTTGCTGCTGCTGGTGATGATGTTGCATCTCCAGAGCAGACTGATGATCAAATTATTTATCACAATTATCATCCAATCATCCGTACAATTTTGTTACGATTTGTCCCTCCCCCCTCCCCCTCCCCACGAAAACCACCAATTTTTTTTTTTGCTGTTGCAAATTTTGTCGACTTCCCCCCCCCATTCGCCCCTCGGGGGACATTTTGCCCCCCCGCCCCTTCTAAATTTTGAATTAAAAAGGAGACAATTCTTTTTCCATTTAACCACTTTTTGCACAAATTTTTGAAACGACGAAAAATTGTCCGTTTTTTCGCATTTAAATTTTTTTAATTTACAAATCTTCAACTTTTTTTTGGGGGGGGGCGGAGACGGAAGGGGAAACAATTCAATGCGTTTCGGTGTGTTTATGGGACCCAACAAAACGCCGGCGGCGCGTAGGGGTGGCTCAAAAACGGGGCGAGGCGCTGACACATAGTGGGGGGGGGGGTACGCGCTTCAATTCAAAATCCATCCCCCGGGGGTGGGGGCGGGGGGGGGGGGTGCAAAGAAGTCAATTGGGGTAGGTCGTCGTCGTAGGGGGAAAGAAAAAAGCCGCCGGCCGACGACAAAATGGCAGCGCCGGCGGGCGGGGGACAAGGGCGTAACAAGCAGCCAAAAGCAAATTATTGTCGCTCTGATCCGCCCGCCGCTGCCCCCTCCGGCGACAATATTCCGCGCCTTACTTTTGGCGGCGGGTTCGGAAAGCACTGAGCAACGCGCGACCCCATAATTGGACGATGGGAGGGGGGTCTGTCTCCTAATATGCACAAACAAATTGGTTGTTGTAGTCGCCCCCCCCCCCACCGCCCGGCTTCTCCCCCATTATTCCCCCCCCGCCCCCTCTTACCCCCAGCAAATCCTAACATAAATTCAATTGTATTGGAGGGGGTGATTTTCGCAAATTTCGGTACCCCTCTCTCCCAAATTTCATCTCCCCCTCCATCTCGGTCGTTGTTTGCTTTAATTTCACACTGAACAGTCAGGGCACCGATTTTCGCAAATTTCGGCACCTTTTTTAATTATATTTGTTTCTGTTTTGTCGATACTTTCGTAATTCTGGCCTATTAAAAATTCTGGATTCGTAAATTCGAAATCGAAATTCAGGCCTGTCAAAAAATTTCCGGGTAATTCTGACCTGCTATAATTTACGGGTTCGAATTTCGTAATCGGAACTCAGGCCTACCAAGAAAAATTTCCGGGTTCCTATTTCCTGTCAATCAAAAAAATTTCCGAATCGGACTCCGCCCCACCCCTTCCCCTCCTTTTCCAAGTCCCATACTCCATGACCTCAGTCAGCTCTCATTTATTCTCGACTTTCACCGAGCCCTCGGGGTGCTTTTTGGTACCCCTCTCCTCCCAATTTAATTTATCATTTTTCCCCCTAACCCCCCCCCCACCATTGTGACCTCTGATTTTTGTGCTAATCACATCGCAATTTTGCGCGATGCGATCTCTTCCGCCGGAAGAATGGGTTGAGAAGAGATCACATCCCGACAAAGGCATTTTTGCCCCCCCCATCCCCCGGGGGTCATTCATTTTCCTTTTTTGGCCAAATGCTCTTCGGCGGACTGTCCCTTCCCCGGCCCACTAAAATGTCAAAAGCCCAAATTTCCCATTCTCATCACAGCTCTCTCTCGCGCACACCCTTTTCGCCTTCGCCCCCCCCTCCCCCAAATTTCATCACTTTTTTTTGTGACAATTAGTGGTAATTGATCTTCGCCCTCTGTCCCTCCCCCCTCCGGCGCTGTGTTCCGTCCGTCCAACATAACGCCAAACGAACAATATATGTGTGAAACATACACACACATAATTCTGCCGCCAAAAATGGGGCAAAATTGGCTGGCTGGGATTTGGTTGGGAGTGGTGTTGCTGACAGACACTGTCCACCCCCAACATCCACTGAGACTGACTGACCTTCGCCCAAATTTCGCCATGCTCACAAATCCATCCCATCCCATCCCATTCAGTGCATTCATCCGACCCGTCGTCTCATTGTTCGTCCCCTCCCCCTCTTCCCATTGTCCCCCCGTGCCAACCGATTGGGAAGAATTTCATCATCATCCTCCATCCTCCACCCTCATCAATCTTCAAATCCCTCAAAAATTGCCATTTTCCAATTTTCTTCCCCATCGGATGGACTCGCCCTCCTCTTCCTCCTCCCATCCTCCGTCTTCCTCCTCCTCTTCCTGTTGGCATGGTCATCGTCCAAGACGGATGAGTTCAACTTCAGTAACAGCAAAACACCAACACAAACAACAGCCACAAAATTCCTTCTCATCATCCTCTCCTCCTCTTCCGTGTTCCTTCTCTTCCTCATCCATCATTCCGCCGCGTCGTTTGTCATCATCCGTTTTGTTGCTTGTCATCACCACATTGCTCATCAGTGTCCAGGTTAGTTTTTTTTTCCATTGAGTCATTCATCAATGGCAGCCCTTTGTACTGTTCGAGAATGTTGGTCTGGTTTCGAGTCACGGTTCGAGAAAAGTCTTGAATTTTGCCCCACCTTTTTTAAGTCGTGGAGCAAAGTCTTGGTGTCAATGTTGAGTTTTGGGTTAAATCTTTCTAAGTTTTGGCCTCGAGTTTTTGTTTCGGTCTCGAGTTGGACTAGCAAAGTGTACATTGTCTAGCTAGCTCAAATCCAACCTCCAAAATTCAAATCAAATTTTAAATAATTGAAAAACATTTTTGCCAAATTAAATTTTTTTCGTTTAAAGGGTCGGTTGAATTTCAATTCCAACTTTCTCGCGGTGTTTTACGAGGCCCTTTTTCTAACCTTTGTTCTCCATTTTCCGATCAGTTGTGATCAGATTCCGGAATCCTCCAATTTCTCATTATCAAATTACAACAACCCCAGAACGGAACGCACAATTTGTATGAAGGCGAACGAATTGCGTAAAGAAAAAATTTGATTAAATTTCATTTTCTAATTAATTTTTTGGGCATAATTAATTATAAAAGCCATGAAAAGCAACACCTTTTGACTTTTGATCAAACTTTCTCCCCCCGGGGGATGTCGTCGTCGACCGATTAAAGGTCAACACAAAAGTGAAGAGAGAATGATAAATGGGAAGGAAAGGAATTGCGTGACGACGGAATTGTGCTCGCATGAATGATCAATTAGTGTGGTGATGGTGATCGGAGAGTGTGACTCTGATCAAAGTGGCGTAGACAAATGTTTTTTTTGATTTATGACGAAAATTTCAAAAAAAAAATTGCAATTAATTTTTTAACTTTTTTAGAATGGCCTTTGCATGATCAGCTTCTTCTCACCCGATGATCTCAAGTGATCAAAAAATTGTTTTAATCTTTGAAAACTTAAATTCCACTTTTTAAGGTACACTTTTGGCGTCGATCACCTAAGCAGAGGTTGGTTGGCATTTTCAAGGACAAAAATGGACTTAAGGACTATTGATAAAAAACCACGCGTGTATTTTGTTTTTTGTTAATTTAAAATTTCTTGAAAAATAAAATTTATCTGGTAACAATTTCCCGAAAAATCAATTCACTTGGTATGAATGATGCCTAATTAAGGAGGGACAATTTGTTTTCAATTCATATCCTTAAATGGGGGTAGCGGCTCATTAGGGAGGGGGGAGCGGCTAATTACCGAAATGCAGTAACTTGTGTTTTCAATTAATACTCTTTAAATGGGGCGCGGAAGGGCTAATTAGTCGGGAGGGGGAGGGGCTAATTATCGAAAATGCGGTACTAATTACCGAAAATGCGTTAAAATTTGGAATGCCAATCCCCCATTTATCTCACCCCTCCTTGCCAGTGCCTCCCCATCGGCTGGTCACTCCTCGTCTGATCGCTCGTCCCCGTCCCGTCCGCCCGGATGACCCGTTGTTCGACCTGTACCTGCAAATGGCTGATGATGAACAGCCTCTGCTGTTGCCGTTACACTCGATCACTGATCAATTGTTGGCCGATCAGCTCACTGTGGTCAGACGGACACGGCCCGACGGCGGCGGCCATTTTTCGCTGGGCCGCGAGTCGCGCGCGATGGTCGACGACTGCCATTTCCATCACCGATCGGAACACATTTTGGCCGCAATTTCCAACTGTGACGGGCTGGAATTGGTGAGAGATTTGTTGCGGCACTATTTAATTGTAGTGGAAGGAGAAAATTATCCCGCAAAAAAAATTGTACGATCGACAGTTTTGAGAGTGTGTTTTAATTGAGGCTAATTAGTGGTCCAGATTTATGAGATCTCAAATTTTTTTTTTTACAAATTTCGGGAGAAAAGCCATTAGGGGAAGTTGAAAGTTTCGGGAATACATTAATTGAGGCTAACTACTGGTCAAAATCAATGAGGTCGAGGGTACAAATTACGGAATAAATCCACATGGAAAAGAAGAGAGTCTCGAAAATATTTTAATGGGGGATAATTAGTGATTTAATCACAATGTGTCAAGAGTTATTTTTTTACAAGAAAGTCGAGAGTCTCAATAGCTTTTTAATTGGCCCTAGTTAACCGTTGAGACCTTTCACTTTTAATTTTTTGTTCAGAAAGGTACAATCATCCGTAACGGTTCTGTTCATGTGCTGCACCCGATTCCTGCCCATCACATTTCCCGTGGTAAGTGTAGACATTTTCACAGTAGTCTTGCAACTACATACTGCGCGAAACCCAAGATTTTTTCGTCTAAATTTACTATAAAGTCCCAAAAATTTCACGGCTTTGCCAATTAGCTCGATCACCCCACTGATCCGAGACATTAATTCAACCCAATTTCGGCTGATCACTGATCAGCGATGACCATATATTCAAATAGCTATCATTGCGGTTTTCCAATCATTTTGATCACCGAGAACAGTAATTTCCAATCACGCCACTGATCACTCAATCACCGCTGATCAGCGACCGATCAATTTTGTTTCAATTAAAGTTCGCCGATCGACGTCCGATGGTGCCACCGCAACGGCACTGCACGTATTGTACCGACGTGATGCCGTGGCAACGGCCAAAAACGGCACTGGCGAAGATTTTTGCGGCATTGAAAATACAATCAACAGTGATGAGATGGCGGAGAATGAGGCGGGCATCCACGAGGACGCTTTTGTGGTGGGACAACGTCTGATGCGCGAGGGTGAATTGACGGTAAAAATGTTTGGCACTGGCTCTAGGGGAAAAAATTCCGGCACTGTCGAGAGTCTCGACCATCAATTACACCGATAAATATTTTCTATTTTGAGTTAAACTGACCCATTATATCCAGCCAGAAAACGAATGGATTTTTTTTGTTGCTAAATTTCGTTTTAACATAAATTTAACTTTTTTTTTTAATTTGGCACAAGCAAAGGAAAAAACCCCTAAAATTTTTCGGTCTATAGCATAGATTTCCAAAAAAAGAAAAGGTTCATTTTTACAGAGAGAATTAAAAAAAATTTTTTAAGGCCTCGGATCTGCTAAATTTCATTATGAAATGCCTAAAAGCAAATATTTCCACACTTTAGCCATTAATACCAAAAATTAAGTTTTCTCTAATATCTAAGCTAGAGAAATCGCTGAATTTAGCTCTCAAGACTCTCGAGTGGCACATTTTAGAAAGTGTTGCCACCATATGTTTTTAGGTGGAGTTGGCCGTGTTCGTCGATGAACAGTTGTGGCGCCATTTCTCCTCAAAATACGGTGCGTATGCGTGGCAGAAACTGCAGCAGTACACACTGACCATGCTCAGGTCGTTGGGCTGGGACGAATACACCGAGGCGTAGAGTACTGTATCGATTTTGATTTTGTGATTATGGCATATTGTAACCAGTTTGGCGCTAGTTAAGCGTATTCAAGAGTAGATGAACATATCGCCTCTTGCATTATCTGCTACTGCTCTCTCACTTAAAGCAATTACGGATCATTACCGTACTAATTCATCGATACGGTACAAGCCGAGTTTTACAGTACTTCCCAACCGAATCCTTCCTTTGCCCGCCTAAGGAAATATTTAAAAAATTTCCTTACAGTAACATCCAAATCATGTACCGTCAGCCGACCTCCGTGCCGTCGCTCACTTTCCGGTCTGTTTGTCCTAATACTATTGCTTTGTTTGATCAGTTGTCCCTCTGTGATAGATGCACCCCAAAATTTCGCCGGGACATAAATTCGCCGACAAAATATTTTTTTTAATTTTTTAGAAATTTGAAGAAAAAATCTTTCATAAATTTTTTTTTATATCAAAATTCCAAGGAAAACAATTTTGAAAATTTTTTAGCGATTTTTTTGGCAAAATTTTCGGAAAAAACTTACTAATTTATCATAAATTTCAAAAAAAAAATTCGCTGAAAATATTTCTAAATTTTTTCTTAAAATTTTCTTATAAAAAAGCTAAGTTTAATTTTTTTTTTTTTTTAAAATTTTGACAGCGAAATTTTGTCTCGGCGAAATTTTATCGCGGCGAACGAAATTACGGCGACGAAATTTGGTATCGGCAAAATTTTGTCCTGTTCCCCTCTGTGATCCCCTGTTGATCTCTGTTTACAATTTTTTGGATCAAACTTTGGCATTTTTGAACAAATTTGGCCTAATATCTTCCTATTTTTGCAATTATATACTTTCTTCATTGCTAAACGGTGTACGAGAAATGATTTTCATCAAGAATTTGTGATCGAAAATTAATTCCGAGAGTTTAGAAGAGTAAAAACCCAGCGAAATTTTTCGACCCGAAAACGTAAAACTTTCGCACAACCTCCCCTCTCCATTCTTAGTGTTTGGCCCATCCATCAACAGAGAGGGCAAGGAAAATTTGAAAAAACCCTTTCATTTAAAACCCTTTAAATTTGAGTCACAATTTCTGGCTCTTGGAATTATTTTTAATCATTTCCACACATTTTTCCACCAGGATTGTTCGCTACGAAGTGTACCAGACTCAGCCGGTTAGTGCCTTTCTTCAGTTTTCATTATTGGCACATTTAGAATTATCCCAATCTTTTCAGAGTGCCATCGCCTCATATTTGCACGAAAATGTGAGACTGCTCGCTCGCTGATCAGTGATCAATTTTTCTCTTTTTTCTGATCAGGGCAATGCCCAACGCTACCTGGACCTGTTTTGTCGCCATCAGCGCAATTTGGGTGCCCGAGAGTGGGACCATGCGCTGATGTTGACCGGTTTTGACATCCACCGGGGCTACGGTGCCACATCAATTTCCGGCATTGCCAGGCTTGGTAAGTAGTTCAGGATTTTGCGAAATTATAAAAACTTTAAATTTTCCACCCAAATTTAACAGTCGTCAGAGTAAGTGGTTTTCGCCTTTCTGATGACTTTTTTATTTTTACGAATAAACAATATTTTTGCCCTCTTCCATATGGTTCATCTAAAAATTATTTGGTGCCGAATTTTCGGTACCCAATTTTCTCGTCTATTTACCCCCCTCCGTCCCCCGCTCTCGGGGCTGAGTATTCCACCGAATAATTAAATTATGGCACTCATATGTATATTGGCTCCATTCTCCCTTTAGATGGAATGTGCGATTCATGGAATTCTTGGTAAATTAAAACACGGCCAAATGAGTCCCACGAGGGCACAAATTTAAAATTCAGTACGCTTGCCGAAGGCCTGGACTTCACATCGGCTTTCATCGGCACACATGAGCTTGGCCACGCGGTCGGCATGCGCCATGATGAGCCCTACTGTCCCGGCACGCACATAATGAGCGCATCACTTGGCCCCGGCAAAGTGACATGGTCAAGCTGTTCAACACGTGATTATCAGATGTTCATCCAACGCCTCGAGTGGGTTGCCCTGCTGGGTGGAATTCATTGATCACCAAGAAATCGGACAGGATTTAGGGCTGATCACAAAGAGAAATGATCGCCATAAAAAATAGGGACAGGGCCTGGGATTGATCACCATGAAAAATTGGACAACGTTTGGGACTGGTTACCAAGAAAAATAGGGGAAGAGTTTGGGACTGATCAGTGATCACCATGAAAAATAGGGACAAAGTTTGGGACTGATCAGTAAGCACGAAGAAAATCGGGGCCGGTCTTGGGACTGATCACCACGAAAAAGGGCAGTTTAAATTTCAAAAATGGCATTAGGTCACCCCTCAAATTCAAGGGCGTAGCCAGACCCTTGGCTTCGGAGGGAGCTGAAGCTCGATTTTAAAATTTCAAAAAAATTTACTGAAAATTTTTACTTTTTGGGTTTCGGGGGGGGGCCTTAGCCCCCTCAGCCGGAACGGGCCAACTCCGTCTGGCCAACTCCGTCTGAGCCAACTTTGAGTCAATATAACTCTTGAAGTTATTGACCGAATCAAACAATCTTGATATCATTGGAAAGCTCTTCACAGGCTCTATTAGCCTACTAAAAATTACAGAAAATTTCGAACTATAAAAAAAGATAGAAATAAAAAACTTTGAAAATTCTGCCTTTTTTGCGGTTTTAAACTGACAACTTTTTTGAGAGCTGATTAATCACTGAGAAATAGCTTATAAATATCTTCTAAACATCTAGGGCTTTCGAATGATACCATGATTGTGAAGTTTGGCCAACAAAGAAAAAAGTTATAGCTTTTTGAACATTGCTGAGACGGAGTTGGCCAGACGGAGTTGACCCCTACCGCCCTCAGCCCCCCCCCCCCGCCCTGCCTACGCCCTTGCTCAAATTGCCATTTCTCCCCATGTTTACAGTGCACGTCAAAACAACTGCATGCGAAGCTCACTGCTGCGTGAACAGCTTCCAATCACCGAATCGCTGAAGCCTGGCCAAGTTTACGATGCCCACGGTCAAAATTTTAAGAATATTTTATATTTAAGGACTCCAAAGCGGGCTCATAATCCCTTTTTTTCTGGATTTTACAAAATTTTTGATCGCTTTTTCTGATTAAACACTGATCAAACATTGAATTTTGTTGGCAATTCGTACAATAAATTTTTAAATTTAATTTTTTTTTATTATTAAAATGTACAAATTGTCAGATAACCAAATTTAAGTGTTTCTTCTTTCAGAGCAGTGCCGGCTGATGCATGGACCATCGTATGTGCAAGTGTCGCCACGGCATGACCATTACGGTAAAACAGAATGCCAAAAAACAATTTTCCTTACGCCGAATTTAAATTACCCAAATTTTACCCAAGATGGCGTCTGTCACATGATGTGGTGCGGTCAGAGCAACTACGGACGCATCATCACTTCTCATCCCGCTTTGGAGGGCACTGTTTGTGGCACAAATCAATGGTCCGTTTTTGGCATTTTGCATATGTCGATTTTAAAATTTTTTTTTTTTTTTTTGAATTTTAAATGGGATTTTTTACCAGAAAAAAATTCGTTCCGATATTTTCAAAAGGCGTAAAAATATGGCAAATACAAAAATATGAGTTTTGAAAAAATGGCACCGACTCTAAAAATATGGCAAATACCGTACAGATATAGTATTACTGTCACCATGACGAAATTATTTTTTAGCAATGAAAAAATAAATAAAGAAATTTTCAAATGTTTTAATATTTTGCAAACAAAATTACAAAATTCTCAAAAAGCATAAAATTTTCATATCAGAAAAAATTCTTGGAAAATTTATTTAAAAAATAATTCATGCTAGGGGGGAAGGAATGTAAGAAATGCCGTTGTTTTCTTCCCCTTTCGGCACTCAGTCCGCGCTTTTCCCCCTGCGCAGGTGTTCGCTTGGCCGTTGCATGCCATGGGGCAGCAGCGGTGGCTCTGCGTCGCCGTTGGCACCGCGACCGCCACTCCAACCGCAACCGGTGGCCACCGTGCCAATGCTGACAACAGTCGTGCCAGCAACGACGGTCAGTTCTAATGCGGCATGGAACGCGCGGCA
Source organism: Heterodera glycines (assembly GCA_004148225.2). Taxonomy (NCBI): domain Eukaryota; kingdom Metazoa; phylum Nematoda; class Chromadorea; order Rhabditida; family Heteroderidae; genus Heterodera; species Heterodera glycines. The sequence goes on along the minus strand of CP049711.1, from coordinate 2,543,305 downwards.
GGAGGAAATCCGTGCCAAATACATGCGTACGCTGGCCGAGTGGCGAGCGCGGACGGAGCGCGAGCGGGCCGACTATGAACTGTGGCGGAACAGAGTGGCGACGGGCTGATCACCAGTCTGATCAGTGGCGGCGCGGCTAAATAATGATCAGTGATCGATTGGACGGACCCATTTTTTGATTTGAAGCAAAAACTGATCACACGCCAGCAGAGGAGGAGACCCAAAATGATGCGAATTTGGACGGCAAACGAACTACATTTTTTCTCTGTCCTCTATAATATATTGATTTGATCAGTTTGGTGCCGTTTTTTGTTGCTCAGTGTTTGTATGACATTCGTTATATTATTTCTCATGCATTGATCAGTCGATCAATGTAAGAAATATTTAATCTATTAATCTGATCAACAAGACTAATCAATTAATTCAGACCAAAAGGTCTGATCAGAATTAATACAAGGCCATGTTGGTCAATAAATCTGATCAGAGCTGTTCAAATCAGAAATTTTTTTGATCACCAAACCAAACACTTTTGGTCAATTCTTAGATTAAAGTACAAACACTTTTTATGTCCTCACATCGCCATTTATTTTTCTATTCCAAGTGCATTTTGATGGACTAATTGATCGCCAATTTTCATTTTAATCCCCTCAAAATGTTTAATCATTTTTGTATATATTTATTTATTTATGTTATTTTTTGGCCTTTTCTTTTTACATATTGCTTAAAATGACACGCTCAATTGATCAGCTGAACACCAAAGCACTTTTTTTCATGTTTTTTTAGTCATTTTGGCGCCAACCCAAGTTTTTTAACTTTAACTTTTTTTCATTGTCAACCAGATCAAAAATCTTGGTATTATTCGATCTCTTAAAAGGCTCTATTAGCCTTACAATTAGAAAAATCACAAAAGTGTTTTCTAGCTTATAAAAAAGAGGTTTCGAAAAAATTTCAATAATTTTGACTTTTTTGCAATTTTTGTGTTATAACTTTTTTGGGAATTGTCGAATCTCCAAGCAATAGCATACAAACAGCTTCTAAACATACACTAAGCTTTCGGTTGATACATACCAAGATTGTTGGATTTGGTTGACAAAGAAAAAAAAAGTTACAACCCAAAAACCCGGGCTGGCGCCAAAAAACGATGGTCCAAAACGAGCCCCACTCATTTCGGTGCACTATTCACAACAATTGTCAAATTTAATTATTTTTTTGGATAAACTAATTAACTAATTATGTACCACTTTTCCTAATTAATTACGTTTACAAACCATTTTTTAACTCCCTGCTGCCCAACCTTTAGTTACGAAATGATTAAAAATTTTAATTAAATTTTAAAGGAAATTTAATTTGTCCACATAAGTGACCTTTGTTTGTCTTTTCAAAGTGATCTTTGCTCTTTGATCTTTTGATGATCTTTGATCTTTAATCTATGATTGTTCGTCTCCCTTTGATCTTTAGCCTTTCTCTCTTTTTTATTGTATCCGTTTGACCTTGAAATTTTTTTTCTCGCAATTTTCCGCTCTTTCCCTCATAATTACCTGTATTTTCTTGTTGTAATTTTCCCACTTTTTTTTTGCCTATCTCTCACTCCGTTTCAAAGTGTGGCGCTCGTCAAATTTTCAAATTTGCACTATTTTTTTTGCCTCTCTTTCCCCCTCCGGCGATGTTTTTGGCCACGCCCTTTCCCCCCTTTCATTTTCACAATTTAATTAAATGCGAAAATTTGCACGCGGCGAAAATTTTGCGATTAAAAATTAAATTCAATCTTTTTTCCAATTGATCCCTGTCCTTTTCAGTCCCAAGTTGACGGCCAATGGTCCGACTGGTCACCGTTCGAGTGCCATCAATGCTTCTGCTCGGACATCAGCGGTGCCATTGGAGTTGTGGGTTTTTTTGCCGGTTAATCCAAAATTCTTGAGATTTCAGACATCATGAATTACTTGGAACACTAATGCCCCCGAATTCCCAACTTTGGGCACATTCCCGAGCCCCCAAGAATTCTGGCCCAGATTCCGTGGCCACACCCTTGAAAAAATATGAAAGTTTCCATGATCTGGGGCATTTTGGCATTTTTTTGACTTCTAAAAGGTACACCCCTTACGGCATTTCCATCGGATCAGTTCCCCTCCCCTCCGGCCGAATAAAAATTTTCAAATTTGGAAGTTTTTTAAAAAAACTTTTAAAATTTTTATAAAGAAAAGTTCCTAAGATTTTTTTAAAAATTTCGAAGATTAAAAACAAATAATTGGGATACGATCCCCGCCAAAATTATTAATTGCTTAGGATTTTCAAATTTATCACAATAAAAATCCTTTTATTTCGGGATGCATGCGGATTTTTAAAATAACTTTTTTGTCCTTTGGCACAGACACTTTCCGAACGGAACTGCTCCAATCCGGCACCACAGAACGGAGGTGCCGAGTGCAGTGGGCCTGCGCATCGTGCCGCCGTCTGTTCGCGCAAATGCCCGCAGGAGCGCCAGTCGGTCAACCAGGTGGACCAATTAGGGTCAATGACGCCACTCGTGATATTTTAATAATGGATATTTGAAATGCCATTGATGAGACAGGTCATAAATGAGCTTAGTCCTTTGGGGAAGCGAGAAAGTTTATCAATTAACGGATTAATTTATTCGTGATAAGTCTCTTCATCCATTAGCACGATTGGGTCATTTTGTAAATTGGTTAATTAGCGTGTTTATTCCATTAACGGTTCGATCATTAGTGGTCATTAGCCTGGCTCATAGCAAATGGCTCATTAGCCAATTGATTCATTAGGGAATGTGTGGGTTATTTATTAACCAATGGCTCATTATAAATATTTGGGCCATTAGCGAATTGACTTATTATAAATGTTTGGGTCATTAGCGAGTTGGCTCATTATGAAAAGTGTGGGTCATTAGCAAATTGGCTAATTACTAATGATAACAAACAACAACTGTCCAGTACATTTCGGCAAAATGCACGGAGCACCAACGCGTTCGCCAGGACCCCGAGCTGACCGGCACCGGCAGTCAGCTGACCCGCTTTCCCCAGAGGGCATGCAAAGTGTTTTGTGACGTCAAAAATGAAGGCGGAGCGCCGCGCAACTACCGCTTTTACGGGGACGACTTGCCGGACGGGGGTGAGAGAGGCCTAAGCCTTAGGAATTTCTTGAAATTTTTTTTTCTAATCAATAAACTGGTTTTCCTACGCATTTTTCGGTTAGGGTTTGGAATAAAAACTAAAGGGAGTGCCCAAAATTTTTCTACTACCCCAAAAAAAAAAATTTTTTTTCATTATTTGAGTAAACAAATTTAATTATAAGTTTTGAAAATTCCCAAAAGTTAATTTTTTGGGCCTGGGCCAGGTTAGACCCTCAAATCTCGAAACCCGACATTTTTCTCGCAACCAAGTTTTTTGGTCGTCTCGACCCGAATTCCAATCCAATATTTTTTTTCGACTCGCGGAAGTCCTTTTTTGGAACTTTTTTTTTGCACATTTGTTCATTAATTTTCGTCATTTTGTTTTTCATTTAAATAATGACTAGGGATTCTTTTTTTAGGCAAATGTCTAAATTTTTGCGCACTTTATACGCATAGATAAGCACGAAAAACGCGTTTTCCGCTTGGTTTGCGGTGTCGTCTACAATGACTTTTATAATGCCTATTTTTGCCTATTTCGGGGTTTTTGTGCCTAAAGTGCCTATTTAAGGATTTTCGAAAAAATCCTTAACAAAAATGCAATAAAAACGAAAAATTCACCCCTAAGAAATGGCCCGAAAAAATTTCAGAAATTACATCCCCCTAAGAAATGAAAAAATATTTTTAAAAATTGATCACCAAAATTTATTTATTTTTTTTTAATAAAAATTTTGCTCTAAAAATGTATCCTTATTTGAAAAAAAGTTTATGCAATTGAAGTTTTTATGTGTTTTGCTACCTATTTGCCTATTTTAGTGCCTATTTGAGGATTTTTGTGCCTATTTAATGCCTATTTTGCGATTTTTTTCTGCCTTTTTAGGTGCCTATTTCGCGATTTTTTGTGCCTAAAAAAAGAATCCTTAATAATGACTATGGATTGTAATTTTACAAATTGACAGCTCCCTGCGGTTGGAATCGTTACTGTCTGAACGGCGAGTGTACGGTAAGTGCCTTTGAAATACAATTTTTCATTTTCATTTTGTTTTTACACATTTATTCTTTATTAACCCTTTCATCAATTATTTTTGGCACTAAACATGCCACTAAAACCAATAACATTCAATGGGACTCACACTTTTTTGTTACAAAATCATTGGGTTTGGCTTACGGTATGGTACCCTATCGCCGGTTACTGTACTTCGTTTTTTAATTTATCAATTAATTTGCTCCCCTCCCATGCTTTTTCCCTTTCCCGTTTTCGTTTTCAATAACAATTTTGCTTTAATTACCATATAATATATGCATATATTATATATATATACTGTATACAGTAACGAGTCGCTACCGTATACCTTTTGCCTTTTTCGTTTCCATAACAAAAACATTCTCTCATCCATCAGTAGATTGTCCACAAATACTTTTGGCGCGATTGCCTTCGGCAACAAACAATAATGACGCCGACCAGCACTGTCGCCACACCCGCACCATTCCGGCGAGTTACAAGTGGTGAAAAGTCGCCAAGCGACAGCGACCGGCGAGTTTTGAGCGACGGCGAGTCGTCGAGCGACAGCGACCGAAAGATTTTGAACGGTGGCGAGTCTCCGGGCGGCAGCGATCGGCGAGTTTTGAGCGACGACGAGTCGCCGAGCGACAGAGACCGAAAAATTTGGAGCGGCGGCAGCGACCAGCGAGTTTTGAGCGACGGCGAGTCGTCGAGCGACAGAGACCGAAAAATTTGGAGCGGCGGCAGCGACCAGCGAGTTTTGAGCGACGGTGAGTCTCCGGGCGGCAGCGATCGGCGAGTTTTGAGCGACGACGAGTTGCCGAGCGACAGAGACCGAAAAATTTGGAGCGGCGGCAGCGACCAACGAGTTTTGAGCGACGGTGAGTCGTCGAGCGACAGCGACCGAAAGATTTTGAGCGGCGGCGAGTCTCCGGGCGGCAGCGATCGGCGAGTTTTGAGTGAGTCGCCGAACGACGCCGGCGACTCTGGCATTCCCTCGGGCGTGCTCGTTGGACCAAAGCGTTGGCGTCACCTTTTGGTGTTGGAGGACAGAAAATGGCTTCAACTTGATCTACTCACAAACAATTAGCTAACACCACACACTTATTACACTTATTCAACAGAATACGGGGGACTTTTGTTGCTTGTGACGGAAACACTCTATTTTTTGTTTTTGTATTAACATTTTTTATTTCTTGGCATTTTGCTTATAAACTCTGTGATCTCTGATCTGTTTTAATCATTAGGGACCGAATTTATATGGACAAAAAATACGAAAATATGGACAAAAATTTCTGAAAATTATCTGAATTTTTGTAAAATCTAAACCCACAAAATTTTTTGTCAAGAGGAAAAAAAAATCATTTAATACATGAATTATAGAATTTGTTAACTGCGACTTACGAAAATATTGAACAAAGAAAAAAGATTGCAAAAATTAGTAAATTTTGCAAAAAATTCATTATTATTTTTTCCAAAATTTTTCATATTAATGGGGGTGTATTTTTCGTTTTTTTTTTGTGAAAATTCCGAAACATCGATGTAAAATATGGATAAATCAAGCAAAAAAGATCTTTTCCTTGCCGAAATAAGTGTACAAAAATAATCCATACAAATCCGGTCCCTATTAATCACTGATCAAAGTCAATTGTTTTTGTGAAGGCGCTCAGCTGTGATAGTTCGCTGTTGCTAATCGGTGAATACGGTGAGCATTGTCCGGCCAAGGAAGAACGGTGCCCGACAAGTGCCGTCGACGAGCCGAAAACGGCGGCACAGTTGAACATGCCACGGCATTTCGCCATTGGGCAGTGGGAGCAATGGTATAGTGTATACATCTAACTGTATTTCTCCGATCACTTCCACCCTCTGAAGCTAACTGATCGGTTGATCAATGTTTTGATTACGCAAATTTTTAGATACCGGGAAAATTAAGAGGGATCATCGGCGCGATCGGCCTGATAATATCCCATTTTGAGTTACTAATCACTGATAGCTAAAATATCCACCGATCACACTTTCGGATAGTCTGGGATAACCTCTGTTTGATCCCTCTAATCACTCGACCACTATCAATCTGATCACATTATCCGATCGATCAAAATTCCGATTTTCATTTTTTGATCGTTGAGTCCAATTAGGTGCCAATTTTAAGGTCATCGTGGTCCCCATGTACGGCGTCGTGCGGAAATGCCGGCGTTCAGTTCCGTTCTCGCGTGTGCCCCGCGGGCGGTCGGTGCGATGGCGGGCCGAGCAGCGAGAGTCAACCGTGCAATCGGATCTGTCAGTGAGAGGGATGGCTCAAAATTTGTCCTTATTTTCTAGGACTGTCCTTATTTGGGAGAGAAATGGCCAGATTTTCTTACGAAAATTCGATTTTTTAAAAATATTTTCGATGAAAATTTTTATTTTGTTGATCAAGCGCCACATATACAAAATTTGGATTTCATCTTAACCTTGGCAAGGACATTTCAAGGACATAGATTGACACAAAAATGAATAGAACCCGTAGGAATGAGCTAAAAATTCATAAATTATTATTATTATTATTTTTTTTTTGTCTTTATTTCAGCATGTCCAGCAACTTTGGCTGGTGATGCTGTCAAATGGTCGGAATGGGTCAGTTTTTAAAATAATAAATTTTAATTATTACTCCGACGCCCATTTCAGTCCCCGTGGACACGGTGTTCCGTCAGCTGCGGTCGTGGCAGCCAAGCGCGTTACCGTCGATGCACAACAACACCCTCAACACTCACACAGCACACCGTGTCCTATACATGCTCACCAGGTAGAGGATGGACAAATTGATAAAGCATATAATCACGGATGGTAATTAGTGACCAAGAGAAATCAATTAAGGATAATTAAGGTAATTAATGGCATGTGAGTCAATTAAATAATATAGGCCATTTAAATACAGAGATACTGTGATTATCAATTAATTACGAGACATAGACAAATCAATTAAAGAAGTGACAATCACGGGTGTTAACTTCTGAAAATATTGAAACGAGCGTCAATTAAATAATATAGACATTTTAAATACAAAAATACTGTATTTAATAATTATGATACATAGACAAATCAATCAAAAGACGTGATTCCGTAATTAAAGACATGGAAATCAATTGAATATAGACGAATTATATATAATTAATTAAAGAACCGGATTAAACCAATTAGAATCCATTACCGTACCAACAATTTACCGCTTACGGCAGAAAAATGGTTAAAATATTGTTTATAATTTTAAAGGCAAATCAATTGAAATGCGCAAGTGTGAAGAGGTGCCGTGTGAGCGACAACAACAACAACAACAACAACAACAACAACGCAAATATGGCCAATGGACGGAATGGTCAGTGTGGTCGACATGTTCAAGCAGTTGCGGACCGGGCTCAAGTGTACGGACCAGGACATGCTCACAGGTGGATGGAATGGGGTGCACCCCAAAATTTCGCCGCCGAAATTACGCCGCCGAAATTTCGCCGGACGGAATTTCGCCGGGACATAATTTCGCCAAAAATTTTTTTTAAAAAATTTGGAAATTTTCAAGAAAAAAATTCTTATAAATTTTTTTATATGGAAATTCCAATGAAAAATTTTTGAAAAAATTTTTTAGTTATTTTTTGGAAAATTTTTCGAAAAAACTTACTAATTTATCATAAATTTCAAAAAAAAAATCCTGAAAATTTTCTCTAATTTTTTTTTTGAAATTTTCTTCTAAGAAATTCTATGATTTTTTCTTAAAAAATTTCTAAGTCTAATTTTTTTTATTTTATTTTTTTGCGGCGAAATTCCGTCCGGCGAAATTTCGGCGGCGAAATTTTGTCCCGTCCCCGATGGAATGAACCACGTGTTGACGCGTTTCTTAAACTCTGCCATTCCCCCAAAGAAAATTTCATGAAAAATGTTTGATTGTTTGGTGAAAAATTCTAATCCTTTTAAATATATTTTTCAAACAAAAGTTTTATGAAAAATTAAAGATTTTCCAAAAGAATCTGCCTAAAAGAAAATTCCAGAAAAATTCTTGATTGCAAAAATGCCAAATTTTTAAAAAGGGAAATATGCCGAAAAGGACAAGCACGTGACTTTCTCGAATTATTATTACATTCATTTTGGCATTGACTAATTCCGAATTTGGACCTGGAATTTTCTTGCCCTTATGTCTGTCTTGAGAATTATGTTGAAACTTTTAATTCGAATTCAGAGACCTGAATTTTAATTTTGTACATGTTTTAATTGTTATGAGGAAAAAACGGGGACTGAATTTGCATCGGTCACTCGATTTTTTAAAAAAAATTGCGCATTTTAGGAACCATGTGATGGCATGTCGCAGCAAAAGTTGGCCTGTAATCTGAAGGATTGTGCCACATGGAGTCAGTGGGTAAGTTCACATTTTTTGGGCCAGGTACTGCCAATCTACGCGCTAATTAGGGGCAATTAACTACCTAATTGATTAATTAAATTGCTCATTAATTGGCCAGGGGGCATGGAGTGATTGCTCATTGTTGTGCGGCAAAGGAATGCGATCGAGGAGTCGGTGAGTGGTGCATTTTCTGATGGGTCATTTGATGGGGCGGGCGTTTCGTAAAAGTGCCAAATTTACAGAAAATTTTTTTGAGAAAAAGTTTCATAACATATCTTAAAACAACCAAACTAATAGCTTTTCGATTGTGCTCTATTAGCATGAAAAATTTCAAAAAATTTTATTTGATTTTTCAGAAAGTTAATGACCAAAAATATTCAAAAAATTGCCATAACTTTCTGAAAATTCAATGAAATTTTCTGAAACTTTTCATGCTATAGAACAACAATCCAAGAGCTATCGAATGACACAAAGATAATGTCGACTTTTTCTTGAAAAATCTATAAATTTGGCGCTTTTTACGAAACGACCCAGCATTCTGCCGCGCAAGCGCATACTGTTGCATATTATGATTCTTTTTCGTCTTGCTCACACGAAACGGGCCAGTTGCGTCTGGCCAGTTGCGTCTGAGCCAAGTTTAGAGCATCATAACTTTTTTCTTTGTTGACCAAATCCAACAATGTTGGTATCATTCGAAAGCTCTTAACAAGCTCTATCGGCTGTCCAAAAATCACAAAGACGTACCGACATATAAAAAAGTTATAAATTAAAATATGCAAAAATTCTGACTTTTTGGTAGTGTTCATGTTGCAACTTTTTTATAAGTTGTTCAATCGCTTAGCAATATTTTATCAAAAGCTTCTAAACATGTAGAGCTTTCGAATGATGCCAAATTTATAAAATTTGACAAACAAAGAAAAAAGTTATGGTGCTTTATGCTTGGCTCAGACGTAACTGGCCAGACGCAACTGACCCCTACCGTGCTCACACACTCTTTCGTCCCCTTCCTCATCTCATGCTTCTTTTCCTCTCCGCTCACTCACACTATTTCCCCTCTTTACATCAATATCTCTGCTCCCTCCCGTGCACAAATATGTTCATCCTATACACTTTCATTTCTTAATCATTCCATTTGAAAACCTATTTTTGCTACATGATTATCGCTTCTCGGCCTTTTGGCTATAGTTTTGTACACTTGGTCGGAGTCCTTACTCCCCAGTGTTTTTAACTTTTGGGAAGTGGTCGTTGTAGGGAGCTTGCTCCCTCACGGCTGTGCGTTGGCCCGTTATTGCACTTGCTTACGGGAACGGCGTCTCTGCCCTGCGGGGGGGAACAAAATCAGCCTGTTAATTTGTGCTAAACCGTAATCATTGACTACGGTGTTCATAAGAATCCAAAATTTGGCACACACCCATTTTGCCATGATTGGCATCCTTAAAAATGCCGAGACTGAGTCCTTGAATTCCATACATTTTCCAGCACATGTCCTGCCGGCTCGGCCTGTCCTGGGCTTGGCATTGAGCAGCAGTCATGCAATGAGCAGCCTTGTGACCTGCTGCTTGACAGCCAAGCGCCACTTTGGAGGTAAAGCCAAAAAAAAATATTTGCCCTTTAAGAAAAACTAACTGTTAAATGGAAAAAATTCGAGAATTTTTCTGTCTGGATTTCGAAATATTTCCTGAAAACTATTCCTTATTGTTAGAGATGGTGCTAGGTCGTTTCGTAAATCCGCCATTCTGGCGATTTTTCGACAAAACATGGTATAACTTTGCTTAAAGACCATTAAATTTTGCATTCTTGGTAATATTAGATAGCCCAGCTTTTTCTCTATTAGCCTGAGAAAATTTCAAACAAAATTATCAAATTTAACATAAGTTATGGCAGAAATAGTAGTTATTTTCATACAACTTTTTCTAAAGTTGACCAAAAATTTTTAAATTTTGCATGCTAATAGAGGAAAACCTATGCTATCGAATGATATCAAGTATGTAAAAGTTGATTATTTTTAAGCAAAGTTATACCATGTTTTGTCGAAAAAATCGCCAAAATGGCGGATTTTACTAAACGACCCAGCACGGTAGGGATGTGCGAGACTTAGTTCCACAACTAATGAATTTTGGGCATTTTCTTTTCCGTCAGCAGATCAATAAACCCTGATTTGGCTATAATTTATAAAAAAATCTCCAGAGCACCTACCGCTTCAATTGAATTTTTTACAAAATCTGGCCCAAAATTCAAAAAAAAAAAAAAATTCATTTTCGGCGCTAAATCTGACAATAAAAATCTGTTCAATTTTTTATCTTTCCCAAAAATGAAAAATTTTAGAAATATCACTGGAAAAATTTTTTTAGTTGAGTTTTTTAAATTTCCCCCCGCTCATGGCATTTGATCTTGAGAGGTCGAGAACGAGACTCTCGAAACTGTATTTTATTAAAAGATATTTGTTTTTTACTGATTTCGCATCCTCCAAAAAAAACAGTGTGTGGGGCGAGTGGGGCCCGTGCTCCGTGTCCTGCGGCAACGGCGTCCGGCGTCGGACTCGGGCGTGCCACCGCGGCAGCTGTCCGGGCAGTCACTTTGAGGTGGGCGGCAAAAGTTGTGGCATGGGGTGGCAACGATCAAATTTTGGTTGCTAAATTATTGTCTCGAGACTCTCGACTCGAACCATTTATTTGATTAAATTTTATAAAAAGAAAGAGACTGAATTAATTTTTTTTAGTTCTTTTTGAAAAAACCATAGAAAAATTATTCAACATTTTTTTCCTTAATATTTAAAAAATTTTTTTAAGGATTTTGTTAATGTTTTTCCCCACTATCTATATGGTTAGTTAGCATTTCATTAGCTTTTTTAATAGTGCAGCTCTTTGAAAAATTTTGCGCTTCTGATCATTTTTTGAAAACTTACAAGGGATTAAATTCTTAAAAAATATTTCAAATTCGAAATTCAATACTTTGACCACCAAAAAGCCGTGAAATTTAGTCATATTAAACAATCTGTTTTTTAAGTCCTCCATGTGCAACGAAGCAGAGTGTGCCGTGCCCGACGCAGCGTGGGGAGGTCTGTCGCTGCTGAAAAATCCACGGATAAAGCAAATCCAGAATTTATAGGCTTGATTTGGATGCAAGCTCAGACCTATTATCAGAAAAACCAGAAAAAAAATTTTCGGGGCAAGTAATTCGAAGATTTTTTTTCAAAATTATGCGCCTCAAATGAAAAGTATAATATTTTTTGCTTGATTTTTTTTTATCTGATAGCCTACGATTTTTTTGATCAATTTTGAAAAAAAAGAATTTTAAAAATTTGAAAATTTTTTAAAATTGATAAACTTCTCTCTCCGCCCCCCCCCCCTCAAAAAAAATGATTCAAAATTAATTTTTTCAATTTTAAACAGTATTAATTATGTAGGTGTTTGTTGAAAAAATTCCGCTTTTATGATTTCAGTTTTATTAAGAATTTTTTCAGGAATTTCAATCGTTTGTTTTATATTTTCAAAAATATATTTGTTTCTCGGAGGCCAAGCCGGTCCATTACTTTTGTACTTTTGTGGCCAGTTTAGGTTCTTCATTTCTTACTTACCCAGTTCATTTGGCACTTTTTGGATTTTTCCTAGTTTTTTTTTTTGCTTTTGCTTTTTGATGCCCTTTGGCATTTTCAGGCTGGGGTTACTGGTCGCCCTGCTCCGAGCCGTGCGGTGCCGTCGGAATGCGTCGGCGCGTCCGCAAATGTTACGGCAGCGGAAAATGCCCGGGCGACGACGTGCAGCGCGAGCAATGCGTGGCCACAGCCGGGGACGGCGGTGGAGAACGGCACAAATGCCCATGAACGATTCATTGATTTTGATTTTGGCGCCCGCAAATTAGGGTTAATTAATTAATTAGTTCATTAATTGCCCTTTTTCAACATTCCCCACTTCATCCTCATTTTGCGGGTTCCCTTAACAACTGTCTCTCCTCAAATCCTTTTTCGTGTTAATTATCATTTTAATTTATAATTTTGTTTAATTTAATTCATTTCTGGAAAATCCGGCATTTATTTATTTTAATGATTGAATAATAATTATTATTTTAGAAATATTTTATAAATATTTATCAAAAATTGACTTTAATTGTAATATATCAAAAAATTGCTTCTATGGCTTTTTCAAGAAATAAAAGAAATTTTTCGAAAAATTGATGAAATTTGTTAAAAAATGAGAATTTTTTTTAAATTCGAGCAATTTCCTATTGTTTAAAATTGGACGCATAACAAAAAGTAAATGTTTAAGCAGTTTCAGTTGAATTGCTTCTGCCGCCTTTACTCAGTAAAAGCAAGCATAATTTTGTCACTATTCCAATTAATTTTAAATTGCACAATTTTTAAGAAAAAATAAATTTGTCCGTAATAACAATATTAATAATTCCCTCCCACCGCCAAATTTGGACGTCACACGGCTTAATCCGCTTTTCGTCGGCACTTCACTCTGTCTGATTGAAAGCAAATCTGATCGCCTCCTCCTAAGCGAAACAGCTAAAACAAATTCCAAAATCCCATCTAATGCCTTCGTCCTGTTGGCTTTTCCTATTTGTCATTGAAGAGATGGCAACGATGGACGATTAATTTGCTTTCTAATACTTTTGACATCGGCACGAAATGCCGATTCTTTCAACATTGGCACAAAATGTGCCGTGCCGTCCCCTCTGCTCGTGTCCAATTTTTTTTTTTTACAGTATTCCGGCAAATATTCGGCTTATTGAGATCTCAGTGATTTTACTCCAGAGTCTCGACTCCCCATAAAATCCGGGCTTTTTGGAAATGGACTGAAAAAGTGCGATATCTAGGGGTGACGGATAAAGCCAGTAATTAAAATCCATAGGTAATACCTACCGTATACTCAAGAAATCACAAATTACGGTCTACAATAAATCATTGACTCGGTCTGCTCAGAACAAAGAATTATCAAAAAAAATTTTTTTCGAAATCTAATGAAAAATTCGTGCATGTAATTTTTGCCAACTTTTTGCTCCGTCTCCCCGCCAATAAATACCGTAGTAATCCACCATAATGCGTCCACTTACTTCCCTCTGTACAATACTGTCGCTGTTCGGCGTGTTGCTGAACATTCTGTTCTTGGTGGTCACACGGCTTCAAAGGGTCGAACGCATTCAGGTGATGAGCACTGTATCGGATGAATAAAATCCAAAAAAAAAATTTTCTATCAAATTTAATTGAAAAATGTGAAAAAAATTTTTAAAAAAATTAAAAGGAAAAAATGTTTACAAAATCTTGAAAATCTTAAAAATTGAAACCCCAAAAAGGCCTATTAAACAATTTTTTACATTTTGCCATTGACTCATTTTTTTCATCGGCACCCAAAATGCCAAAACAGGCGGGAAATGCTAATCAAAAATAATCGCAAGAAATAAATTTTTTCGAATTCAGGAAGTTCTCATCTTCTTGCGCTCCATTTCGATCGGCTATATTCTCGTCGCTTTGTCCATCATGGCTGTTGCCCCGCAGGTGATCCGCTTTGATCACATTATTTTGGCACTGATCATTGACAGTTTGATCAATGATTTTTTAAGTCGATCACTTTGGCATCCGCAAACATTCGCATTCCGCACGGACTGCTCGTTGTCGGCAACGCGGGCGCTTCTTCCAATTTCATGGTCAGAAAGACAATGTCCTTAAATCCATTCAAATGCTTAATCCGGAAAATCAATACAACGAAAAAAACCAAGAAATTCCGGATTTAAATGCCAAAATACCCAAGATATTTGGGATTTGAATGCCAAAAATGATGTGAATCGCCGGATTTGGATGCCAAAAACGCGAAGAATTCTCAGATTTGAATGCTACAAATGCGAAGAATCACCGATTTGATCGGTTACAATGCCAAGAATCCCGGATTTGACCGGCTAAAAATAATATAATTCCGGATTTAAATGCCAAAATACCCAAGATATTGTGATTTGAATGCCAAAAATGATGTGAATCCCCCTGATTTGAATGCCAAAAATGCGAAGAAATCTCGGATTTGAGGATTTGGATGCCAAAAAAGCCAAGAAATTCAGGGATTTGAAGGCAAACCATTTCTGGCAACTTTTTTCATCGATTTTTGATTATAACAGTTACAGTGCCACTGATTTTTCACAATGATAGTTTATCAAATTATCAGAGTGCGCTTGCTGCATTCGGCGTCGGCAGCTTTCTGTTCACCGCCTTCTCCTTTCTGTTGCTGTTTCTGTACCATTACCGTAAAACGGCGGGACAGGCAAATTAATCAATTAAAAAACATTATAACCACAAGAATACCGTATCAAACCCGATCAGAAAGTGACACAATAATTTTGAGTGTAATCTAATAGCGTATCTAATCTAAGTGGAAAACAGTAGGGAGATTTACAATTAGGTCTAATACAGTATCCAATTCGATGATACCTTATCCGATCCAGGCAAAAACAATATACTTACTTTAAAAAGCAGAATCAAATACCGTATCGATCTAATTAAAAAAATATAGGATGGGAGAGTTAAAATTAGGTCCTTACAGTATCCAACTGATGCAGAAACTAATACCATAAGCTATCGTTCGGGCCTTCATCATACTGTAGCAATGAATAAATCTCAAATTTATTGTTCTCACCAATTTTTCTATTGAGCTCCCTCCCCCAACAGATGTCCACTGTTTTTGCGCCAAAAAATGTGCCCGTTTTTGTTGGCGTTGCGTTTGTGTACTGTTTGGTGCAGTCCGTGCTGCTCTATTACTCCAAAGTTGAACCATCTGTGAGTAAATCATGTCAAATTGGGTGAACAACTAATTGACTCTGGGACTGAATCATCTCCATACCGAAACTCGAACAAAATTTTAAAAAAATTAAAAATAAGACTGACATTTAGAAACTGAATTTTGCTAAGAATAAGCAAAGCCGGAATGGACCTCGGCCCGTGTTTTCGGGATCATGGCTCTACGGGAATAATAAAAAAAAATTCACATTGACAAATTCTTAAAATGAAAATTGGGATTTTCCTAATCGACTGAAATCATTAAGCCTAGGATTAGAGTAAGATTTTCTACTTTTTAAAACGTTTAGTGACAGATATTACAGAATATCTGAAAATATCTAGGTAATCGAATTTTGATTCCCCTGATTACTCCCGCTTCCCTCGGTCCAAATTTTTATGTTTAAAAATTTTAGAGTTTTTTTTTGGGGGTTATTGGCCTAGACACAAAGCCAAATGCCAACACAAAATTCAAAAATTCAATTGGAAAGGGGTAGAATTTCCAAAAAATGAAGGGTGGGTACGGCCTGAAAAATTTCCGAATGTCTGAGACTCTTGACACACCCAAAAATGCCACCAAATTTTTTCTACAAGCTTCTGCTGGAACGGCTGAGCCGATCAAAGAAGTGGGAGCAGGTACAGCTGAACCTGGGCATGAACCCGAACAACAGTTTCGCCATTGACGGGCCGGGCGGAGGTGGCGGCGGCGGTGGCGCCGCGTGGGACAAACAAACGGAAGCGAAAACGGGCGCCGGCGGTCAACAAATCTCGGGCGGATTTCAGTCGATTACTGGCGGAAGCAATTACTCGACGCTAAGTGTGGCGATTGAAAGCCGCCAGTATGATCAGAGCGGAGTCAGCGGACTGAACGGAGGAGGCGGTGGATCGGAGATGGTAGTGGTAGGAACATTTTGGGGTATTTGGCAAAATTACACTGATCAGGGGAGGGGGAAACTTTGGCAATTGATCAGATTGAACTCAATGGATTAGTAAGATACTGAGAATTTTACACTGGATCAACAGAGGCTTAAAGTCTAACTATTCCGACACTAAACTATGTTTATTGATCAGACGCTTAGGTCTTAGACTAGTCAAATGATAAGGTAGCTGAGGGTGAACTGATCAGAGAAGAGGGTGAACTGGTCAAAGAAATTTAAAAGGAAGTGATCGGAGATCTTGCAAAAAGGAAATGTTAAAATTGGTCAGAGGGGGTGAATTAAGCAAAACTGTAAGCAAAACTGATCAGTGGTCAAAGTTTTCAAAAAAACACATTTTAAAATTAATTACTATGGCTATAGACTGATCAGAGTTTTAGTGAATGATCAATGCCAATTTGTGATCCCGTTTCGGCACAGAATCGCTACCTGGAGGGCACTTTTGGCACGGACTATTCGCGCAATCCGCTGTACTTTTTGTCCAACGGTGTGCTGATGATCACATTCTGTATCATCTCACTCAGCACCATTATCACCTCAATTGCGGTCAAATGCAATCTGCGCGGGAGACAGGCGATTGAAAAGCATCAAAAAATTTTGAAAATTTTTTCAGGTTTAAATGATTTTTTTTTTGCGAAATTTCAGGAAAACATGTCGGACAAGAGTCAGGAGGAGATGCGAACCTTCACCAATGTGCTCATTTTGGAGGCTTACATCCCAACATTGGTATGATCGGGAAGGAAATAATGGCATTTTCGCTGATCAAAAATCCCTACAGTTGATGAGTTGCGCAGGTGTCAACTATGTCGTGTGCTTTGTAATGGGCGAGAGTGCCGTGTAAGAAATTTTAGCGAAATAATTTGTAATAAATATCATAATGTAGGATGGGATCAGCATTCTGGGAGTTTACTGTCGGGAATTAACGGCCCAAAAAGTCTGGGATTTGGAGATAGAGGAAAGGCGTGGGATTAGTGATATCGTGGACCAATTCCAAGTGTTGGCATGTTGGGGATGGCCCTTGGAATCAGTGATATTGGGCTTCAATTCAATAGGAAAGGTTTGGGTAAGGCTCAATGTTTCCGGGAATTCGGGATTAGAAGCACCACCGGGACGGGGATCAGGGTCAGAGTTCCCCAATTTGATCAATACCGACCTCCAGTTCCCGAAGAGGTTGCGGAATGGTCCAAAAATACGGGAATTTAGGGTCTGATACATCATAGGGACAGGGCGGGGATCAGGGTCAGAATACCTCCATTTGATCAATCTCGTCCTCCAATCACCGGATAGGTTGGGGAATGGCCCAAAAATTCCGGGATCCGGGAGGAAACATCACAGGGATAGAGCAGGATTAGGGTCAGAGACTTCCCCATTTGATCAATCCCGTCCCCCTAATCGTCAAATCCCGTCCCCCTAATAGTCAAATCTTGTAGCCCTAATCCACCTCTCGTTCAGCACCACTCAAGAATTTCTCGGCATTTCACTGATCGCACCCATCCCTGTGCTGTTCCCGCTGATCAACCTGTTGTGCCTGAAGGAGTTCCGCAACATCACCAGCCAAATTGTGTTGTGCAAAATTTGGATGCGCAAAAAGCGACAGGAACGAGCGGCAGCGGAACGAAAAGCGCAGGAAAACATTGACGAAGACTTGGTATCGGCAAGCAAAAACAAGGTGAGAAAAGGTGGGGAGGAGAGAGACGAAGGGAGAAAGAGAGACGGACAGAAAAAGAGAGAGAAAGGCGGACAGAATGATTAAAGAGAAAGGAGAGGGAAGGGTAGAAACTGGAGAGTGACGAAAAGATTAATGGACACTAATTGTTGGAGCGGAGAGATATAGAGAAGTTATTGCGAGAGTGTGAGAGAGGGGGAGAAAGAGAGAGGGGAGAGAGAGAGAGAAGGGGGGAGGGAGAGAGAGAGAAGGGGGGAGAGAGAAGACAGAGAGAAGGTAGACAGAATGATTAAAGGGAGAGAGAGAGAGGTAGGGGTAGAAACTGAAGAGTGACGAAAAGATTAATGGACACTAATTGTTGGAGCGGAGAGATAGAGAGAAGTTATTGCGAGAGTGTGAGAGGGGGAGAAAGAGAGAGGGAGAGAGAGAGAGAAGGGGGGAGGGAGAGAGAGAGAAGGGGGGAGAGAGAAGACAGAGAGAAGGTAGACAGAATGATTAAAGGGAGAGAGAGGAGAGGTAGGGGTAGAAACTGAAGAGTGACGAAAAGATTAATGGACACTAATTGTTGGAGCGGAGAGATAGAGAGAAGTTATTGCGAGAGTGTGAGAGAGGGGGAGAAAGAGAGAGGGGACAGAGATAGAGAGAGAAGGGGGGGGAGAGAGAGAAGACAGAGAGAAGGCAGACAGAATGATTAAAGGGAGAGAGAGGAGAGGTAGGGTAGAAACTGAAGAGTGACGAAAAGATTAATGGACACTAATTGTTGGAGCGGAGAGATAGAGAGAAGTTATTGCGAGAGTGTGAGAGAGGGGGAGAAAGAGAGAGGGACAGAGATAGAGAGAGAAGGGGGGGGAGAGAGAGAGAAGACAGAGAGAAGGCAGACAGAATGATTAAAGGGAGAGAGAGGAGAGGTAGGGGTAGAAACTGAAGAGTGACGAAAAGATTAATGGACACTAATTGTTGGAGCGGAGAGATAGAGAGAAGTTATTGCGAGAGTGTGAGAGAGGGGAGAAAGAGAGAGGGACAGAGATAGAGAGAGAAGGGGGGGGGGAGAGAGAGAGAAGACAGAGAGAAGGCAGACAGAATGATTAAAGGGAGAGAGAGGAGAGGTAGGGGTAGAAACTGAAGAGTGACGAAAAGATTAATGGACACTAATTGTTGGAGCGGAGAGATAGAGAGAAGTTATTGCGAGAGTGTGAGAGAGGGGAGAAAGAGAGAGGGGAGAGAGAGAGAGAAGGGGGAGGGAGAGAGAGAGAAGGGGGAGAGAGAAGACAGAGAGAAGGTAGACAGAATGATTAAAGGGAGAGAGAGGAGAGGTAGGGGTAGAAACTGAAGAGTGACGAAAAGATTAATGGACACTAATTGTTGGAGCGGAGAGATAGAGAGAAGTTATTGCGAGAGTGTGAGAGAGGGGGAGAAAGAGAGAGGGGAGAGAGAGAGAGAAGGGGGGGAGGGAGAGAGAGAGAAGGGGGAGAGAGAAGACAGAGAGAAGGTAGACAGAATGATTAAAGGGAGAGAGAGGAGAGGTAGGGGTAGAAACTGAAGAGTGACGAAAAGATTAATGGACACTAATTGTTGGAGCGGAGAGAGATAGAGAGAAGTTATTGCGAGAGTGTGAGAGAGGGGGAGAAAGAGAGAGGGGACAGAGATAGAGAGAGAAGGGGGGGGAGAGAGAGAAGACAGAGAGAAGGCAGACAGAATGATTAAAGGGAGAGAGAGGAGAGGTAGGGGTAGAAACTGAAGAGTGACGAAAAGATTAATGGACACTAATTGTTGGAGCGGAGAGATAGAGAGAAGTTATTGCGAGAGTGTGAGAGAGGGGGAGAAAAGAGAGGGGACAGAGATAGAGAGAGAAGGGGGGGGAGAGAGAGAGAAGACAGAGAGAAGGCAGACAGAATGATTAAAGGGAGAGAGAGGAGAGGTAGGGGTAGAAACTGAAGAGTGACGAAAAGATTAATGGACACTAATTGTTGGAGCGGAGAGATAGAGAGAAGTTATTGCGAGAGTGTGAGAGAGGGGGAGAAAGAGAGAGGGGACAGAGATAGAGAGAGAAGGGGGGGGGAGAGAGAGAGAAGACAGAGAGAAGGCAGACAGAATGATTAAAGGGAGAGAGAGGAGAGGTAGGGGTAGAAACTGAAGAGTGACGAAAAGATTAATGGACACTAATTGTTGGAGCGGAGAGATAGAGAGAAGTTATTGCGAGAGTGTGAGAGAGGGGGAGAAAGAGAGAGGGGAGAGAGAAGAGAAGGGGGGGAGAGAGAGAGAAGGGGGAGAGAGAAGACAGAGAGAAGGTAGACAGAATGATTAAAGGGAGAGAGAGGAGAGGTAGGGGTAGAAACTGAAGAGTGACGAAAAGATTAATGGACACTAATTGTTGGAGCGGAGAGATAGAGAGAAGTTATTGCGAGAGTGTGAGAGAGGGGAGAAAGAGAGAGGGAGAGAGAGAGAGAAGGGGGAGAGAGAGAGAAGGGGAGAGAGAAGACAGAGAGAAGGTAGACAGAATGATTAAAGGGAGAGAGAGGAGAGGTAGGGGTAGAAACTGAAGAGTGACGAAAAGATTAATGGACACTAATTGTTGGAGCGGAGAGATAGAGAGAAGTTATTGCGAGAGTGTGAGAGAGGGGGAGAAAGAGAGAGGGGAGAGAGAGAGAAGACAGAGAGAAGGCAGACAGAATGATTAAAGGGAGAGAGAGGAGAGGTAGGGGTAGAAACTGAAGAGTGACGAAAAGATTAATGGACACTAATTGTTGGAGCGGAGAGATAGAGAGAAGTTATTGCGAGAGTGTGAGAGAGGGGAGAAAGAGAGAGGGGAGAGAGAGAAGAAGGGGGGAGGAGAGAGAGAGAGAAGGGGGAGAGAGAAGACATAGAGAAGGTAGACAGAATGATTAAAGGGAGAGAGAGGAGAGGTAGGGGTAGAAACTGAAGAGTGACGAAAAGATTAATGGACACTAATTGTTGGAGCGGAGAGATAGAGAGAAGTTATTGCGAGAGTGTGAGAGAGGGGGAGAAAGAGAGAGGGACAGAGATAGAGAGAGAAGGGGGGGGGGAGAGAGAGAAGACAGAGAGAAGGCAGACAGAATGATTAAAGGGAGAGAGAGGAGAGGTAGGGGTAGAAACTGAAGAGTGACGAAAAGATTAATGGACACTAATTGTTGGAGCGGAGAGATAGAGAGAAGTTATTGCGAGAGTGTGAGAGAGGGGGAGAAAGAGAGAGGGGACAGAGATAGAGAGAGAAGGGGGGGGGAGAGAGAGAGAAGACAGAGAGAAGGCAGACAGAATGATTAAAGGGAGAGAGAGGAGAGGTAGGGGTAGAAACTGAAGAGTGACGAAAAGATTAATGGACACTAATTGTTGGAGCGGAGAGATAGAGAGAAGTTATTGCGAGAGTGTGAGAGAGGGGGAGAAAGAGAGAGGGGACAGAGATAGAGAGAGAAGGGGGGGGAGAGAGAGAGAAGACAGAGAGAAGGCAGACAGAATGATTAAAGGGAGAGAGAGGAGAGGTAGGGGTAGAAACTGAAGAGTGACGAAAAGATTAATGGACACTAATTGTTGGAGCGGAGAGATAGAGAGAAGTTATTGCGAGAGTGTGAGAGAGGGGGAGAAAGAGAGAGGGGAGAGAGAGAGAGAAGGGGGGGAGGGAGAGAGAGAGAAGGGGGAGAGAGAAGACAGAGAGAAGGTAGACAGAATGATTAAAGGGAGAGAGAGGAGAGGTAGGGGTAGAAACTGAAGAGTGACGAAAAGATTAATGGACACTAATTGTTGGAGCGGAGAGATAGAGAGAAGTTATTGCGAGAGTGTGAGAGAGGGGGAGAAAGAGAGAGGGGACAGAGATAGAGAGAGAAGGGGGGGGAGAGAGAGAAGACAGAGAGAAGGCAGACAGAATGATTAAAGGGAGAGAGAGGAGAGGTAGGGGTAGAAACTGAAGAGTGACGAAAAGATTAATGGACACTAATTGTTGGAGCGGAGAGATAGAGAGAAGTTATTGCGAGAGTGTGAGAGAGGGGGAGAAAGAGAGAGGGGAGAGAGAGAGAGAAGGGGGGAGGGAGAGAGAGAGAAGGGGGGAGAGAGAAGACAGAGAGAAGGTAGACAGAATGATTAAAGGGAGAGAGAGGAGAGGTAGGGGTAGAAACTGAAGAGTGACGAAAAGATTAATGGACACTAATTGTTGGAGCGGAGAGATAGAGAGAAGTTATTGCGAGAGTGTGAGAGAGGGGGAGAAAGAGAGAGGGGACAGAGATAGAGAGAGAAGAGGGGGGGAGAGAGAGAAGACAGAGAGAAGGCAGACAGAATGATTAAAGGGAGAGAGAGGAGAGGTAGGGGTAGAAACTGAAGAGTGACGAAAAGATTAATGGACACTAATTGTTGGAGCGGAGAGATAGAGAGAAGTTATTGCGAGAGTGTGAGAGAGGGGGAGAAAGAGAGGGGAGAGAGAGAGAGAAGGGGGGAGGGAGAGAGAGAGAAGGGGGGAGAGAGAAGACAGAGAGAAGGTAGACAGAATGATTAAAGGGAGAGAGAGGAGAGGTAGGGGTAGAAACTGAAGAGTGACGAAAAGATTAATGGACACTAATTGTTGGAGCGGAGAGATAGAGAGAAGTTATTGCGAGAGTGTGAGAGAGGGGGAGA